>JAOWBC010001052.1:11569904-11603525 GCA_028566105.1 Hypoplectrus providencianus | reverse complement strand
TGCCTCAGAGTGGTGTGTGTGATTGAATGTTACTAAATGTCAGAAGTGCCAATTATTCAGTATATTTTTCTCCCATTTCCTACTTTTTGTGTTTACAGTCACAGATTTTGCTGGAAAAAAAAATAGATGAATACAAAAATAAAAAAGAGTATTTATACATTTTAGAGGACTCAAATTTCACAGTCCATGCATGTATCGTATATTTGTGTGAAAAGTGTCAGACTACTGCTGACTGTTTTGCTCAGCAGAGCAAGCAGAAATGATTAGTGCAGGCCAATCACATGGGTGAGGAGGTGTGAAGGAAAGAACAATAACTCTAATTATCCTTGCTGATTGGTTTTGCATGCATTGGCATCCAACTACTCAAACTATTGTTCCTTTTTGTGGGCAATCTGGCTGCAAAACACCCTTGTGTTTATTTATAACTATGACGAAATGCAAATGACGCATTCTGAAGAGCCTCCGTTTATATGTGACTTTTCCCTCACACCTTGACAGAGTAGCACATGAAACATCCCGACTGGAACTTCACTCGTTTGTAGCTACACAAAGTTTTACGGCGTGTTGACTGAAACCTGGAGCGTATCCTTAGATGTCATGCTGGACTGTATTTCACCCAGTAAGGGCATAAACAGTTTTCCTAGAGCAAGTGTAATGTTTAACAGTTGTGCAGTTTCTGCCAAGTTCCTGGTTTGGTTTAATGACTTTTGGATGGTGTGACTGCATTTTTGGAAGGTGCAGAGGTGTGAATTACTGATTGAAACATCCATTTGCTGCCATCGGATGATGATGATGCTCAAAACTGATGGAGACGGGCATAAATATCTTGATGTAATGGGTGGATCATAAATGAACATTATGATATATGGTATGATAATTTATTTGTTTTTAATTGAGGATACTGGGGATACAAATGGGTGCCTATCAACACGTCATCATAAACAACTTGGAGGCTTTGTTTTCCACGGTTCATGAGAGGACAGAAATGAGAAGCCTTTTCTCTGCCATCTTTCACAGCCCTGAAAGTGTTTACATGCCCATGTGCTACGTGAGTGAGTGCACGAGTGTTGTTATTTTGCTGCTGTGTGTGTGTCCGTCTGATTGGTTTTTGAGTAATTCATACCAGCTTTTTTTTTCTTAATCAACTGTAAGCCCTCCTCATCAAACCTGTTTTCAGAATTACCAGCTCAGCCAAAAGAGATGCAGGATAACGCACGTACCGCAATCTTATCAAAAACAACACCAAAATACCCTTATCTCCGCTGCAGTGTTAAAGCAACAGTTACAGACCTTATCGAAACTGTTTGATTTCCTGCCAGTTAGTATGAAATCATGGCTGCAGCAAGTGTAACCCCATAGACAGAAAATATAGAAGATGGAGATAGCAGTGAGGTCCGCTGGCCACACACACACACACACCACAGCATGGTATGCAAAAATGTTGCAATAAAAAATATTGATGAAAAATTAATTGAAAAAAAAAATGGCTACATGTAAGTCTGGGCTATGTAAATACATAAAGATTATATAAACCAAACCATAACACTTCAGACTTTGTTCCAGAAGGTCAAACTTTATTTACTGACATTAGTGGATGATTTTTGAGGGGTTCATGTTTTGAAGTCTGCTTCAAACAGATGTAAACCATTAGGGCACAACTGGTACACTGATTGCTCTGCCGTACACACACACACACACACACACACACACACACACACACACACGCACATGCGCACACACATCCACAAATATTCTTTCTCTTGTTTCTTTAAACCAGAGTTGTGAAACCACTTTGTTAGACACAAGTGCTTCTACATAGGTAGGATAGGTAGGAATTTTGTAGCACAAACCCTTTTGAATGTTAACAAGCTAATATGCTGTCATAGATACTGACACATTTACATTCCTGAGTAGAGATACCATGAAAAGATCTGAGGAGAGAGGAAGCAAGGGAACATGTTATTAGATTAATGAAAATGCTAACAGGTCAGATAAAGCAGACTAACAGGTTGAAGGTCCAACATTGAAACATATCAAAAGTAGTTCCAGAAATGATAAGGTGTAAACGCTGAAATCAGTGATGTCCCAAAGTTGAAGAATAGGGTATGAAAATGTTGGACACTTGAATCAAATAATCAAAGTTAAATGCTTTCACGTAAATCAAGTACATCTAATGGTCACAACTACTTTAAGGAATGCGTTGATTATTAGCTCAATATGACTCAGTAAAAAGGATGATGGATAATTAAATATGTTTATTGCTGAAAGACAACAGACACTCCTCAGAATATGTTATCACCCATAATGCAGATTAAAACCAGTTATAACAGATTACAGAGAAAGAAACAATTATTATTTAGCACCACAATTCTAGCATTTTCTACTAAATGATGAAGCAGAAAGCACAAAATGAGACACAAGAGTATAATTACTTATAATTTGGAAAAAAAAACCAAGAGATTTCATCGTGAGCAAAATGTAACAAACAAGGAAATCCAAATACCCACACCAGACATGTCCACTGACTTGGGGTCTGTTCGCTTTGACTTTTAAGCAGTCAACATGAGTTATGGAAATGAAACCTTTCAATTGAACAAATGAAAGGAAACTTTATTTTCTCCCCCTCCTCCTACCAGATGGCTGATATTTACAGTGTAACAACAACTCTGATAGCCTCAGGTAAATTGTCAGTTTTGGAAAAGTATATGAAATTGACCTTTAAACATCTCTAAGTGGTTGTCTAAACTTTCCGGATTTCATTGTATTTACCCATATGCTGAACCCAGGCCACCTGGCAACCAACTGGGCTAAATCAAATCATATTGTGCAGTGCCAAACCGTGTTTACCCCAAAGTCTTATAGTGGCATCTTTTTGGAAAGGCCTTTTTTGTTAAACCAAAGGCATTAACGGCTCCATTTTTAACATTTCCAATGACTGTGGCCCACCCTCTGTCCCTCTGTCTTGCTTAAACATTTGTCAGTAAATGAGCTTAGACCATATGGTAATAGGGTCAATAAAAAATAAAAAGGTAGAGATTTCTTTCCTTGTACAGAAGTCCGAAGTGCATATTTCAAATACGCACAAGAGTCTCCTATAAACAATGCAAGGACTGCATGCCATATATGGTGCAGTCATGTTAAGTCTTGATGAGTTTTCTGTCCAAACCATTGTGTCAGCACCTGACCTCTCCAAGAATGAATTGACATAAAAGTTCTTAAGAACTCCAACCTTAAGTGGTTTCCTATAAAAATCTAATCCTTACTTTGGTCTCCGAGTTCTACAACTATTGCTTTCTTGGTCTTTGACATGAGATGTTTGATGTGGCTCCCTCTGAACACTTGAGAACACTCGGTGTTGGTGTCACACCGGCCTAAAAGCGATCCAAGGTTTTGTCACCTGTGTGATGTGTTGCACAAGCAGGAGGACGGTGTGTGTTCTTAGTAGCTTGGCTGCTGGTGATTGAGGGTGAAATCGCTCAGATCTTTGAGGACGATTGCGGCGAAAGATGAAGAGGGAGTAAAAGAGGTGCATGGGGACGGAGCTAGCAAGAGTACACCAGTGACCCTTGGCTGAGCTCTCCTACCAACAACTTGCACCAGCGGAAATGGGGGAGGGTGGGGGAGCACTCAAAAAACTGCAGTAACACTGGAGAGGGGAAGAGAGTGAGAGAGAGCGAGAAGCCACAGGCAGGGGGAAATCGAAATAGAGGGGAGGGGTGGAAACAGAGAGAACGAGACAGAGTGAGCAAGAACGATTAGAGGTTCGGGTTTACCAAAACATGACTTAAGCAATTAACTGTGAACAGCCCAGTCAAGGTCATCAGCAAAGGGCTAAGGAGCAGTTCCTGAAGGCAAAGCCACTGCAATTGAATTTAAGCCACTGCATCCGATTGGCTCATTGCAGGGTTCAGGTGCCACTTTTGCCTTTCTAAAAATGGTTAAACCTTTGGCGGCAGCCCTGTGAGAGTATTCTGCAAGAGGAAGTATGGAAAGTATTAGATCATGGCCCAATGTCTTTCCTCTCAATGGCAGAATGAATTAATTTTCCTTCAGTCCCGAAGAACTGTGAGTACAGACCCGCAGTGATAATCTAAGAGCTCTAAGTGGCTCTGATTTCATGCCCAGCTTTTAATCTTCTTACATTTGTATAATTCATTCTTTTCTTTTTTTTTTATCAATGCCCTTTTCTCTTCCTTGGGTCCTCAGTTAATCAGTCAACATCACAACTCTTGTGTACCATTCAACATTATACCCAATATGCAAGAAAAAATACAATAATAAGTAATTAAGACACAAAAATATCACAACAAAAATGTTTTTGGGGGGTTGTTAAATGAGTAAAAGCTTTATTTATTTATTTTTAAATGTCTTTTAATGATTATGATGATGAGAATGAAGAACAAAGTGAAGCATCACTACAACAAAGGTTCCATAGCAGTTGGAGCGCTCATATATGATTATATATATATATATATATGTTATATGATATAACATTGAGGGCTTCAGTCTTGTTGTTTCTGAAGGGTGTAATCAAGCTACAACCCAACAGCCAAAATTTGTCCTCTCGTCAAACTTCGTCTAAGTACCGGATGCTTACTGCCAGCCTCCATTCAAGCCTCTGGAGCAAACTGGTGTGAAGCGGCGATCCTTGAAAAAAAAACTCAGCTAGGTGTGTGGATCAACTCCCTGTTTTGTGTGTTAATAAGGACTTTTTGCATTGAAAACTTGGCCAAATCTCCCATTCTTCCTAACTTTGCACCAGGTTTTTAACTTTGAACTTGATGGATGAGAGGTAAAAATCAAACCTGTTGTGCACTGTCATGTGATTCGCTTTACTTGTCTCAACACAATAGGCTGTTCTTTGTCCCTTGACTTCTAAAAGGCTTGCTGGAACTTTTAGTAGAACAGCAGTTATATTTCAAATGCTCCTTCATTGACTGCTTACCAACAGGTTGTCATGCTCCTGCAGTAGCCCAGTGCAGCTGGGCTCCATTTCCATTGGATGGTTTAGTAAATCATTTAACACATCATTAAAGCACTTTGACACTCCAACCCACCAACCTCTCTCAAAACCTACATCTTTCCACGTTAAACTAGCATTTAATGTCGTCATAACAGTTAATCGTTTCCTTGTTGCTAAAAATATACACTGAGGCTTGGCTTTCATGTCCGGTAAGTTGTCATCGTAAAAGTAAGGTGTGTAAAATACTTGGTCGTAAATGATACGCCTTAATCACAATGAGACTTTTATAATTTGAGTAACTGATCTTAAAAAAAAAAAAACACTCCCAACTTTAGGTTAAAGTGTCTCATTTGTAGACTGGAATGTAGTTGCATAACCCAGCAGTGCTACAAATGTAAACCATCTTCAAACAATACGCTTCCATGTAGAATATACTGAGATCTGCAGGGAAAACAGGTGGGAATGTGAAGTCTCTGTCCAGTATAGCAGTGGTTTTATCAACTGAAGTTCAATATTTAAATTGAGGTTGGTGTAAATCTTTATATGTTGACTAACCTTCACATTGAAATGCAAGATTTATACAATATAGGCCATCTGGGAATTTGTGTTTTGACTGTTTTTGTTTTTTTTTTCCAAGGGAAGTGAAGGAGCCTTATAACTGTTTCATTTGTACAATATACAAAAGCTTCAAAAGCGTGAAAAGAGAGAGAGGGAGAAAGGAGAATAAAAAAGGGCCTTTGAATCAGTGATCGATGAGGTGGCTTTATTAGACTTCAAAGACTTGTAGAGCCGTTCAGGCCCAGTTTTGGCTCTCTCTGTGCTCTCCCTGAGCTCTTTCAGTGGTTGAAGTTACGCACGTGATGTGCATCGGTCCTCGCTGGAAGCCCACCCCTGCTGTTGCAAACAAAAAGATCAAAACAATGCTACTTTCTCTGAGTCTGGCGCAACATGTCAATGGCTATTTTTCTCCATTCTCCACATTTTCCCCCTTTTTCCTTCCTTTTTTTGGCATTCATTTTTATTGGTCGCCTTGTTTTGTACCCAGGGCCCAGTGGTCCCCGGGTAAAAGAAGCTGGGATTCTTTCCCTAGTTTCCCTTTGTGAAGAGGTGCGTGCTGGGAATATCTATAGCTACTCATATCAGAGGTCATGTAAACCCTGCCTTTCGACTGTGTGGTTTTGGCATTTTTCTTTGTGTTGGGTCTGAGTGATGTGGAACATTGTGACTCAATCATGCAACAGCTAATTTAATCATGAAGGCTAACCTAGTTTTCATGTGCAAAAGTTCCCTCTATTTGGGCATGTGAAAAAGGTGCAAGAAAGGTTCCACCTTCAATTATGGAACAAAACATACCTCTGTGGGACAGACAAAAGAATGCATTGGCTTGTTAGTTAAACACAGCAGTGTAAATGTTCTTTTTTTGAACTTCTTCTATCTTTCCAGCCCACTGTAAGATTGCAGAAATGCCCTGCATTGCAACACCTGACGGAGGAGAGGCAGTTGTAGGAGGAGGGTCATCAATTACAGCTACAAAGGAGCCTCTGTGTACTTAGTGTGGATGCAGACTCCTTGTCTTGCATGTCACTACACCTACTTTTGCATCATCCCTGCTGAAGTTTCCTGAAACAAAACGTTCGAAACCCCAAACGGCACTGTGGATGCTGAACTTGAACTCTGATATCTTTCTGGCAACAGGCGATTTTTTGTGTTGAAAAATATTTTTGATTTGACTTAAGTTCATTATTGAAATTATATAAACACCTGGAATTGATCTGGTAGTTCCTTATCGTGGCAAAAGGTAATTCTAGAGAACCCCTACACCACTAACAAGGTGAAACAATACCAACCAAATGACGACGTAGATGGTAAAAATGCCTATATTACTTGGATTACACACGGAAATTGTGTGAATTAGGAAACTAAACTGATGAGTCTTGAAGCAATAGCGTCATGAATTGCACCACAGGATCTGCATCACACAGGCAAAGAGACTTCAAAGAAACTTAAAATTCCTAGTCTTGCATAGACAGACCTGTCTCCTCAGTGATGTGTCAGCGCAAATGAATGATCAAGCTGCTGCTATTATCATTCTGCTTGAGTGGAAATAAAAAGCTCTGGATTGTCATTCTACTACATTCTAAAAATGTGCATTGTTTTCTGTGATACCAGTCTGAACATGTACAAGAGAACCCAAAACCATCCAGATCTGACTTCCTGTGTACCGTTTTCAACTGATTACTCACTGTAAAGGATGTGTGTTTTTTCATGTCGGGGTGACTCATCCACTTCATGGGGGTATGGCATCACATACCTTCCCGCGGTAATTCAGGTACACACAAACTTAATCATCATTTCTATTATTCTGAAGTGTAAAGGGTATGGACAATCCCCGCCTCTTCCTGTTACCATAGTGGGGCATGATGCAGTTTGGACTGAGTGATGCAGTCAGTGCATCAGCAGGCAATAATGAATTACAATTTCACAATAGCCTTATAGTCTAAGAGTTTAGAGTGGGAGTAGGTTGTCAGTGTGTGTGTGTGTGTGTGTGTATTTGTGAATGTGTGCACGCCCCCTCTTCAGATGAGGTAATCGAGGGTGCTTTTAGGTGCATATTTCACACCAAAGGCTTTACAGGAGGGAATGTTAATTTCCTTGGCACCCTGAACCCCCAGGCAGCAGAACTGAGCGCCATCCAATAACTCTGTTACTCAACGCATATAGCCTGCCTCCAATATATAAAGCACTTTATGAATATATGTATAATAATTACTGCAACCTAAGCACAGGTCCAGTCCAAAGCCAAGATTTTACCCCTCTGAGCGCTTTGCAGCAAACGTCAGGAATCATTATCCCTTGGGACTGTATTTAATGTACCCCCCTCTTCTACATGCTTAGCCATATCCAGGTATATGGCAGACAGAAGCATTGATTTTATGAAGCCTGACAATCACCCAGGTATGACAATCATTGGAAAGCCTTGACGATAACAAGAGTGGAAATTCTGGTCCTTTTGCTTGGCCTATCAGTACCCCCCACAGGCTGCAGCAGAGCAGAGGACTTGTTGGCAGCAGTCAAAATCCATTGGGCAACTGCAAACTTACTCCTAGGTGCAGAGAGCGTCTGACAAAATCACTGGCTAGATCCTGACATTGAAAAGTAAAAGCAACTAGTGTTGATGCTGTTTTCATCATAAGATGAAGATTTGCAGCAAGTTCTCCATGAATGCACGCTCATGCACAGTTGCTCGCGGTCTCTGAAGTTTACAGGGCTGTTTTACAAATCAAGGTTGTGGCAAAAGTAAGCTTCACAAATGGAAAAGGAACCAGATCCAAAATAGAATGTGGCCTGTATTTATTTTATTTTATTTTTGTGAAGACGATCGAAACAAATGCATGCTGATGGGCGGAATGTATGAGGTACAGGTCTGCTCGAGCATTTGGCTATTGCTTTGACTCAAATATGTCTTGCTATGGATACAACTGTGGGACAACTGAGAGCATGTGGCATTGCATTTCAGTTTAGCACAGCACAGCATAGCTGAATATTATTCAAAAGCATTTAAAACCAAATCAGTAGTAGAACTCCATCACCTTTCTTTGTCTCCATAACAGTAAGTTTTGTAGTTAGGACCCAGTTCATAAAAGTTAACACTCTGCCACGTTATCCTGTGTGTAAACATGCATTAATGTGACCAACAAAATGTGGGTAGACTTGGGGGGCTTCTTGTCCAATTATTGGCATCATCAACAATTATTTGGCAGCCCTCGCCATTGGGAGTCTGTGTGAATAAGACATTACGGACAATGACACATCAAGGCTATAGACAGGAAACCAATTATGGGTGCAGCACACTTTAAAAGGGACTCGTTTCCTGCCTTATTATTATCTGCACAGATGTGACACAGGAGTGGAGGGAAGTAGAATAGTACTTTCCCATACATTGGGTTTACATCGAGAAAAAGGCAAGGAGCCAAGCCATCATCCAGAGGTACGAACAGAGCATTAGACCATCATGGGGTCAGGTCAGGGTGGAGCACTGTGCAGCATGGAAGAAGATTGTTATTAGCTTTTCAGTACAGTGCCGGAATTCATGCATCAGTCCATTTTCAATTTGAAAATAGATTACCATTATTACCATTACCATTATATTTCTGTAGTAAATGTTCTTGTGTGTTGCATATTTTTTTTAACTAAAACATTATACACATTAATATACAACCACATAAATACAAATATCAAGAACAAAAAGATTTGTACAAAAATAAATATAGAGGTATGTACAATTCGATAAAATAGAAGCATAGTTATATACAAATATGTATATATATATATATATGCAACAACAGTGTGAGAGCTTGAATTCATTGCAAATAATTTCTATTGAATCTTGTGTTGCTTTGATAATTATTATAAAAACAGTTAATGAATCATGTGGTTGTGGCTGCATGGTTATGTGGTGATGGCTTATGGGTGAAATAAGTCTATTGACTCAGGGTGTCTGACACTCTGAGGGCGGCACTGAAAAGTTTAATAGCCACAGGCGGGAATGACTCTGTGTTGCATCACGGTCGGATCAGTAAATAGGTAAAATATCATTATAATAGCTATAAGTACAGCGTATATACGACCATAGAGGAACTTGACTTTAGTATCAGTTCTGTACTAAGTGTTTTTGTTACTCATCAAAGCGACCCTACTACTTTGACAAATCACTGCAATTACTTTCATTTGGACAATTTGGGCAATAGTTTGACAACAGGAGGCCTATGAGGGTGTATTCCCCAAGCATTGAAAAGCTTAAAGATAGGTATTCCCAATGGCTTCGAAAGATGTGCCCGGACTTGTATACAACGACAGTACCAGATTATGTTTTCTTACTGACAAGGGTGAGTAGATAATGCATTTTAGGGTTTAACATTTGGAGAGAGATTCAATTATATTTGGTGATCTTGTCGTAAACAGGTTGCAATATGCCCCGCAGAGGTCATACAGATGCCAACTGGCTTGTAACACTTATAACACTGAAGTAGGCTTTATGAAATAGGAATGTATACCTTTACTGAAACCAGGTATATACAAACCACATTATAACAGCTGCAATGTTGACGGCCTTTTTCTCTTTTCTTTTCTTTTTTTTATGTTTTGGTTTAATTTATTACACTACAGCCTGTCTCACTGACTCTCTGTGTGGGGTCTAAGGTCCTCCACAACCACAGAAATCAGACAAACACACACAGTATATGCTGTATAAAGGGAGAAATGACATTGAGCATCAGAGCAGGAAGGTTGGCCTGACATTTGTGTCAATTGTGTTATTAAACATAATCATTTTCAATTATGTTTATGTTTAATAACACAATTGACACAAATGTCAATTGTGTAACATAATCATTTTCAATTATCCGTCTGCTGCCCCCGCGACCCGGTCCCGGATAAAGCGGAAGATAATGGATGGATGGATGGATGGATTTTCAATTATTAACTTTATTTGGTGAACCTCATTTCCCCAAATATTTACCATACCTCCCGGACACAGAAATGGTCTTGTAATCATTTTCTTATGATTGAATTAATAAAAATGTATTTCCCATTTATTTTGTGATAAATGCACCGTAAAGTAATTATACCTGTTCTGGGAAATAGTACAAAGAGCAAGTTTGTCGTCAGTGTAGGTGGCGCCAAGATGTTGTTGAAGATAAGCGGTCTATTTATCTGATAGAGAGACACCTCAATTGCATTTTTCCAACCTCTCTCTCTAGTCTGTTATGATAAGCAAGTGAAGACAAGTCTGACGGATTTAATGTTTTAACATCAAAATAAACAGTGTTACAGGCTCTTATCTCTACATCTCAGTGGTATGTCTTTGCTCTATAAATCATTGTCTCTGTAATAAAAATGAGATACCACAGAATACAGTGTGTATTGCACAGTTCTCCTCCGGTGCCTTTATGGCTTTTTTTTTTTTTAAATGTAGAATGTAATCTACACATATTTACTTTAACAGTATCACTTTTGTTCTTCTGTCTTACATTCTGCAGCTTATTGATGTGTCAAATAAAAGTATTTGAAAAACATATAAATACAAGCATGTTAACTATTTTTAGCTAACAGTTTTGCATTTAACCAAAGATTAATTGCATGCATAAAAAATCACACTAAAATTTAAAAGTGCTTAGGACAAAGAATTGGCTTACAAGCAATACTAAATTCAATTAATGTGTATGTTACGACTTTGGTTGTAATCCCAAGGTATTACAATACCATATTTAGGCCTTGGGAGTCCAGGGAGAACCTTTTCCCAGCCTAGTTAGGACGCCTGCCAGCGAGGGATTGTCCAGTAGCAGGCTTTCTCCAGAAACTTGGCCCCAGGCCTCTATGCAGAACCAAATAACTCCACTGAAGTTACTGTAGAGCTTGCGTTAGAGCTTGAGTTTCCAGAGCTTTAGTGGAAAATGAGGCCTTTATCATGAAAAAGAGACCACACAAGAGCCGCATAGGTATTAAACTTTCCCACTAAAAGTTTATTGAGTTATTTTGGTTGCAACATCGCAATACCCAGCCCAGTATGGGCCCCCCAAAAATAGAAACCAGCATAGTTCTTTTAACATGGGATCTCACAATAAAAACAAACTCCCTGAAGCGGCTTAGTGCTGGGCAGGTAAATGCTAGCAGGGAATCCTCAGGATGTTTCACTGTGTGAAGGGGTTTCCCACAGCTCAGGAAGTACAGAAAGCTGACGCATTGCAGGCCAGCCCGTCTGTCTTTTGGCGGCTGATTTTTCTCTTGCCCTCCTAAGCTTTACTGGGCTCCTGAGGTTTCCCAGTCAACAACTTTGAGCCAGGCTCAAATGACATAATTCCCTTGTCTCTTTTCATGTTGGATCATTAGTTGTTCAGTCAAACCATTGCCTGTCGATTTACTAGGGGTCCTGGAGAGGTGGAAAAGCAAATGGGACCTGTAATAAATCTCCAGACATGGACACCGGGGTGCTGAACAGACACAATGAAGAATGGTTTGCCTTCTCACATTCAACTTGGGGCGATTTATGTTTGGCTAAGAGCTAGCAGGCTAATTTGATGCTGCTAATGGTGGGATAGCATGTGGGAATCACCCATCGTCTCCAGATGATAGTCATGGTAATACAGTGCTATAATTAGACAGTGAACCCTTGATGAGTGCGATCCTATATAATTACATCCGTCAGACTGACTTCATAACATGTGATGATGTCACGTATCACACAAGGGGAATTCACAAGGGCATCTTCTTTATTTCCTTACCAAGATGGAAATTCTCTGACATCTTCAGATTGTTGGCTTCTTATTCAACTGCCTGTAGTAGCATGAGGAGTATTTTATTCATATGTAATGAAGTGAAAAAGTTCCCAAAGCCCTAAATATCTCTTGCATTAAATGTGTACTGCTGATGCCTAAATAATTGCTCACTTTCCCAGGGTCTTAATGGAAAAGCCTTTGTTCTTTGGCAGTCAAGGTGGAAAGCTGGACAGATGCTGACTTCATGATGAACATAGAGGCCCCAGGTTAATAAGAACAGGGGGTGGGAGTTATGGAGTTTTCATGGGTGGGTGAGGAGGTAGGTAGATTAGGTTTTAAACTGGGAGGATATATGAAAAAGCCATGGGAGGGTGACTGTTGTATATGGAGGAATGAGATATAGTGATACAATTTACTGGGAAGTTTTCCTGCATATCCCATGGTGGGCCTCAATTTCCAGAAAAGAAAAATTCTAGATGAATTCCATGACTGACTTTATTTTTCATAAAAGTTACAAAAAATAAATAAATAAATGAAAAATTGCATGCCCACCACAAATAGTAAGGCCTCACAATGACATATGATATGTGTAATCTGAAGCCTAAATTCACTAGATTTTCCAAGGATGACATAAATAAAGAGATAAGTTGATATTTGTTATGTCACCTCACTTTCTGAATGCATTATACAGCCCTTAGACCGATTTCCATCCCACTACTGGTGTTTCCACGTTTCTTCTGGAGATCTGATTCCTCTAATATAAATATCTTATAAAGGCTTGAGGGAGCGTGGGAGAGACTGATGCATTGACTCATCCTGAGTATACAAATGCATTAATGAACACGCCTGTTTTTGTTTGGAAACCAAAAATCATTGAGCACCCACCCAGGAAAGGTAATTAAAGATCATAATGTTGTGTTGAAAAACAACAACAACAAAAATTGCCATGGATGCCAGCCCAGACGCTTGGGAAAAGAGTAAGGATCTGACCCAACATTTGCCTCAGTTTGGACCAAAGTGGGGTTTACTTTCAACAATTTTCTATATCAAACACCAGCATTGTTGTCTTAATTGGACAATTACTTCTCTTCTCTTAGGGTTTAATAACTGATGGTTGACTGTATGGTATATAGGATGGTTTGTTATCCATTTTAATCAGACATTTTGTCTGAAAATCAAATGTTATTGCTGTCAAATCCAATTGGACTTGATCATTCAACATTGATGTAATGTCCCAGGGCAACATCCACCACTTCCTTCCTTTTCGTGAAGTCATTGTTTGGGTTTACAGTCAGTATTTAACCGTAATGTTTCAGAGTTGACGTGTGTCCTTCTATCAGTCACATTTTCCTCAAATATGACTCAGCTGTCTTTGTTTGAAATGGGCAGATCAAGAGCTCTGCCATCAGAGGGTTGGGGGTGACCTTGGCTTCTTCCTTGACCCCCCACACCCTGCCACACCATAACAGTTTGAGTGGGAGGGAGAAGTTAGGATGAGTTTCCTGTCTTTATTATTTTAGTCCTGAACAGGAACTACTATTAAGTTGATTTTTGAGAACCCTTGTAGATCTTCTGTGAATATCACAGAGAAAATCTTTATTGGATAGCACAAGGACACTTGTATGAAATAAGCACAATATTTATCATCAAGCCTAATTATGGGTGTTCGGTTGTGAATAGCTCTATAAAAACCACTAATGGTTTTAAGTCTCACAACAGGAAGCACCTTTCTGTACTGGCAGATCAGTTCTCCCTGTTTGAACTTTTTGGGATAGGAGGTCACAGCACTAACCACCACCTAAACTACGATCAGAGATTCTGTCAAAGGTAACCAAGTAATGCAGGTTTTCAATTTGCTCAGTCTCGCCAAAGGGAAATGATTCCTTCACCCAACCGCTTTGAAATCCACTTCAATCTGTGAAAGTGGGGGTCCAAAGGAAACAGGTTTAATCTTTTGATTCAAGTGTCCCTCACTGAGTGCTGAATTCTCTTTAAAGTATGAGTTGGCAGCATGACTCCTGAAGATCAAACTGTTGCTGTGGTCAAAATAGTGACATCATCAATTTAAATTGTTTAAATTGATTTTGGGAAGACAGCAATATGGAAAAAAAATCAAGGTTGACTGCTTTGGTCTCCAATTACCGTGACCTTTTCCAAACACTGACGTCTCAGAAGATGAATCAACAATTTATTCTGCTTTTGGATCAACCTCTATCCAAAATATAATTAACTTACCGTGTTGTTGTTTTGTAACTTTTTTTTGTTATCCGGAGTGGCCTAAAGAGCAAACGTCAAGCTGAGGAGGAATAGAGTGTGTAGGAGTGTGTCCATTCTGGCAGTGGCCCTCAGAGCTCAGACATCCAGCACAATGTGAGCGCAGCAGGCCGAAAGTCCTGGTTCCTTAGAGTGCCACACACACACACACACACACACACACACACACACACACAGCAGCCATCCATTAGTCCAGTCCTATTATTCAACCTTGCTGCCCCCCTTTTTCTCCCATTTCTCACGCTTTCTTGTAATGTGCTGCAGTTCCTGATTTTATGGGGACAGGAACAAAATGGAGACGGAGAATTACGTCAGCTCATATTGTTATTCAGAGATTACATAAACAACAGCTGCTACACATAAAAGCAAAGCACTGAAAATGTAAATGCAGTTTGTGAAGCCTGTGGAAGCAACACTGAGAACTGCCACCTGACATTTCAAACTCAAGGTGCCCACTTGCCCACTGTCCCCCATTCAAATCTACTCAATGATGTGAAGTCTGTAAGCACAGGGCAGATTTCTTTATTGTTTTATATACAGTACACAGACATGGTGATTAAAAATTTTAGTGTAATCTGAGGAATCAACTTTTCCGTGTATGTGAAGTAGATTTCAGTTGTGATGTAAGGCTATTTCTAAGGAAAACTGAAAAGTCAAATCCACTCTAATTATATTCAAAGGAAAATTGTTTTGATCCCAAACTGTCAGCAGTACACACAGCATTCTCCCAAAACCAGGAGGTTACCCGTGTAACAGTCAACACAAATCAAATGAAAAATGACCGGACATTGTGTAAAAATTATGCTGGATTTCTGGGTGTAGCCTGGTCTTTTTTCCCAGAGAGAGAAAAACAGGCTACATTTTGAACTACTGCATTACTCACAACCCCGTCTGATATAATTGGCCGTTGCCAGAGCGGGGAACAACATGCCCCTCTCTTGGCCATGGCAAATCTTCTGTACAGATCAATCAAAGCCGTTCAACACTGGCCCTTTCAGCACACGGCCACCCCTGAACTGATGAATAACCAGGACTACAGTATACCCCCTGCACACACACAAACTGATGCACACATATGGCTGCGACAGTACAGTCAGGCTGGCTTGACAAATACCTGTTGCTGCCCACCCACCTTCCAAACGTATAGCAGTTGAATGAGTCTGGCAGAGAAATATATCTGTTGCTGATGCTGAACACAATACAGGTCCATTCGGTCGTTTCTTTAATCCAAAGGGTGCATGAGCAACCCTGGTGGGAACTGAACCCCTTACCCTGAAAACCTGCAGAGTTTGAACTCTTGTAGCATATGCATGCATTTAAATAAACCATCCAGCTCTTGTTGGAACAGCGGTACACTCAACATCCACAGTCAAAGAAACACATCTTTCAGGAATAACCCAAATTACTCATACTCCTACCTCGATTCCGCAGAGCAGTCGCTAGATTTTATAAATATCAAGGTCACCACTCTTTAAAGAGGGATTTTTTTTTTTCATATTTCATATATTCAGTTAATCATACAGTTCTACATTGTTTACTGAACAGGATGATCTTAATCTCGGACTGGTGAGAATAAACCATTTTGCAAAAAAATACCTGTTTATCATTTTGTTGGTCCACATGTCTAATTTAAACATATGAAAAACCCAACCAAACATGGATCCTCTGTGACGTCAGCCATAGGATTTCAAACTGCCGTCTTCGACGACACCTAGCTGTCAATCAAAGTGGTCATGCTCGATTATGCATAACTTTGAACCATTTCTTAAAATGGGTCATTTACGTGCAAGAAAGCCTTCTATTAGTAGTCCACCCACATTCAACCCACATCCACACTTAACTGGCACATGAACATCTCAGCCCTCGCACTTCCATGGTAGTGCAATAGTTTGATAGCTATTAGCAGAAACAGTCATTGATGATTAATGTCAAGGAAGGAGGTGTTTGTTTATATATTTTTTCCCTCTCTGCACATTGCTTCTGGTAATCGGATACTTGTGTTATTCTTTTCCCTCAATTTTCCTGACAGGTGACACATGAAGTGGAAAAGTCAGGAGTTGAATCATTTGAAGGTTTTCTGGTCCTTGTTCAATTCACAGTGGTTTTCCCTTTAATCACCACAGAGGAAGAAAAAACATGACAGTTGGCAGCTGGAAGTGGATATTTTTAATCGGGAAAAGCTTAACATAAATAAGACACGCGTTTCATGTTTTCATAATATTCATTACCAGTAAGCCTCTTATTATTTCTAAACAAAATACTGTCCCAGATATATGAGATATTTTTAGTAAGGGTGTAAAAGCTTCAGTGTTAGTTATAGAACTTCTAAAAAATGTATTCTTTGAATCATCTATTGTATCGGTGTAATTTATTTGCGTCATTATTACAAAACCAGTAGCAACCATAGCAACTTGCCAAGATAAGCCGATACAGAAGTGCCTTAGATATCCATTCTTTCTTATGGCCAGCAGGGGGCGACTCCACCATCTGCAAATAGAAATCAGGTTGTATGGAAATTAATAGGAAAATGGCTGATTACCTCATTTGTTTATTATCCTTAAACATTATCCTTGTGGTCTCAGTCCCTAGTTTCAAGTTGCCTTCAATGCAGTTTGATGATCAATTTGTTAATTTTGTGCCTAGAGGGAAATAGACATCGTGTTTTAATCATAGAAACTTTGACCCTTTCAAAGGATGTTCCTAGTTAATGTAAGTAACTATAACATTATGGTCATTTTTAATTTTCAGTGGGACTAAGAGATGTTTTTTTTATTTATTTTTACTGATGCATGCCCATTGCTTATCTATCCATGTGCTAGCATTAGCTGATAGCTTAGCATCCTTCCAGCTCCAGATCTTGCCTGAACAAAACAAAACAAACAAAACAAAGTGATGATGGCCAAAGTAGCAATGTCAAGACTTCAAATCCGTCACCCTCATAGTCCTTACATGCATGTTGTATAATGGATATTTTTCATTGTTTTGTGTGTATGCACCATGTGTGAGTCTTCTTTATGTTGAACCTGGAGGCAGGAGTTCGTAAAATAAGATAAGATTTTCCTTTATTTGTCCAGAAAAAAAAATTCCAGTGGTATAGCAGCAAAGTGGGTGATTAGACAGAGATATAAAAAGGTAAAAAGAATAAAAAGGTATAAGCAATTAAACAAGTTAAAAAAAAAATGTTAAATTGATTTTAATTCAACCAATTCTCCATCACTTTCACCCCAGTCACTTCATGTCTCTTATTGACTCTTTCTTTATCGTTGGCTTACTTACTCAATCCAGTCTTGTGTTTTTTTTCCCCATCCAGCTCTCTTTATTATCTCTGCCTCTTTTCCCTTTCTCACTGTTGCTGTGAACTGCCTTTCCCATGCGCTGCAGGCGTGGTTATACCCAAATCCAAGAGGGAATTGCTGAGAAAACATCTCTGGTTACCTCCGTCTCTGTGGCTATGCTCCTTACCAATTTTTACAACTGGTCCGTTTGAAGTCATGAATGAAAAATGACAATACTCTAGCTCTGACCTAAAAAACAGGTTGATGAGCTCTATTCACTGGCAATTAGAAACCTCACCCAAGTATTGAATGCAAGTGCTGGGCTGCATTCAGGCTTCTGCTTCTTACTTCTGTGATCAAAAGCCTCAATTAGGACATGTAAAAGCTCTCCAGAAAGACTGAGGCCTTCTATGGCACTATGTGGGTGCAGAGTAGTAAATTTGCTATTTCTTAACAAAATAAGTCTTGTAAAGCAACTTTAAGTGTTTATTTAAACGTCAAACTTAATGGAGATTCCCCATGATTAAAGGCTTCCTGCTCCGGCAGGTCACCAGGTCTGAAATTAAAATTTAATTTCTGAACATGGGTCCAACTTTCAATAGAATTAACGCTTGGTAAGTTTAACACTTTTCCTTCTCCACTATGACTTCAATTGTTCCCTGACCTTTACCATATGGTTATTATTGTAACCGACAAGATGATGATCGTCCCGTAACCTTAACAAAGCAGTCATTTCGATCCAAAACAGGATGTTTACTTAACCTTAACTTAGCAGCTATTTTAACCCAAACCACGATCTTTCCCGAAATCTAACCAAACTGTAACCATAGCTGTGTTAGACCACAAAGCTGAGAAAAATGACATTGTTCTGCTGGTATGCATGTCAGATTGTGTGTCATGCTTAAAGGACAGTTACATGCACTGCATTTTGTCATTTGCAGTCCTTTACCTTCTTAAGGTTGACCCCTTTCTACTGGAGTATCAGAGTCACATTAACCTCTGGACTTGTATTAATTAATTAATTCTGTTGATCCCAGTATTTTTCCAGCTACTGATGCAAAAATGAAATGCCAGTCTGTAGTTTTAAACAAACTGACAAATGGGGAAAATCCACCTGCTACTGAGGATCAAGTGATACAATCAATAGCCTCTAAAGAGCTATTTCATGGACTATGTGCTGAGATTGTCTATTATATAGTCTGTAGGCACTGCAGGCCAGACCACAACATTTGCTCAACTGGTTCAGGATGCGTTACATTTATTAGACAGTATGTCCTGGTTTTACCTTAAACCATATATAGACTGTGACCATGGTCAGTAGAGTCATGCTCCTTCATAGCATAGCAAATGCTAAGGAAGAATATTCTGTGTAAACCACAAGGATATTTCAACAGAGCTGCTTGCTGTGATTTTGCAAAGGAAAAAAAAGGTGATTAGTCCTGAATTTGCCTATTAATTGTGAGAATATGAAGCTGCATTGATGTTCACAATTGAAAACTAAGCTCATCACAGGCGTGAATGTATAATTGACCCTTTGAATAAAACGTTGGGAAGCAACAGCACGCTGAAACACACCCACACAGGACTTATTTTTCTCCCACTGCCTAATTCTCCTTTCTTCCTCCTCATCCTCCTCCTCCTACTCCTCCCCCTCCTCCTCCTTCCTTCGCCTTCTTCTCTTTTTTTCTTTTCCAATCTTATGAACACATACACATGCCCGACCACCTAGACAATTACAAACGTCTGCCCATTTTGCCTTGGGAACTTTTGTCAGTTTATGGGCCAGATACTGCACTTTAAAAGAAACAATTTGGTATATTCATGAAAGAGTAGGTCATAAACTGGGGCTCAATGTAGTGTAGATATCTCAAGGCCCTCCACCTTGAGGTAAATGGTCAACTCATTGCTTTTTTTCCATTTATGAATATTGCTCTTGTGCAAAGTAATGGTGTGATTTTAGGGCATTGAGCGGCTGTGTCAAGTGCAAGATAGGCTTTGCAAAAGGCATAAGTGAACATTATATGCATTTGTCTATTAATGTTGATTTATCTCTGAGTGGCTTTCCTCTTCCAAAAATACAAACATCAACTTTTTAAAAAAGAAAACTTGTGGAAACAAACTTAAGTGCTCCTCAGAGGCTGAATATTTGCGTTTTAACACTAAACACCACCAGGGGGCACTATTTTGGAGATAGGGATTTAAAAGCCAATGTTCTAACTTTGCTTTTTCCCAAATGTGTCTTGGGTTGAGTCACACACTCTTATCCCTTGTTGCTCCCTTTAAAAAAAAAAAAAAAACCATAAATGAATTCCTCTTGTATTGTGCCTAAATTTAGCAGTACATAACATATCAGGTATGGAATTAATCCACAGATGTTTGGTTCCAAGTCTATGGATGTTAGTTGTTGAGCCAAGACATGGCCTGCAACAGATTAGGTAAGGCTTGTTTTCAGCCCAGTCGATTGCTGGAAATGCTTTTTGCTATGAGATTTTGTTTGAAAGATGTTCTTCAGTCACTGTGAATAACCTTTACCACAAGACGTTTACATTAAGCATACACACCGATAGAACTCCAGACAAGAATCTAATGGAATTTGCTTAAAAACAAAACAAAACAAAAAAAATCAAAAATATCTCAATAAAAACAATGATGTGCAGAGAAATTATTTCCGGTCTGTTAAAAATGATGCATGATTTGTAAACAAAACAAAACAAATGTACGTCCAGCACCTTCAGCATCACTTGCAGCAACCACATGTGGCATCTGTACCAGTATTCTCTCATAATATGCAGTTTTCCATCATAAGAAACAAGAAAATGAGAGCTGAGGCTAATGACAATGTAAGAGGACAAAAAATAACCATCTCGATCATGTTCAAGCCATCATGTGCCCCTCTGGCCTTGTTTGATGTATTTTTCAAACAAAGGGACAGAAACCCCCCACAGGACAGAACAAAGACACACAACACTTTCCATATAAATGCGGAGTGGAAAGAACACTAAAACCCGAGTAAGAGTGAGCAGATGTGTCGCGGCACAGAGATGACACCATGTCGTTTGTCTTTGAAAAAGCCACATGTGTCTGATGTTGGGGACATGTAAAAAAAAAGTCTATCGTCATTCGAGGAGCGGAGAGGAAAGGCTCAGTGGTGCTGAAGCTGCTGGGTGGGTGGCAATTTTTCCTTTTTTTTTCTCTCTGTCTGTGTGTTGTCAGCAGTGCCACTCCTGCCACCTTCTGGACCTCAGAGGGACGGATGGATTGGGTCAGTATAGGATGTGAAGTCAACAGCATGTGTACGAGAGGCAAGAGAACAGGTACAGACCAATGGCAGCATTGGTTTTAACTACAAAATGAGTGTGTTTTTTAAGCTGATGCTAATGCAGACTTGCACCTGACTAAATGATGTCATTTCAAGCTCAAACCTCATCTATAAATGTCCAAATGAGTGGGTAAAAAAAAGCTAAATATATATTAAGGCCTCTGAGGGTGTTACCTGCTATGAGAGATGGAGCATATTATGATAAATTGACCCATTAAGGAAAAATTAGATAACTATCTAGAGAAAATTAGACTGTTGGAGTGTCACTGATAATACAATGTTCATATGACTATTTGCCATAACATAATGTAAAATATGTAATCCTGGCTCCTGGCACACAGTGAGTCACCACCAGTATTTTGGATAACATGTTATAACGTTGCACAATAATGTTATCACATTATACTAGTCTGTACTGCAGCAATGTAACGCAGACGAATAGAATGCTTATTTATTCTCGAATAATTGCATTAATAATTGCATTACAATGGTCCTAGTTTCAACACAGCAATACCGTCATGTAATCTTAAGCCTGGGCCGACCTGTGCTGACTCTGAGTCTAGTTGAGTGTGTTTGAAAGCATCTTATGTGCCATTTATTTTTTTCCCTTTAACTCTGTCACCATCTCATCTGAAATATATATATTTTTTTTTAAAGTAAAAAGCAATGTATGATACATTTTTTTCAACATTACCCTGGTAATAATGTTATTCCTTTATTACTGATCACCCATAACATGCAGAAGTAAGAAATAAGTGTGATCTCACAGGTTTATGTGATGCTAAAGTAATTATAATAATGATTAAATAAAACTTGAAATTGCGAACTAAGCTGTGCCCAAAGCAGCTATCTCCTTTCTCCTCACTGGACTTTAAAACATGAACATGTAAATAAAGGCCAAACTTAGACACGCCAAGCTAATTTACATCTCTGTTATTTCTTGCTAAAGATAATTGAGTTCCAGAAATAATCTTACATCAGTAAAGCTCATTAATAACACAATCTGTCAGCTCCTCTCTGACCTCAGACTATTCAATCTGTACAACTGACTGCATACTTTGTAGTATGTGGCTGAAAGATACTATATACACTTCTTCCAGCTGTAAAAAGAGATTCCCTATCTCATCAAGACTAATCTGGAAAATGGTGGTTAAATAAAATGATTTAGAAATTATACAGTAAGTAGAAAAGCATCAGAAGGATGATGATTTACAGGACCGAGGCCTACACATCCTGGGTTCTGACTGACCCATATTCCAGAGCCAGGAAACTTGTCCTCACCACCACCACCTCCACAGGCAGCGCGGGCCAACACAGGTTAGCCGTAGAGGGCCCAGTGATCGTGATCCAATGCGACCCTGCGCTAATTCCCTGGTGAAAGCCACCCAGTCAGTCCAGCGATGCCTCAAAACCTCAAGGTTTATATGAACAAGCTCCACTCTGAATGGGAACCCAGGCCGGTAATAACAGACCTCAGGAAAAAAGGTTTTGACCAAAGAGAGAGCGCTGAACAGAGACTCACCCCGTTCGCCCCCTCGTTTTCTTTCCCTGCAGGTTTTGGGAGAATGTCGAACACGCTTCCTGTAAAGCGATGTAGTATTTATTACAGCCTCCGTTTTTGATGGCTGGGGTCATGTAGCCTGCTGTCTATTTATCCTAGAGGTCATTTACTACATTAGGCCTGGTTTCGGGGCCAGGGGAGGAAGAGAAGGAGGAAATCTAAGATGCAGGAACTAAATTGGTAGCAAATGTATAGCCTCCAACTTGCCCCTTGGCCCTAATGCGTTTTTCAAGTGCTCCGCTCACCGTGCTCCAAGATGCGGGGACGGCTTGCCTCTGAAATAATATTTCAACAGTGGTTACAGACGCAAAACCGGCGCCATCTCTCAGCTTGGGTTGTTCCCACCAAAGTGCAGCATAAGGGATTTTTATTTTATTTCTGGGAAGATGTTATGCTTTGCTGTGTAGTGGTGGTGGCCTTAAGGTTAAGAGAAGCAGGCTCACGACCAAAAGGATGCAGGTCTGAATTCCCAGGCTGAATGATCTGTATTCTCCTTCAACAACTGTACCAGTGAGGGGCCTTTGAAAAGTTTTCTAGCATGTAGGGCAACCTAAACAGTAGTGTATCATGTTTGAAGGCCATAGAGGGAAACTCCTTGTGTTCTCTTCTGCATTTTCTCTGTAACGCACCAATATCTGCATTCTCTACATGCATTTGTCATCTTTACTCAGCTAAAGAGCACAAAATCCACAGTATAAACCTTAATGGCCATTTATGTTATAAAGTGCTGGAGCCTGTAATTATTAAGTTTACCTGAATGCACCATAAAGTCCCTCTGCACCCACGGTACTCTGTGATTGCAGATCCAAATTGGCGGAAATACGATTGTTGACGCCGGCCAAATCTGTCTGAGAAAATGTTTTACTTGCATTGTTGTTTATTTGGTTTTCATGACAGCTCGTAGTGACGTATTAGCACACATTTCATTAAATTCTGAAGTTGAACTGGCATCAGCAACAAAATGTCTAAAGGTAAAACACTGCACTTTATTCAAAGCCATTTAAAATTGCCAAAGAATCTGATTAAAGAGGGCTGAGAGAGGACATCCTGTGAGATGTGTGGGTGTGCTACAAAAAGTCACAGTGCACCAAAAAGTAAAATGTAGACGTTCTTGTCTATCGGCCCACTTAGAGCACCCACTACTTGACTTTTTCTCTGCAAAGGCACCCTTGAGGGCATAGCATCACCTTTTCTTCACTTGAAGTGCAACAAAGAGGGCATTATCATGTTTTATCTTCCACTGGAGCATCAAAGAGTTCACTTTAGCTGGTGTTTTTCGAACACAGAGCGCTGAGCACCGAGTCCAGCAGGGGAGCCGAGCATTGAACTGTATCTCCAGTGAAGCTGTGCACTGGCTCCAGCAGGAGACTGTGGTTGTACTGGGCCGCTCCCAGGTTGGGTGAATGTAAGTGTGTGAATGTGAAGCAGGGCGTTGCTGGAAAAAAAGAGCACATGTGCTCAAATCCCCAAGAAAGGTTTAAAAACAGACACCAGCACAGAGGCTACCAGGCTGGCTGCCCACACAAGCCTGCAACCGAGACACTAAAGTTATATAAGCAAATTGAAAAACACACCTTATGCTAATGAGAGATCGTTTGCCCTCATGGGGTCATTTTGGTCAGCCATTTTGCGAAAAAGATTTGCCGATCAATGCCTCTGAGATGTTTACATGGAGGCTGAACTCGCCATTCTTCTGCAGCTAAAGTTTCTAAATGATGACTTTGACCATCTCATTTTCATTTAAATGGCTCAGTGGAGTCCCATTTGCTCGCTGCTTTCCGACAGCCCAACAGGCTCAATAAAAGCCAATGAGCTGGTGAAAAGAGGAAAACCTAGTTGTTGTCTGATACAAACAGCATATGGTTTGATCAGTGCGGCTGCACATGGCAGCACTCCTCCAACTTCATTTGCTCCTCTATATCGAGTTGTCCTCTCACCATCTGGGCAATTATGAAGTTTCCCAAGTTTCTTTTGTCAACGCTTTACTACAGCCTTCATCTAGTGTATTAATAAGCATATGAATTGCAGCTGAACTTGTTTTTATTTTAATTATTATTATAGTAGGTTATTGCAATTTAATTGAGCCTTAGAGGTGCTGTTAGGTGAATTTGTTAACTCCTGAAAGAGCAAGGTGAGCTGTTTTAGGCTAAGGCATCTTTCTCCTGGCTGTGGCTTCATATTTCGGGTTAAATATGAGAATGGTATTGATGATACTGCTTTGTAACATTTGCTGTTTCCCAAACGTCTGAACAAGAGCCTGGTGCTTAAAATGTTACACAGTTACGCAGATCTGCTGGATACTGTATATCTTTGATTGGTCCTACTGAAAGAGGGATTAGTTTTAGCTTTTTGTATATAAATATATGTCCATTAATCTTGTCATATAGCTCTGAGCGTATTTTGCATTTTGTTCCTTTAGAGAGATCAGTGTTTGGCTCTTTTTTCTTTATTTACCTACGGTGGGGTAGGTGTTGCTTTTGCTGCTTAATAATAAGTTCCTCAGAAAACAAACCATATCCTGTGAAGAGCCCATGACCAGACACTGATTGAGGACATGGGCTTTAAGGTGTGAAATAAATTTCACCTCGGACATGACTCATCCCCAGTTCTGAGAATTTTTATTGACTACTTGACTGTCTCTGCCTGCTGTCAGGCGCAACTGAATGTTGATGTTTCTTTGACGAATCCGCCCTCTGGACCTCAGAAAGAACAAAGGGGCGGGATGTGTCCCGTCATAATGCTGGGCTCTGATCAGCAGCCATGCACGTAGCTGTCAGGATGTTGCAGATGTTTTAAAAAGATATCGCCTTCCCGAAGGCAAAGTGAAATTAATGGTGCTATCATAAACATCTGTCACACAGCTGAGATTGTACAAAACACAAGGGCTTCCAAAGATCCTTTTTTTTTTATTTTAAGTGAGTGAACTAGTGGGATGGAATTGACAAATATCGATGTCTCATAATGGCGTGCTGCACCTGTCTGTGGGTCATCCTGGTGTCTGAGCCCAGACCTGCAGGCCTACAAGCAGTGGGGTCAATGGCAGAGGTGGTACACATGTACATGAATATAAATGGTACCTGTCCACACAAACGTGGTCTACGTGACTCCCTGTCTGTAGACACCATTCCCCACCAAACATTTACTGCAGCAATTGAGATTGATGTTTGACAGAGGAGCCTCTGTCATTATTAATGAGTCGGGCCAGTGTTGTTACTCCGCTGCTTCTAACTATTCATGATTATTTGGCAAAGCAAACAAGCGTCAAGAAGTTTTTAACCCTGGCAGCAACTTGAATGGATTCAGCTCTCAATATGTTCACACCAGGACCACTAGGTGGAGTAAAAATACATACTGTGAGTCTAGACATGAGTTGAATACACTTTATGGGTTTTTGTCAGATCATAAATCTTTCAGATTACAGATTAAAAACACACTGCCTGACTGTCCTTTTTCTATAACATTAGCTTTTTGCCAGACAAGGTTTTCCCAAGTGTGATTTATTCAGTCTATTTCTCAAGAAGTATCATGAAGTGCAGCATGTGAATCTTTTTTTTTTTATTGAAGTATCTAAATGTATCTACTGTGTTACTCCTTTAGCAAAGCTGTTCCCACTTTTGCTTTCAAACCTGAACAGCTTTTAATTCTTACAAGAAATATTATAACTTTGAGTTTGATTTAAAAAAAAATAAATAAATCTTTGAATCATATTGTGTTATCTTCAAACAAAATACTGAAATGTAAGCTTGGGATACAAATAAATCACTTCTCAATTACCATGGAGCCTTGCTTAAATATTTTCTGCTTCATATCCACTGCTGATGAATATTGGCCTTAGCCACATAGTTCCTTCTACCCTCTATCTCAAAGTTCCTACTGCTATCACATTTTAAGTGTCTTGCTGCCATCTACAGGCAGAAACAAGTAAGTGTTCCATTAATGTGCATAAAACTCAGCAGACCTCTTTGGCATCATTCATGAAATGTTGACTATTTTTACCAATCCACATATAATTCTAGATTATTTACAAAAATAAGATGAATCAGTTAAGATAAAAATATATATTTTATTAAAATAAAAGAAACCTCATTGGGGAGGGCCAAAAGAGAAACTAAAGCAATGGTAAATTGTGCCAAGGAAATGAACAAAGCTGTATTAGGAGACCCAGTTCATGACAGTTACTGGAATTAGCACACAATACTGTTTGGGAATGATCTCTTAAAATGTCCACATGGCTTTAAACAATATGTTCCTGTTTAGATGATAAGACGTTCTTTCACAACCCTTCTATTATAACAGCAATCAGCACAGTATAAACATTACAGTAATAACAAAGTAAAAGATTAAAAAAAAACAAAAAAAAAACACTCTTGTGTGCTGATATAAGCCAGTAGTTGCAAAATACTGATGCAACACAATGTATAAAAAAACAAAACAAAAGAATCCAGACACTTCAGATGTCCAAGCTTCTTCTTCTTATTTGTTTTACCCTGCACTGCATTTCTTAAGTGGACATGCCTAACGCAAATGTTTAATAGCATGTATGATAGGAGGCTGTACCATGTTTTACATAAAAATTCCCTGCATGTAACAAACAGTAATATGTGAACTGACAGTGGGTCTTGAAGGATAAAGAAGCAGTCATGTTCCTTGGGTTTGTACATGTTTTCTAAAATGCTTCAGAGAACCCCAAATGCATTTTTTAATCTGCATGATGGTATAAAACTGATATCTGCAGAGTACGATGCACTCTACATTGTTTGTTGATTGTATTATATAAATCGTTGTCTCAGTAATGAAAAGTTTTCATGGACTGGAGAATAAATATATTGGACCTTAGAGATACTGAAAAGCTCAGCTGTCTCAGTCACTGTCCGAGGAGTCACTGGAGCTGGAAGACGAAGAGGAGGAAGAAGATGATTCTTGTTTCCTCTTCTTCAGTCGCTTCTTCTGATGCTTCCCGTGTTCCCGTTTGTTCTTTTTGCTTTTCTTCTTTGAGCTTTTCCCCTTCTTTTTCTTCTTCCTCTGCTCTTCGTCAGATGAGGAGTAGGAGCTGCTGCGTTTCTTTTTTTTCTTTGTAGTGTCATCACTCGACGAGTTGGATCTGGAGAATGGAATAAAAAGTAATTGAATCGTTGAAAGGTGTCAGATAAGGAAACAGCAAACCATTAAGGTATAAACAAGTAAAAAAAAAAGGTTACCTTTTTCTTGACTTTCTGTCCCTGCTCTTCTTCAGTTTGTGTCTCTCTTTTCTACCACTGCCATCATCATTGTGAGAACCTATACAGGTATGGAAATAGAGAAGTGAAGACATTTTTATGATACTTTTCAGCCACTGTCAAGGCAACACGCATGAATAAAACTGATTTCTGAATGTGTAAATTAGTTCTAAAATTGCATTTTCCAATATGTATTTTTTTTTTATTCATCAAATTTGCATTTCTTCATTATTGATCAGGTGGTCATCACCCTGGCTTTTTCCTTTCACATGAGCTTCCAGTAATTTATTTTAAGTTTTTTTTTTAAAATTACTTACTGCAAGCACTGACTCTTTTGGCTTTTCTAAAAGGGAAAAACAAATAAATAACAGCCCCAAAGCTCTTTATTATCTAATTATTTTTTATGTGGTTTGTTAAGCACTTTTGTTGTTATAATGCTGGGGGTCATTTCCTTTGTGTTTGTTTGGAACACTTTGTAATTTGGTTTTAAGCAAGTTATATGAATAAATATATGAGTTTTATTGATTTTTCCGTAAGCTTAAGAAGATCAGAAGTTTTACCTCTACCTCGCCCCAGCTTCTCGTTGCGCTGAGCTGCAGGGGTGTCGTCTTCACTCTCCTCGCTGCTGGTACTGCTTACATCCAGAACAATGTCTTTCTGGGGGTCAACTCTGACAAAGTTACGGCATTCAAATGTCAAGTGGCCCGCTGGAAAATCAAAGACAAAATCAATTAACATCTATGACAAAGTAGGACAGTTTAAGAATGACAAGGCTTCCTGTTTCAATTAGTGAATATAAATCAGTGAATTATGCTCAATTCAACAAACATATTCAAGCATGTAATTATGATTGACCACTCAGTTACCTTCAACATTTTTGGATTAACTCAACTAATTGTAAGAGTTGCATTTAGTCCTGAGAAGAGCTTTACACGGTTAGTGCCCTTACCATTAACAAGCTACATTTACCCAGGTTAATAAAGAGACAACACATCCACTCACACAACACAAAAACTCGTGTGCCGAAACTTTACTTACGATATCCACATTTCTTGCACCCAGCTCTAATGTTGTCCTTGTTTGGACCTGTGAGGAAATACGTAGTAAAATATGGTTAATATCATTCAAGTGGGTATAATTACATATTATAAGTTATACATGGATACATGAATGTCCAACTACGACATATCATGTTTATTAGCTAAAAGCCTAAAAAGTGACATATAATAACGTTATCAGTTAGAATATCATATAATTTATATTCAATCACATTATGTCTGTAATAACCGACGACACAGGTTTTCTCTACGATCAACGTTAGCTCACGTTACATTTCTTTTGTTTTGGTCGCAATGTGTAAGTTACTTTGCGGGAACATACTACATCAGCTAACACTGCTTTTATCATTGTACACATATATTCTGGCTCTGTGTATACACTTGTCGGTAAACTGAGTATTTTGGATGTTTAACAGTTTCTCGCTTATAAAAAAAGTTATTTTTAAGGTTAGCATAATGCTAACCTCAAAGCTAGCAACACTTTAAATATCCAAAAGTACACAGTATGGTTGAACATATTTACCTCTATTAGTCACGAATCTGAAAGTTTACATTTATATTCAGCAATACAATCTAATACCTACCCGGGGCTGCCATTGTGCTTTCCACGATAAAGCCGAAAATAGGACGCTTGTTAAAGAGCGCCAATCAACCAAACATTGAGTCTTCACTCAAAATAACGTCGGCCGTCAACAAACGTTGGGTCTATAACCTACTGGGTTCCGGCCTATCTTTTGTTCCTATCACTGGTTCGAAAACAAAAGTGTCGGCTCAATACCGCCACCAATTGGACTGGAGTCTGAAGCAGCACATTGCACTGATTTAATATATGTTTTGTATGCAACTGCAATTTAAATAAAATAGAATAATAAAGCAGATGACACTTTTACATTAAATACAATGCTTTGTCACTACTTATGTTGTATAAATGAACCCCAGGGTGCTCTTGTAAGCCGAACTTTGCGATTACAAACCATATGCTTTAATATTTCATTGGTATTTTCATTTTTGTAATTAACTGGGCCACCCCCTAAAAATTGGTAAAGACATGTCAAGCTGACAATAGGCTAAAGTAAACAACACTGCCAGAACTGCAATGAGTTTCTAGAAGGTGTGCAACTGAATAGCAACAATATTATTTGCAGAAATAGAGGGCCCCGAAATCCTATTTTGCTTAGCGCCCCTTGAAGGCTTAGGCCGGTTCTGGCAGTGTCACATACAGTGGAGCAATGTGTGCACACATAATGAATGTAGGCTACATTAAAATGTATTTTGCATGAACTTCCTGAATGCATCGAGTTACTCTATGAAAACAATGTGAAGAATTTTTCAGAAACAATATTTGCCCCATGCGTGATTGCTTTCCCAGTAAAGCCAGTTGTGGTTTTTGTCAGGGGTTAATTGAAGGCAGGCAGAGTCAGACTGGCAGATGGAAAATGTCGACAGATGTGGGGCCCCCAGACATGCCCTCATCACCGTGTCTGTGACACACAAATACCCGACACACACACACAATCTCAATCTCGGTCTTTTGATCATGCCATCTGCCTCAGTGACTGCCCTGCCAGGATTAATACTGTAATTCACCTTATTTACGATAAAACTGACATTATTGCAGTCAGTGTTACCTAATCAGGTGATGGCACGTGATAAGCTGCTTCACAGCTCTGACATTCAACTCAGCCAGAGGACTTTGATCTGCTGCACCTCGCTTGTTTGCCTTGTAGTCACCTGACATGCTGCATAAATACATGACCCTACGCTGTTTTTGAGTGAAATGCCCCATTTCCTGTCCCTTTACTAATTTAATGTTATGTTATTTTATCAGAATTGCAAAAGAAAAAAAGTTATTTTTCTGCAGATGAGATGCATTTTATGCATGATAAAACTGTCTGTTTTAAGCCTTCATTATTTCATTTGGTTTGTGTTTCTACTTAAAGACCAATGAGGTGAAACTGTTGAGAATCATTGCAAAATAATGGAATGTCCATTCTCATGATGTCGATAAAGATAGTAGATAAAACATTTTATTATCACTGTTACATGACTCTCAAAATAGGGTGTTCTTTTTAAGTGGCACATGTTTTTTTTATTGTAAAAATACTGTAACTGCACTGTTTCACTTGCACATTTTCATATCAAATTAACAGGATTCAGTTTAAGTAAATTTTTTGTCCTGGCAGACGAACTTCATTTGTCTTGGCTTACTGTTAAGAAACACATTATTTAACAAGGTGAAGATACAGTTCAGAGGACGGTGCTTTATCTCCCAGTGTTGGTTTATAGCCTCTGGTGAGAGATTATAACAATGAGTATTTGTAAGAAACCTTTGTAGCTGTTTGAAACCTGCTAGAACCAGGTGACTTCTGAGCTGTAGGGTATTGTAAAGTTCACTTTTCAGCCACTGGAAGGTGCAAAGAACACTTAGAAGCAAGACCTTTGAGAGACAACCCTTGCAGGACAATTATTACTATTTGTTGAATAGAACAGGCTGCCATTGCTGTGGCATTACAGAGTATACATTCAGAATATATGACACAATAACTCATGCTTGGAGCAATGTAAGTTTTAAGCCCAAAATAGTAATATGTATAACACACACACACTTAATAACATTTGAATTTAAAAAAAGGTCATTAGTCTGTCTGCACCAACACAGTGGAAGAAACACATACCACCAGTCTGCTGGCTACTAATTTACTGTATATATCAAGTTACATTCACTGTAATACAGTTTGAGTAAGAGAAATCTGAAAGTGTTATTCCAGATGTCTTTTAACAAGTTTTAGTCTTATGACCTACATGCCTCTGTCTAATATAATCATTCCACTTAAAAACAATGCTTCAACTTCAAAGCTTTATTGCATTTTGTGCATTTCACTTCAGCATCTTTTGGATGCCTGGCTTTATTAACGCCAACTCTTTCCACCCTGGATTAAACATTTCACAAAGCTAGTTTGAGCTGAGTTGCATCTCTTCATGGCCATTATTATTATCATCAATTTCAGCACCAATTGGCTCTTGGTCTAACAGGGATTTAACCTCTGGGGTTATGGCCATTGTTTCTGGGGTTTTGGTGACGCCAGTGGATATATGGATAATAAATATTTAGCCCAATTTCTCACTTCTGTGTGCTGGTAACAACAAGTTACAACTGGTCACTGAATATGGCATTCAAGTTGAGATCCTATGATCAAATTGTCTCTTTTCATGTACCGTATATACAGATAATAAAAAAAAAGTGTAAGAAAAGCTATGTAATTGTTGGATTGGGGGATGATGAATGGTTCCCGGATTGCATTAATACCCATATGTTTTGCCTCGTCATTCAGTTTTAACTCTTAACTATTAAGGTAAATATCTCAAATATATATGGTCACACAAATGGATTGGGCCTCTATGCAGAGCCTTATTGCTAGCTGCTGACAGGCTGGTTCACAACCTGGATTTCTGTGCATATCATAAAAGCTCGCTGACAGAGATAAGACTGTGGTAAAACATTCCTCAGTTGCTATGCTGCTGCTGTTTTCCTTTCATCCTCACCTGAGCCTCACTTCTGCAATGTTTTCCCCCATTTTCCCTCTGTAAAGGTCTACTTTGAAAACAACAACAAAGCAACTAGAACGTTCGTTTCTTTGTAGATGTTATGTCCAATTTGAATCTCCAAAAAAAAAAAAAAGAAAACCTCTGTTAAACATCCTGACCTGATTGTGTGCTCAACACTTGATGCATATAATAAAAAAAAGGCACAAATAGACATTTTAATGGTTATGCCAAGTCTTCCCCTTTTTGCTCTGCAGCCTTTGTGAGTCACAGTTTTGTTGTTCTTAGCATGGTGATACAAACAAAGCACAACATTTAAAAATTTGATTGATGAGGACGAGCGTGAAAATGAGCTGCTGCCTTCTAGTTTGTGGGAATTTTTCATGAATTATGTTTGTTTAAAAGCGGAGAATGCAATTTCCAAAAACAACAGTTTAATTGGTCTTGCAGGAGCCTGGATGACAGGAATTCTACCTAAATAATAAGATCTTACTCAGCTACATGACTATTATACATATATACAGTAGGTTAGATGAGATCACATGTTGACATTGTTGAACGAGAAACCCAACATTAAACTGCTTCAGTGCAATCGACAAAATGGGCAGATGTGCAGAAACAGAGGGATCATGATCAAATTTGGTTTCTCTTCCTTGAGGGAATTCATGAAATAGTCCATCTGAGACAAAACATGTCCCCCCACAGACCATGGTCAGCTTATTGCAAAATGGCTTTGATAAAGTTCTGGTCATGTGTTTTGAGCAAAGTTGAGAACAGAAGATTGAAACAATCTGTGCTCCTCTGGGACACTCCACAGTCAATTAAATCTAAAATGTATTTCCTTGTTTGCCAGCTTTTCTCATTCAGATGCATTATTCACATCTTCGTGCCACAAACACACGTCAAAGACACGGCTTCAAACAACGGCCTCACACTAAGTGCTCTGGTGGTGCCTTGAACCCTTTTCCCAGCTTGGTTGTTTTGGTCGTGCAGTTGCATGTTACCCCAACAAGCATCTGGAGAATTGGGCTGAGGGGCAGGAGGATGTTTAGGTATGGGGGACGTTTTCCCACAGAATAAAGCCCTGTGTTCTTGTTAAAACCTTTTGTGCTTAATCATATGCATGAATTTAAATTTT
>JAOWBC010001052.1:11548306-11562378 GCA_028566105.1 Hypoplectrus providencianus | reverse complement strand
TCTCTCTCTCTCTCTCCCTCTCTCTCTCCCCTGGCTCGTCCTCCTTCTCTCACATTTTCTCTTCCCTCTTTTGTGGCTCTAAGCCTATGAGCTGGCGTGGGCCCTTCCTTACTACACACCCAGCGGGGCTTTAAAAAGGCAGGGCCGGAGGTCTTAGCAGCCACACACACTCTCTGCCTGTGCCTCCTCTGGTCTCAGTGTGCAGCTCTGACAAAACCGGCTGTGTCAACCTCTCCAGCCTCCAGGTCGCTCCGGATTAGGGATGCAGGCGCCACATCGCAGGGCCCCCAATCTTCTGCTCATCCTTCTGGGTCCCTTGCTGTTGGCTGTGGGCCAGGCCACTATGGAGAGCCAAGGTGAGGAGATGACAGACTTATTATTGCTGCCTGCGGTTGGGATATTAGTAGCACTTTGTGGGCAGACAAACGGACGCGCCGAGGGACTCGAGCAGGTAACCTCAGCCTGGGAACGTGTGTGGGGACAGACTCGTGCTTGAGAACTTCAGCTGTTTATGAGCACAAACTCAGGTGTGTAGGTGTAGTAGCGGCACAAAAGCGTGTGTGAGTATATTTTTACCTGTGTCTACCTGTTTATGTAAAATGAGGGATGGGCTGTTTGTCTTTCCGCTGTTTAGCCCTGTGGCCTGAGGAATGTTTCTGTTTGACTTCTTCTCAGTGGGCATGAACGGACAGAAACCGAAGTGTCTTCTTGACTGTTTTTGTCATTTTGACACCTCCTGAGAAACCTCATCTCTTGTCTCACCCAAGGCCAAATATAATTCAAAGTGTCAGGAAGCGGCAGAGGGAGATGCATGACTGTGCAGGCACCCACAGACACACACACTTGAACCTTTTCCGTACTGGAGCTTTACTATTCCAGGCAGGCAAACACCACACACCCACACATACTAAACAGTCAATATCACACACATACCTGATGCTCTACCTGAGAAATCTCTGTGATCCCCTCATATTGATCCACACTCCGCGCACACACATCTCACTCTCCATCTATGTGTGTTTTTCCTCGGAGCAGCACTGTATGAACTCGAGAGGGAGCCAGCCTATTGGGATGCCCAGGCCAAGGCAACACTGGATGCTGCGCTGAAGCTCCGCCCTCGGGACCACCAGGCCAAGAACCTCATCCTGTTTCTCGGGGATGGTAGGTCATTCTATCATTCAACACTTAACTTGGCTGTGTTTAAAGTGTGAAAATGCTACTACTTTCAGCCTCAATGACAAATTCAACTCATTATGCAATGCAACACACTGCTCAAGTATGTTCAGTTATAGTTGTTTTGCTGTGCTCAGGAGGGACCGAGGGAAAGCGGTTGGGACAGTGTGTGGCAGTGAGGGGGTGTGTTTGGATTTGTAAGCGCTGATGAGCAACTGGTTATAAAACATTGGACAGCTTTAGTCATTGTTCAAAGGCTAAAAATGGAGTACGTAGACGTGGACCTGACCAGAAGAGCAGGAGCTATACAAGCAGTGACTGAAATAGAAAGGCAATAATCTCTTATTTAGGAAGATCTCACCTAAAACTAACAGTCAATGCTGCTTCACGTGAATCAAGAAAGGGATTTGCTTTTCTCTAACCCAGAAGTTTAAGTTGCCTAAACTTAAATGTGCAGCAACTGATGTGTCTTTGTTAAGAATGGATCAAAGACACAATTTCTAGATAATCCTCCTGGTACCACACTGCTATGTTTTCTGTCATCTCTACTCCCTGCAACAGTTCAGCATCCTTTCTGGTCCAAAGAAATACATCTCTGGTGGTGCTATGTTTAAAAACAAAACATTTTAGTGTTGATATAGCCTCTTGAGTCTTTTAGATAATTTCTTTTGGTTAATAAAGTTAGCTTGATTAGCACTCTTGCACCTCAATAAGAGGGTCGCCAGTTTGACTCCAGCCTGTGGCTCTTCTGAGTGGATTTGCATGTTCTCCCCATGTTGGCGATGGTTCTCTGGCTTTTCCCACAGTCCGATAACAGCAGCTTAGGTTTAACTGGTTACTCTAAATAGCCCGTAGGTGTGCATGAGAGCATGAATGGATGTTAGTTTGCATCAGCCTTGTGATAATCAGGCTACCTGTAGTACATTACATAGTACAAGGATGATGGATGGATGAAAATTGAAACTACACACGCAATGTAGCAAAATTCAAGATCCAAAAGATTGTTAATTTTACAAGGTATTGCATATTTGGTTGCTATAACTTTCATTGAACTTTTCATTATGTGAGTGCATTTTCCTCCTCATTAATCTGACTTTTTTCCATTGTAAATTGTTTACATCCATGTGTTCTTTCAACCAGTCTTTCCCTTCACTGCCTTTGTTGATGCATTTGCCTTTGTTGGCAGCACGAACAACTGAAAAGCATAAAACCAACTGCAGGGTGTGAGTCACGCCACCCGTACAGCTGACAGCTACGTCAAAGAAAATGGGGACCTAGGCATAAAAACATTACCAAAAACTTCACAGGGTGTCCTTATAGTGGCAGTAGGTGGATCCACTACAGACATGCTACATGTCTTTGTACTGTATTCTGGCTTTCTATGAATATATTCTTTAACAGAGGAACAAGTAATCACCAGTCAAGTGAACATCCATCTGGATTAGATTTGATTGGAACATTTTTCACATTAATTGTCACTAGTGTGGTATATTTACAGCTCGTGAAGCATGAAAGATTTTTTTTTTGTAAGGGGAGCTGTTTGAAGGCACAGAGATTTAAGGGTGTTTTTCCTGTTAACTACTTGAATATCTGCTTTAAATCAAACCTGCTTAGTCACATTTCTGGGTGGTCGAGGCAGAGTTTTCTTTGTGCATCTCTCCAGTAATGCCCTGCCCAAAGCATGTTCTCGGTTATATGACAGGGAGAGTTAAGTGCATCACTGTAACATGGACTTCATAAAGTATAGTTTTCAAAGCCAGGGGTGAAACCCAGTAGTGGACCAAAGGAAGAGATGAAACAGGTTCCTTCTTTATTTTTTGAGAAAATCAAAGGCAGAAACCGTCTGCTTTATGTCATATATGCCAAATAGTGACATAGCAACATTTTAAATATGTTTAAATGTTAAATGTTCTCCTAATAGTGGCCTGACTACTTGCCTGGAAGAGTCACTGTTGGGCTGTGTGAGGATTTTGTTTGAATATGTGGTTGTCCTAGAAAACCACTGCCTTGAATGCTCTGTCCATTTGTGGACTCAGTTGATGTTAATGGCCTTGACATGTTTGTTTAGGTTACCCTGAATCATTTTTTTCCTTCAATCCAACAAATATAGTCTGAGCTTTTCAAACAAACACATTTTAATATTTTTGGTTTGGATTTTTGAAACATACATCAACATCTGAACCAGACCAGGGAGAGTAGGACACTAAGGCTCAGAAAGGTCACAAACAACAAAATCTTTTACATAATGTGCATATAATTACATTACAGATTTCTAAAACACTCTTGCTTTAATATATCATTCAAAACATCACATGAGTGAGATAGTGATGGCACAAAAAAAATAATACAGATGGACCATATCAATGACTTACCTCTAAATCATTGTCTCCCAGGGATGGGTGTGTCCACGGTGTCGGCGGCTCGGATCCTGCGAGGTCAGATGGAGGGCAGGTCAGGGGAGGAGACAATGCTGGCCATGGACACCTTCCCATATGTGGCCTTGTCAAAGGTGACAGCACAACCCTGTTGACCCAAAGCGTCATCGTCGTTTGGCCTACTATAACATTTCTCATTCAAAAGAGCTAGTAATGTTTTAAATTTCAAGTTCAGTCATATTTTTTTGAATCATTTCCCATTTTAGATACATTCTCTTCCACATAAGTAAACATAGATTTAAATTTTTTCTTCTCCCAGCAGTTGATCCCTGAAATTTTATTTTTGATAATCATTTGCACTGTAAATACACGTTTATCATTAAACAGTGAACACCTATCTATGTTCCTATTCTGATTATAGTTTGAAGATTAGATTATGGCGTTATGTTTAGAATTGTCTGTGTTAAATTGGTGCATTAGTACAAACAAATTACTAAAATATAGATATAGATGAAAGCAAATAATTTTTACTTTAAATGGGAAAATGTACTGTTACATTGCCACATAGTAATCTTGTATTTTTATATGTTTCTCAAGACACATTGCAGTTAAGAACAGGAGGCCAAAGTTACATTTCTGATATCATATGTAAAGGGGGATTTCTGCTGTGGTTTCTTGGTGGTTCTCTGTGACAGTTGGAGAAAAAGAAGAGTAAGTGTATATGTTGCACTGATGGGTGGAACAGCGACTTAGTGTATGACTGTGTGGCCATATTCACATGCTTTGTTCTCTTAACATGTTGCATCTTGCCTCATACCACACGATTTAAGTACTCAAACATTTGTGTGACGATGGTTTCAAGAGATTTTGCTAAAAACAGTACTTTAGCTAAAATGACTGACATTGTGGTAGTAATGGCAAAAATGGATTTTAAGTCAGATAGAAGTTGGATTCAGCTTCATGCCAGAGTATAATCCTTAAATTACTGTAACTGAAGTATGAGTGTGAGCATTCAGTGTGTTTAGTGGCTCTCTGGTCTATCTTATATACCTACAGTACGTTTATTTCCTGCCCTTGTTGTGCTTCCACTCCACAGACCTACAGTGTGGATAAGCAGGTAGCAGACAGCGCTAGCACGGCTACAGCCTACCACTGCGGGGTGAAGGCCAACGCCAAGACGGTGGGGCTCAGCGCCAACGCTGTGGCCTATGAGTGCAACACAACCTTCGGGAACGAGGTGTACTCAGTGCTACGACGTGCGAAAGCACAAGGTAAAGACAGTTAACTGACTTAGCAAAGTGCAATGGGTGTACTGTGTCCAATGGAAAGGTCAACTGCTTCATTACATTCTTATCTCAAGATATGCAGTGACAATATAATATATGAGTAATTAAACAATCATCTGATAAACAATATATTTGCTACTCTAGCAACACTAGCTATAGTCCAATGTTCAGAATAATTAAAATGCTGTTTCATGTTGACTTCTGTGCCTTCAGTCTAGTGTAGCATTGGTGCGCAACTGTTGATGATTCAAGGCATGTTTATGATTCATGTTTGGGTGTCTTTAATCAGAAATATTGTGCTCATTGTCCATATGAAAAGGGTGTACTGTTTGAATCATGTTTTCTGTAAATGTTTTTTGCCCCATCAATAATCTTACTCCATGTTTTTGTCTTTATGTTAGTGCACCCCATGGTGCCTTGGATATAGAAGTAATAGATACCTGGAAAACTTTTGGAATGTATTCATAAGGTGCTGGAGTTTAAAGCTATAAAGTTTTAATTGTACAAAGTTTCCACAAGGTTTTTTTGTCGAGATAAAACTCAAGTTGGAGCCAAAAAAGCTTTCCAAGTTTTCCAAGGTCGAGATAATTGCTAATTAGACTTGTAAACATTGCAAAATAAATGTAAAGAGCAGTGATTTCAATTTCTTACTGATTCATTGCTTTAGTAACATGTTTTTTTTTAAGTGGAGGATATGTTACACGGTTGACTGAAACCTCTCTGAACCCCTATGCTGAGGCTACACCCATGAAGAACTGAGCCCGGGTCATTATTTCTAAGCAGCATGTCCAAGAAAATGTTGAAATAGTTAATGTACAGTGTGCCTCATTAAGGTCCCTCTGTTATTTTAAGTTGTTAATCTCCATTAAAAACACAAAAAACTGCAACTTTCACATTGTGGCTGACTGGTTAACCTCTGATTTGGGTGTGGTCTGCATCTTGCAGGTAAATCAGTTGGTGTAGTGACTACCACCCGCGTCCAGCATGCCTCTCCAGCTGCTGCCTACGCCCACTCCGTCAGTCGCAGTTGGTACAGTGATGCAGATCTTCCTCTCAGTGCACGCCGACAGGGCTGTGTGGACATTGCAACCCAACTGGTCACCAATGTTGACATTGACGTATGTGAGAACAATTCTGTTTGGGCATGTTTATCTTTTTGAATACCATATTACATACCAACATGTCGGGTATGACCAGTGGTGGAATGTATGTCAGTACATTTACTCAACTAACTTACTTACAAGTACAATTCTGAGATATTTTACTTCAGTATTTCCACATATTTAACTTTATACTTCTAATTCACAACATTTTAGAGGAAAATATTGTACTTTTTCAAGCTTTACTTTAGCTGCCATCTTAAGTTACTCTTCAGTACAATATTTAATGTGTAAAAATATGATCAATTTCATGTTCTATGTTTAAAAATTAAACCACATACACAAGGATATAGGAAGCACTCAAAATTTGCTATACCTGCAGCATCCTTTACTGTCGCCCACCGTTTGGAAGGTTGGTGGTTCGATCCCTGACCGTGGCAGTCTACATGTCGAAGTACTGTATTCTCCAGCAAAAAAATTGAACCCCAAATTATGTAGTCTGTAGTGTAAAAGTGCTTTAAGATGTCACAACGACTAGAAAAGCACTATTTAAGTGCAGTCCATTTACCATTTAAATGCTTCTTACATAAATGCATTAACAATAATATATTTAGAATATATGAATGACAGTATGAGTTTGATAATTTTGCATATGGACGATTCTTCCACCACTGGGTACAACTGGTTCAAACCGTATATTCATAACATATATTTGCAGGAACTTCTTGTACACATTTTTTAGGTGTGAATTAAGGTTAATTGGTGATTAAGGGTTTCACTTCTAAAGATATAACACCAATATGTTGTTAGGCTCGATATATATTCCCTCCTTACAATGCCCTTCTGGTGTCTGCTGTCACTTTAAGGTGATTCTGGGTGGAGGGAGGATGTACATGACCCCAAAAGGCACCCCAGATCCTGAGTACCCTACCTCCAACTCCCGCAAAGGGGACCGCAAAGACAAGAGAAACCTCATTGACGTGTGGCTGAAGGCTAAACCGGTAGGATTACTTAGCATGGCTTCTGGTTATTTATTTATTTTATTATCATCATATCATTATATATACATATATGAGTCGCACAAAAAAAAAAAAAGATAAGTCACTCAATTGTCAAGTGTCCCCTGATTTGTTTTTCAGAACAAGAAATCACACTATGTTTGGCACAGAAAGGAGTTTGATGAAATAAATGTTAAATCTACTGACCGCCTCATGGGTGAGTACAGATGTGCTCACATAATCAGCTGAGTTTACAGCAGTGTACAAAACACACACTAACAACGTGAACAAGCCACACAAGACTATAAAATAAGCAGAATTACCACTGTGATACACACACACGCACACATGCACACACACAAACAGTACACTACACAAGCTTCTTATCTAAGTTACAAAACCTCTTCAGTGACTCAGAAACTAAATGATTCCAGTAACATCAGCTTTCATCTTTACAGCCATGTAAAGCAGTTACGATGATAAAATACAAACTCACAGTTAGCTGGAATTATCAGCGCTGACTACAGAGATAAAGACCAAAGGGCTCGCTCCTTGCTGTGATGAGACGTATGAAAGTTATACAGTTGCAAGATAATTGAATCCCCAGTTTTATTGCTTTCATGTATGTGTGTTACAATTTATGCACAATCTCTGTAAACATATATAAAAAAAATCTCTTTCATGTTTACATAATGGTGGTAATTAAGTATTCCTTTCATTATTAGCAAATGTTGCTTGTCTGCACATTTCACTGTCGAAGAAGAACTTCTTTACACTTGTGTTCAATTTATGATTTATGATCTTGAAAGCAACTTGGATTTCTTCTTGAAGCACAGATCTTATTCTTTTAATTCTACAGTCCCTTCATAATAGTCTTCCCTTCTCTTCTGTGGTTACAGGTCTGTTTGAGCCAAAGGACATGCGATTCGAGGTTTTCCGGAACAACACGCGTGATCCCTCCATTGTGGAGATGACTGAGAAGGCCATACAAATCCTCAGCAAGAATCCCAAAGGATACTTCCTGTTTGTGGAAGATGAGTACTATATGAACAGTCCTTTAATATAAAATCCCTCAAGCATATAGTTAAGAATCATGATGAATTGTGGTTGTATTGGTCACTAGAGCTGGGAAAGGTATTCAGATCCCTTACTACTAATAGCACACTGAAATTTGCTCCACTACAAGTAAAAACCCTGCATTCAAAAACTTAAATAAAAGTAACAACAGTGTCAGCATCAAAATGCACTTAAAGTATTAAAAGCAATGCTTAACGAGACGAGAATATCCCATCTCAAATTCTTAAGTATGTATTTCAAATGTTATTCCTTTATTGCATGTTCTCGGATTCTTAATTTAAATATATCATGATTTGAATGTTAAATCCTGACCAGAAGAGTAACTAAAGTTGTCAGCTTAATGTAGTTGATTAACAAGTACAATACTTGCCTCCAAAACATGCAGAAGTAGAATTATATGGTTATATAAAGTGATAATTCTTAAGGTAATTCCATGTACCTCATAAAATGTACTTCAGTGGAGTATCTAAGTAAAGTGAGAAAATACATATTTTTCCAGGAAAGATGGATTAGTCTGTAACACCTACTTTTGAGGAATCCCCTGCAAACTCTACTGCTAATAGCTAGCTAGCTAGCTACTGAATCTGGCGGAGGTGTAGTAAATGTTTTGGACCAGGTCTAATTTACTCTTTTGTGCTGCTCTGTTACGAGGGAGAATAGACCATGGCCACCATGACGGCATTGCCAAACTGGCACTGACAGAAGCGGTGATGTTCGACCGAGCCATTCACCGTGCTGCACAGCTAACCAGGGAATCGGATACACTCACTGTGGTCACTGCTGACCACTCCCACGTCTTCACCTTTGGTGGGAACACGCCTCGAGGAAATCCCATCTTTGGTATGGCTCAAAACTCACATGAAAAATAAGTTGATATATATTCTGATGCAAACCATATGTCACAAACAGTAGAAATATCCTCGATTAACCAGTTTCTGGAGGTGATTACATAATATTTAAGATTGTGGTTATGTCACCAGCATGTCCAAAGCCTCTAATTTTAGTGTTTGTCTCTGTTCTTGTTTTGCCTCTAAGTGAAATTAAACCACCATTTTTTTGTCATTCAGGTCTGGCACCAAAGAAAGCTGATGACAAAATGCCTTTCACCAGCATCCTGTATGCCAACGGCCCCGGCTACGTCCATATAAATGGAACCAGAGGAAACATCACAATGGTGGATTACTGTAAGCACAAACTAATGCCTTTCAGATGCGGCACTCGTCTGCGCTGATGTGTGTCCAGACAGCGTAAACTGATGTGGTTGCGGCTGACTCATGCCTGTGTTTTTCTCTGGAAAGCTGAGAAGAAATATGATGTTTATGGCATTCACTGTGCTGTCGTCTGTTCCGTTCGGTTCTCTGCGTAAGCCTCAGTGTCCATGTTACTGCACTCAGAAAGAGCTATTTGTATTTCTTTGTGGAACAGTGGACAGCAGTGATCCACTTCCTCCTCCTCTTGTTCTGCACCATTCGCTTTAATCATTGCATGAGTGTGTATACTTGAAGGTGGAAATACTTCCATTCAGGGATGGATTACCTTTTTAAAACCCCCAATTTTGTCTTTTTCAATGGACTGACTTCACTTTATGTTTTTGGAACCAGTAGTTACATTTCAAAAAGCGCTCACACGTCATCTGGCACCTTAAGCAAACATTATTACAAGTGAGGGATTCATTTCTTTAACTTTAAATATCCATCTGGAGAAATTTGAAGCACTATAAAAATCAGCAACTGAACACTGTAAGGCCACAGCACTATTTCAACATTTTTAAAGGGAACTAGAGGCAAGATCAGCCAAAGAAAATGCGGCTTTACAACAGATTTTTGCAATAATCAATCCCCAGTACTGCAAATGGGCCCCTCAGCCTGACTATATTGGCTTTACATCATAGCTTCAAGATCCCTTTAGTATTCTCCTATTTTTTCCAGTTTTATATTTGTGTTTTGGGACAAAGAACAAGTTAATGCTGTCATTTCATCAAAAGGACTGAAATTACCTTTAGGGTTTAAAAATGTTGCAATTATATTTAATTAAATGAATTAAAGAACATTTGCAGAACGAAATTTGATGGGCAGATGCCACAAAAACATCTATAAGAGGAATGTAATCTTGAAGCTTTGCAAAGGTGTGGGTGACAATTACATCCAGTAAACAGGGATATTTATGATGTCTCAGTGAATGGTCTGGGTTGTGGGTTACACTGAATGAAGTTAATCCGGACTGACAACAGGGCTAATTTATGGTGACAAAGTCTTTAAAAACATCTGTTTTGTATTAATGTCTGAAGCAGAGGATAAAACAATGTTTTGTTGCCTCCTTTCTCTGCAGACGATGAGGAGTACATGCAGCAGGCTGCCGTCCCGCTGGATGCCGAGACGCACGGCGGGGAGGATGTGGCCATCTACGCCAAAGGCCCGATGGCTCACCTGTTCCATGGGGTGAAGGAGCAGAACTACGTGGCCCACGTCATGGCCTACGCTGCCTGTTTGGAGCCCTATACAAACTGCCCTCCGCACCCCCACAGCCACACCTCCAGCGGGTGTGCACACACGACATCGAGCCTCCTGTTTACCCTGCTTAGCTTCCTCTGGTTACTCAGATGACCCGAAACACACACACATCAACACATTGTATGCATGCAGCAATACAGACATTTAATGCACTAAACATGCACACCAATCATCATACACACACAGGCCGGCCAGTCAGAGCGCAGGGATGAACATATAGTACTGTATGCGGAAATATACTCGTATTTTTTAGTCACACTGTGTGCTTTCACAATCACATGAGCTTGTAGCCTAGAGTGCATCCAAAATGCTGGCTTAAACATGCATGCTGTGGCTCAGATGCAAGCTAACAAACAGGAAGGCGGGACATACTCAAATATGCAAACAAGACTTCTCATTGTAGAGCGATCTGCATTGACTGTACAAGGACGATCCCAAACTCGTATTTGCATCATGACTACTAACTTACGCTAACTAGTTCTTTTATTAGTTGGTTAGTTTTTTCTTGTTTTCCAAAGTACATCTCACACTCGCACTCTGCTCGATCAGAGCTATAAATAGATGCAAGGAGCTTTAATGTTCTATTTACTTATTAACCTGAGGCTTCAACCAGAATAACTTGAAACAAGCGAGCAGGCTGAGGGCTCACTGTTCAGCCTGTGGGCATTCAGACGGCGCCCACAGAGCTGCTGATGTACATGATCGTCATTGTCCGCACGGATTCAATGACTGTATGACGGTAACAGAAACCTGAACTATGAGCCATCGTGCCACGCCGAGCTGCGACACCAACGGACCTTAAAGAACTCAAAAAGATGCTGTACCTCTTTCAGGAGTGGGAAATATGTAGCTTTTATTTTTTATTTTTTAAATCAAGTTTGTATCTTGACCTCAATGGTTCCAAATAGTACGTCTGTTTTCTGTCAGATCACTTGATATGTAATCTATTTGGATTGTACATGAATGTATTTTGTAAGCAAATATTTTTGTCAATGTATTTTTATACTGTGTTTTGCAAATGTTACTTAAAAAAACAATGAAAAAAAAACACTTTTCTTGATGTCCCAATTCATTTCATATTAATTTAATCATTTAATTTACTCTAAATATATTTTTATATGCATAAACAATAGTATAGAAAATGTTCCCATTTAAGGCAGATATGTTTTCTGTCATATACTTTTGCACTTTTTATTCTGTTTTTCGGCGCTCTTGCTCATTTCTCTTTCTGTTATACATCCAAATGCTGAAACCAATGGAAAAATAATGTGACCTTGTGAAGGTCTGTCTGAACCACATGGCCAGTCAGACGAAAGAGTTCTCAGGATTTTTTTCACCACACGCCTGAAAAACATCCAACAGATGTAAAGTCGCACCCACCTGTACACACACGCGCACTCACATGGTGTCAATTAATTCGGCCACAGATCCAAATAAATGGTTGCTTTGTTAGAAAACAGTTAACAGTTCAGAATCCTGGCCTGCTCAAAACTGCAGTGTAATATATAATAAAACATAGCACCATAAAACGCTCTAATAATCTTTATTATCATCTTTATATGATGATTTATGGCAGCTGTAAGATAATATTGAGAAAAGCTGCTTCTGGTTCCCACAAAGTGTTCTGTATTACAACAATGTGCTGACGTGAAACTAATAAACACAAAAATAAAAAAAGAAAAACATTTAATGGGAACATAATGATACAATTCAGATTAATGATTGTTAAACCTCATGCAAATCGCCTTGAATCGATTTACATTTATTGCACTGTCAAACAATTTGAGATATTTTGTTGCCTAAGCAATATGATATATTTGTTTGTGAAAAAGATATCTTTTGTGACTTTAATGGGACTTCACGAGAATGCTGATGGCCAAATGTTTAGTCAACAGGCAAGAAAATGTTGCTCCATTTAAATAGGAAATTCAAATTTGACGCATCTTTTATCATCCGTACCAAAAGCAAAGTTTTTCCTTTCTTTTTTCTGTCCATGCTGTTTAACTATCATGTGAGATAACACAGCAAACTCCTGCCTGTCACACGTCACCTCTTCCACATATACCAGATACCTACGAAAAAAGAGAAATTTATGGAGCTTGCTCTTGTCTTGTCTTCCTTGTGTGTGCATATGTGTTTATAACCTGTGGCTCACGTTCAAAGGATCCTCTACATGCCCTTTGCTCCTTGGCTGGGGCTATAAAGGGACTTGTACATGTGGACAAGCAGTACTGTACTTTTTTTTAAATTCACGTTTGGTCAGCATCATGGCCAGCAAACATAAACTCATTTTAACTGGATTACTGATTTTCATTTCAGTTCAGTGGACAGCGTGTTTTTCAGGTAAGGGTCTGTTGCATGTTATCTGCAGAAACTGAGAATGCTTACTTTTAGATGTCACAATGGACTTTTAATACGATTTTTTTTTTTAAATGTGCCATTTTTATGACCTTCATGTAATAGACGACGCTAGAAAATGTTCTAACACTTGTACTAGTTTCATTACCTTTTTGTTACATATTTGCTGGCAGAGTCAGCCGTCTTTTAAGACTTTACAGATTTGTTTCTTATTTTAAATGGAGGTGATAAAGGAATTGGTGTTTATAACCACTTCGGATGGTGGACAACACTTTCATACTTTCTTTTTTTATGCCTGTAGAGGAAGAGCTCCATGCCAGCTACTGGAACAATAAAGGCAGACAGGCTCTCCACACTGCCCTGAATGTTCAGCCTAATGTTCACCAGGCCAAGAACCTTATCCTCTTCCTGGGGGACGGTGAGTCTAAATAGAAGTACTTTGTTGTTGTTGTGCAGCATTTTCTCTTTCGATTCATTTCATTTGTTCAGGTGAAAGTAAGCAAGCTTGAAGTGCGATTCTCATCGTAATTGTGGTTACCAAGGGAGAGAATGCAATGCAAAGCAAATCTGCTATGCGACCCCACAAAGCATGGCTTTATAGAAAGAAGATGAATGTTGACATTTGATCACCAGCAGTTATTACTGCTTGGAAAGCCAAGCATAACACAGTGAAGTGAGGCAAAAACCACAGTCTACACTGCATGTGTTACCAATGTGTCCTTAACTGATCTGAACACACACACAAAAAAAGGTACTACGAAGAGCCACATGGTGGTTTTTACCAGATTATGCCACATCAATGTAAAATCATCATCACACTCAGCCTTAATTTTGATCTCAACTACACATCATAAAGTAATGTTAATGCAATTTACAGAGTGATGCATTGCATAATTGCATCACACACACACACATACACACACACACACACACACACACACACACACATCACTAAAACAATAGCAGCCATGCTTCTGCTGGTAATTAACCATGACCCTGATCATATAATATGATGCCCTGTTGCTCCTAACTCCTTGATTGATTTTTATTGATATTTTGGAACTCCGTTACACGTATTTATGGATCAATTAAGGATTTATGGTTACAACTGCCTCCACCCCAACCCACGCACCTCCTGATAGCAGCACATTCAAGATTTTATCAGTGTTCTGGATTGATAAGTAACATTTAATCA
>JAOWBC010001052.1:11525621-11539971 GCA_028566105.1 Hypoplectrus providencianus | reverse complement strand
ATATATTTTTTTTTTTTTTAAATTTCATTTTAATACTGCCTTTATATTAGTCGCTTTGTTTAGAGTCTTCAGTATTTCAGAATGAAACACAGGAAGCTATCATAGTATAAAAAGGCTTTTTATTTGTTCATCATTTTTTTCAGACTTTCTGCAGGACCCATACTGTCTTTTCAAGATGGTAAAACTGTATGCTGCAATACTTATTGGATTTTAAGAGATGTCTCTTCCTCTGCAGATCTGTGCAGCTGCTTCTATCGCAAGGTGCATGTCCTGACCTGGTGGGTGGTAAAGGGGTGGCTGCAATACACTTGGCTGCTGGCAAAGAGACGGAGAAGAACACACGTTGCTTGAAAATGTTGCTGCAATGTAATGCCAACCCCAATATAAGGTATGGGTGAAAACAAAGTGAAAATGAAAATCACCATGTCATCTTGTTGGATCATTTTACTCTTCACCTACACCCACAGAATCAATTTATTTGAAATTGCTAAAGTACTGTTAAATCCCTCTCTTTAAAATATTGCATCAGTATATGTAGAGGAATGTTGTATAGATTTCTGAGAACGCTATTACTGGCCTTTTGCAGTACACAATGCCTGCAGAGACGCCACGTTATTTCCAATATGCTCTTTTATTTGGAAAACTGTTAAAATATAGACACAAAGCACGCCGTTCTTTGAGCATACTGATGATGATGTAATGTTTTGAAAAGTTGTTTTTCCCTGTTTTTCTCCCAGGTCATCGGATGGCTTGACTCCTCTCCACATTGCTGCACTGTGGGGATGTTATCAAAATGTGAAGCTACTTTTGATGAATGGAGGGAACCCAAACATTAAAGATGATGTAAGAATTGTTTTCGTAGCAGGTAACACTTTCTCATTAGAGCTGCTACACTGCTGTAACGAGATATCTACTATTCTTTGGCTTTAAGTGTATGGCTCAGTTTGGTTAACACCTTTTTATCCCTGTAATTTCTACAGGAGGGGAATACGCCAAGGCAGCTTGCAGAGCAGCAGGAGAACAGAAAATGTGCACAACTTCTTCAGGAGAGCCAGTCCAGCTCAGTGGACACAGAGGAGGACGACTTACCAAAATTTCAATACTGTAAGAAAATCTCCTGGAAGTTGGGGGTTATTTGAAAAATGTCATTCAAAAACAACTTGATTGCAAAGTTAATGTGTCCCATTTATGTTATGCAATAACTTAAATACTTACACAGATAGTCTCAGGTGATATCTTCCTTACCCCTCCTAACCCCAATCTCCAATTTGAAATTAAGAAATCACATTGGACACACTATTTATCTTGGATGTTGTGTCTTCAAATGTAGGGAAAAAGCAAAAAAAAAAAAAAAAAACATTGCAAATACTGGTCATTAGAATCTAATTTACTCAAAAATTTGAATTTCTTTCCAGGTTTTCCTGATCTTTTGCAAACTATCCAGCAGTTAATAAAAATAAAAATCATATATTTTTTTAAAATCTTCTTTTGGAAGTCTATTAATTTGTTTCATTTGTTTCTCCCACAGCTGTGTATTCAGACCAAACGGACATGTCTAGCTATCCTGAATCAGACTTCAGCTTCAGTTCCCACTCTTCCATGATAAGTGACTTTGGTGAAGCCGCAATGAGCAGCACAAGGCGCTCGTCATTTTTCAACCTTTCCAACATGAATAGAAGGCCAAATTGCAGAGGGATATCATATATCAGAGGTTCTGATGTGGACACTAAGCAGCGTCATAGCCAGGAATGGAACAATGCCGGCTCATATTGGGCATCTGAAGGTCCCTCCATCCTATCAAGCACTCGCATGTCAGCAGTGGGGCCAATGCCGCTTCTTAAGGAAGATGATTTATATACCGACGATGATGTGTTCACATCAAAAGCAAACGACCATGCTGCTACAGATGCTGGCAGAATCTCCACCTCCAGAAGAGACACTCTCCCAGCATTGACCTCAAGGAGAGCAAGTCGTAAGAGTGTGAGCTTCAGAGATGTGGACGAATATTTTCCTGTTTTTAGTCCCGAATCTCCCAAACGGCATCCTGGTAGTGATGATCTCCAGTGCACTGGCACATTACCTTTTGATATATCTGAGTACTCTGACTTCCTGGATTCAGAACGCATGGCCACTGTTTTAAACAAGCAAGGCATTGATGTCACATCGCCAGATCATGTTTATGTTTTTTGCAGGGAGAGTAGTGAGAGCACAGAGGAGGACATGGACAAAACAGTCATCAGTCACTGTGCTTTGGAAAACAGTGATGATGAGAAGGAGGATGAACACGTAAAAGACATTCAGGGGAATTTACCAGAACAGGCAGCCAGTGCCCATGTTGGCAGCAGTAGCAGTGGGACTGGAAGTAGTCATTATAGTAGCTGTGAGAGCGACCATTACACTAGTGCTCTGGATGCTTCTGCACACCCCACACACCTTTCTCTCCCTAAAATAAAAGCCGGTTCTCTCTGGGCTGAATCTGATGAAAAGATTCACATGTCTACAGACTACCAGATAGAATCAAAACCAGAAACTGAAGCACATGCACCAGGTGTGCATAATAAACTGACACTGGCTGAGGTACAACACCCAAACAGTGATGTGTTTGAGGCGTGTGGTGGTCCGCTTGTGGTCGCTTCAAGTCAACATGGTGTTGACGAGCCGGTGGCAGATGTCCGTTTGAATAAAGAAACTGAAGCATTGCAGGAAGACCTTTCATTCACACCAAGTCCGTTTGTAACAGGCAGGACTCGCTCGAGGCTGAGTCGCTGCTCGCTGAGAACAACCAGAACACCCGATAGTCTCCTCGTCACTTCTTCCCTGTTTGAGGAGACACTCCCCACACCTGTTCGAGCACGCCGGCAGACACCCAGATCAGGGAACAGTGAGGACTTTTACAGCTCACCGCATGTACCTTGTCATACAGCATCTTATCAAGAAAACAGCACAGTAGGAGACTCATTACCTGCTGATTGCGAGGAAACACAGTCCAGCACTCTCAGAGCTGGTTCAAGTGTTAGCGATAGCCAAGCTGACACTTTCATCCTCCCCAAGAGTGTGACTGAGTCTTCCTCTGAATCACAGACTTTGTCTGACACAGTCATAGTGGAGAAAAAACAGGGCCCATCAGTGGATGCTTATGAGAGAAATCTTGCAGAGATTATACAGGCCATGCAAGGCCAAAATCTCATTGAAGGCAGGGAATTTCTGACAGATGATGTGACTAGTACAGATGAGGGAACATTAAAGAGAAACATAAGTGATGCTCCTGATAAGATTAGAGTGGATGGCTCAAATGAAGAACATGTCTGGATGACTGAGGACTGTAGCTCTCAACCAGAATCTGTCTCATCCTCATCCAGTTCCACTTATTTTTCCCCAAGGAGGTCCAGGGAAGACTCAGACCTCCCTTGCACTCCAGGCACTGGGTGCACTCCCAGGTACAGCATGAGCCGCCTGTCGAACTGTCGCAGGCCACAGCACCTGGCTAACCTGTCTTACACCCCTGGAGGGCGCCCGCTTATTCAGGATCTGGACGAACCAGTGGAGTATCTATACACCGATTCGGAACAGGGCCACAAGCTGATCGAGACCCACATCCCTCCGACATCAAACACCTCATTCAGCTCCAGCATGAGTACTAGCAGCAGTGAGGACACCATCCTCTATGACTGGCGGTCCCTGCAGAAGGACATGATGAATGGAGGAAAGGAGAACCAGAAGCCCCAGGTGGAGGAAAATTATGAGGACAAGCTGTTGCCTGACACCAAAGGAATGACTGACAAGGAGCTGAGATTGAGGCTAGTAGAGCTGGGAGAAAGCCCGGGCCCAATCAGCTGCCGTACCCGGCCCGCATACATGCGAAGACTGTGTCGCCTGTTGCAGGAGTCAAACCTCCAAACAGCACATCCACAGACGCAGTTAGACCAGCCACAAACAGGTAATCCTTGTGCTCTTTATTTAAAGTCTGTTGTTACTATTTGGCTAACTTGACATATGATTAGGTAATTAGAGTGATTCTGAATTTGTGGTTTGCATTATGAACAGTATTGGGATGAGATATGGGATAGGAAAATTATATATGGAACAATTTTTAAATAAAAAAAGAGAGTAAAGTGAATTCTTACATTAATATTTTTGTGGATGTTTGTCCTGTGAAGTAGTGAAATAATTGTGACTGTAAAATCACTCTTCTAATGAAGCATGAAAATGGAAAATTGAACTCATTATCTGTATTGAAGCTCACCACCCCTCTTTGGAGGATTCAAATAGGCATCACTCTGTGGGTGGATTAGATTAGAAGCACTGAACGAATGAGCCATATTAATACAATTATCATCATTAGATTATCAATCCTCTCACTGACACAGCAACTCATTTCCTTGTGTTCTCTTATTATATCGCAGTAGATTTAGGTTATAGTCCAGAATTGTGTCGGGCCTTGCGGACCTTTGAGCTGCCTCATTGTCAGGATGATGAGCAGGCTTTGTGCCAGCAGTTTGACCAACCCGATCAAAACAGAAAATGGAGGGAGGGCATCATCAAGTCCAGCTTCAACTACCTGCTGCTTGACCCAAGGTATAAACATATCTCTGTCTATGTGCTTTGTTCTTAGTAGACTCCATCTTGCGTCTTGTGGCTGAAATGTGTATTACAACCAAAACACTCAAAAATGGTCCTTACAAATAAAATACCCTGCGCACCTTTTATTTTGTATAGAAAAAAAAGATGTTAGAAACCCTAACATACTCACAACATAACCATGTTTTCTATTCACCAAGCAAAATGTGAAAGAAAAACCATAAAGGAACTTTACAACTTTACTTACTTACTCTAACTTTACTGGAAAACCTTTTTTAACTTCTTCCCAAGTCATAAACACGTAAGAGAAAGCCATTAAGCCCAGACCCTTTCTCACTTACAAGGTAAACAGACCAGAAAATACACTAACCAAACAACTTAACACTTCTGTATAATCATGTTTAATAACCATGTTTTCAACATTAAGCAATGACTGTTCCATTCCCAGTGGATCTTTAGGGCCACTTTGCTTCCTTATTAAGTCTTAACAGCCTTATCTTTAACACCTTTCACCCTCAGTATAATTAAATTGATTTTCTTTTTTTCTCTCCCAGAGTGACAAAAAACCTCCCGTTCCGCAGTCACACCATGACCCCACAGGAGTGTTTCCAGACGTTTATTCACGCTATATTTTATGTGGGCAAAGGAAAACGCTCCCGACCTTACAGCCACTTATATGAGGCTTTAGAGTACTTTAAAGGGGACAAGACCTCCAAAGTAAGTCAGTACACGCGGAACAATCTTGGGTCATTACATTTTAAATAATTTGGGTTTAAAATATGTATATAAATCTCTGTGTTCTTCTTCTTTATGTTATAGAAATTGTGTCCCAAAGTGCAGCACATCCTTCAGGTGTGGAACGCCGACCAGGGTGTCATCTCTCTGCATTGTTTCCAAAATGTAATTCCAGTGGAGGCTTACACAAGAGAAGCCTGCATGGTGGAGGCCATTGGTAAGTACATAGAGGATGAAACTCATCACAAATTATCTACATTAAGTGGCAAACGGTAATGTAATCCACTTTTAAAACTCAACAACAGTTGTTTTGGTCTCACTGGACAAACTTTTTTGCTTGAATGACTGATTTAAAAAAAAAAAAAAAAAAAACTTTTGTGCATCAAAACACAAAGGACCATGACACATTATTTTATGGCGCCTATAATGTATACAATTTTTAATAGACCGCCTTTATATCCTGCAGTATTTTTGTTTGAGGCACACCCGATATTATTTCCCCCCAAAAAAATCCATGAAGGAACACAAACTGAACAACAGACTCAAATAATATTTATCTTGCGCCCGTCCAGTATGTCACTAACCTCCTCCATTCTCCTATTGTCCCAGGGTTGAAGATGCTCACCAATCAGAAGCGAGGGGATTTTTACGGCGTGGTGTCCAACTGGCAGGTGAAGAAAAAACGGGACCTGGGCGTCCACCTGCTCTACAGGGCCATGCAGATCTTCCTGGCCGAGGGTGAGAGGCAGCTCAGACCAGCGGACATCAGACAGTAGTGACCCCCGCTGGAGGTGGGTACGAACAGCAGCGAATTGCCAACACACTGAAGAGTTAATACCACTACTTCAGGGTGCACAACAACCCTTCTTTGAACCACTTTGGACTCAAACATGTTTGGGGGAGTTTGGAGACCCATAAAATGAACTCTGGTCTCATCACTGAGCAATATAAAGCCTGTCAACATGCAACTTCTTCTATTAATATTTACATTTACTTAACTTATGATCTTGCTTTTTTCTTTTCTTTTCTTTTTTTTTTTTAATTTTGTACTTGAGGACTCCAAAACTGCCAGATTAATTTTTGTATGTATACTCGGCCAAGATGTGACAAAAATAATGATTATACACAAAAAACTAATGCGGTCACCAAATATTTCACAAAAATAAGCATGACAAAATTTGTTTCCCAAACCTAGAAGGATGCTTTTCTTTTTGGCTGCAATATGTGTAAAGAAGGAGGCAGGTACATGCATTATAGTTTTCATGGATAAATGAACATATAGTTAAGTAAAGTTTACTTCATGTGTAAATTGTGATGTAATTTGTTTATGTAGCTTAATTTCTATTTCTGGCGTTGTGCTGGTTTGTTGTTATTAAAAAAAAGGCTTTGCAGGGAAGATGATATAATACCGTCCAATAGCATTAGGTGTTTGAATGTTTACTGTTCTTTCTTAAGTGTTCATATAATGTGATCTGCAGAAACTGGATCCTAGAGTTTGTCAGTTGTACTTCATCACTTGAAATGTTAAGATCAGGAGACTGTTGTAGTTGGTAGCAAAACTGTTTTAATGGTAGAAATTATTGGGTCGTAGCTTAAGTTTGTTAAATAATAAACAATAATTCATAGTTTTTCTACCCCAAAAAATCAATAAAATATTGTTTTTTTAACTAAGACAAATCCAAAATGTAAGTCAAATTTGCTCACAATCTCCTTTAATTGTATAAACATGTGTGACCAGGGCAGTGAGCTTCGTGACCATTAATTATCTCCTCAGGGTAATTCTAAACACTATTTCTTGAAGCTGCACATATTCTTTATTTTTATAAAAAGGCATTAATACTAACCACTGTAAGAAAAATGTTTTTATTTTAGAGATCACATTTTACAACCCAATCCAAGGTTTTAGAAATAAATCAAAGCAAGGGATCATATAGCTGAATATCTGTGGCATTTACTTTTAATTATGGAATGAATGTCATGAAACTAATTACCTGCTATAATTAAACTATAGGACCATTAATAATACATGATTAAGTTTGCAGGCACCTTAAATGTAAACCCTTCACTGTGAGCTATGCCCGATGTTTCCCCGACCTTTTGTCAAAAATGAACCATCAGCCATGTGTACATACTTTACGATTCTGCATACATGTAATGAAGAGCTTTCTTTTCATATTGATTATTATTGTCTACTGGTACTGCTGTATTTTGTTGCTCCATTATTTTGCGATTATGTATTTGTAGTAAAAAGAAACAATACAGATGAACTGAACCTAAACTGGGTGACTAGTCATGTGCATGCTGTTCTTTGGTGTCCCTCTAGTGGACAGAGGAAGTAATTCATGTTCTTTCTCAGTTCTCTTGGTTTTCTTCCATGACAATTCTTAAGAAAGCTTTTGGTGTTAATATAATCAAGTTATTACTTATATCCCTCTTTAAAAAAATGTATTATAAAAAGCCCATCTAATTTTTACAACCTTATTTTAATATCTGTAAATTACTGAGAAATCACTTAACCATTTTGTCAGAAAGGGCTTCAGTTGCCTCAATCCTACACAAACATATTTCTTCCTCCATGTGCAACATAGCCATTTGCTTTGCATAATGATTTTTTTTTTCTTATTTCAAAAATGCACTTCTAATTAAGGAACAAAGGGCTTCAATTACTGTTATCATGATTAACTCCGTTTCATAGATGTGCTGCTTCTTGTGGGCGGTGAGCTAATATTCTCTTACAAGCATCATCATGGTTTATACAGTGAATGTCCTCTCGAATGTCCTCCTCTAACATCAGCCCCGTGGCTCGGCGAGACATTACATTACTTGACTGAGCAGGGCTGCATATCTCATCGGAGTATTTGCTCTGCCCTGCACGCAATTTACAATTTGGACTCTTGGGATAATGGAATTAAATATGCAAAATAAATATTGCTTTATGTCTGCAGCCATAAATAGCACTATGATTAAAAATACATAAAATACTGGTGACTGTGAATTTTTAGTACTACAACATATTGCAGGGCTATTTTAGAATTACAGATATGGCCCAGGGTGTGTAAATGAAACCAGAAGATCATGTGAAGGGATTTTCCAGTTGCACCAGTACGGTTCCTCATCTTTGCTGGTCAATCAGTGGTTTTGATACAGAATTAACTCAAAGAAATACTGTGTGGGTACTTTCCTGATGACAAGGGCCAGAAGGCTGCAGAACAAATGTATAACTCCCCAAGCAGGCTGTGAGCATCCGTACTTAATTATGTATGGGTGTTTTATCAGCACTTTAATCATCCACAGACCGAACCAAACGGCATGAGCAGGTAAACAAGGGGGCTTTTCTGTCACTGATATCGTGTGTAGTGGAAATACAGATGAACTTTTCTGGCACACAAAAAGATTTGTCATTTTCTCATGAAAATACAAATAATTCAGGTTTAATTTCCTGGAATGATGCAATGTCTCAAGTGCAAGATGTGTTCTCAATTAGGCAAGCTGGAGCTGGCTTTAACTAAAACTTCTATATTAATTTTACTCTCATTACATTCCTCATCTTATATTTTAATAACACTGAGATGCTCTTTAACCCTAAATGGTAAATGAAATGTGAGTCTTATCATTGCATAGCAGTCTAGTTTACATCTAGGCCAAAGGGAATCCAGCCAAATGAGGCGAGATTAACTGAGAAACAGTGTGATGTGTTTGCACTTTTGTTGATTGCATGTTGACTCATAAAAGTTTTGCGGGGGTTGTTGTCATTGTCTGTTTGCAAGTTGTTTTAATTTCAACTTCGCTGAGTTTTCTGACGGCTTACTGCGGTTTTGTGTGCTTATGTCAAAACTGTACTGTTATTTTGTTTGTTAATATCTGTCCATCTGTTGATCCAAAATACATTTCTATAGTTTTCTTGTCATAAATGAATGAAACTCCTTGCACAGAACTGAATAACTTAACTAAAAACAGTGTAAAGAATATATGTAAATAGCTTATAAGACTATTTAAATGTTTCGTTTTGTCAAATTTGAAGTGAGGGCCTTAAAGTTCACTTGATATAAAAAGTTCTGATGAATAAAAATAAAAAGTAGCTCATAAAAGATCAATATAGAAAGATTTCAAAAGGTAAATATTGGTGATTGCAGCATTAACATATAGCACATTGTTTCTTTCTGAGTATTTAAAGGAAAAAAACTAAGGCTGTTACATCTGACCTTTCCTTTAATGGAAGCAAAGAAGAATGTAGAAACAATGAAAGACAACAGTAATAAGGACTGAACTGGTGACTTTATTTGATTAAATACTACAAATCAAATAGCATGCAATATCATAGCAAACAAATTATCCAAGTTAGTGGTAATCAAAATAAAACATAAATTAAAAGCAAGTTCATATTTTTCCCCAGCTTATAAATACTTCTATTAGAAAATAGCTTGATAAAACTATTTCTTTTCATGACTAAATCCCCTTTTTATCCATAAAGGTCACATATCATTTTGCAATGCATGTATTCATATCCAACATATTCTTTATTTTTATTTCATCATGTGATATTTACAGCAACTATATCATTTATCAGAGCCTTGATGGAATGCAAGCCACACACTAGTATTTCTCTTTAAAGGTCATTTTCTTCCAACTATCTCTTGCATCTCTTTTCTTCTTCCTCCTCTTCTGCAGCCAGACTCGGACCCCTACGCTTCAGCGTGCGTGATCGAGATGCAATCTGAGCTGCCCGTCAACTCACACTGCCTGTGTGATTGTGTGTTGGTGGGAGGCGATGGGGGGGCAGGCGGAGAAATAAATAATGCCATCATCAGCATATCGTGACGCTATTCCTTGTGACGTTCGGATGAAATCTGGGACACAGTTGCATTCATCGTTCAGTGAGCTCTTCCACACAGTTAAACCCACCGACAGCAATGAATGTTGATTGTGACCTTTGCTGTGGTTTGGAAGCTGAAAGTATTTTTTTTGTTTGTTTGTTTGTTTGTGAAGGATGTTTGCATTGCTCTTCGTGTTGATTCTCAAGGAGTCGCTGGCCGTGCAGGTTTCTGCATGTTTTACCTCTTTTTCCCTTCTTTTATTCTTGAGACACTGAGTGACAAAGGCTGGGCCACAGGGTACAATCAACGGTCGATGGTTTTTTCAATTTAGCTGAAACTCACCGACAGCGTTGAATGTTCACTGGGGCGAGCAGAGACCTGATGGTGACCAGGGATGACAGACTGCTTAGAGATGCAGAGGGAGACAGTCTTCTCTGTGGGTATAAAGGCTTCTAACCCTCTCACTAAATCGCTTTTTCATTCTCTGAGGGGGAAGGACACTGAAAAAGTCATGAGTGTTTTACCATACTCTGATCATGCTATCTTTTCCATCTAGACTCATTACAGATTCTGACTCAAATTCATAACACTCACTGATAAATATATATATATATATGTGTGTGTGCATATATCATGAATACCTAATTCCGCTTTTTGTCTCATTCTTTCACCATATACATGCTGTACCTGAGGATATGAGACATTAGAAACATTCACATGGGGAGCCAAACATGCTTAGACATAGCCATGTAAAATGTATTATTAGATTTATTATTAAAGGAACTTCCCTTGCAAAAAATGGCTTTGCCCCACCTTTTTTTGAAACCCTGGCAATAGCTATATAAGTGCTATACATTATTAACTTCAATGACGCATGGTCATTAAGGAAGCAAAGACAGTGTCAGTGAGCGGGAACATTTCACCTCACCGCACGTAGCAGTTAGAAGAGACAAGTCATCCTGAAACTCCTGAGTCATAGCGGGTTTTAGTACACACAGCAACTGGGTGGAGGCTGCAGCTTCTCACCATGTGCTGCGTTAGAGCACGGCGGCGCGGCCTCTAGAGAGGCACCAGCGAGCCCCGAGGTGGAGGATGAGGAAGACATCGGGTATGAAACTGTCAACTCACCCAGATCAATAGCGTCTGTCGTTTCACTATGACGTGTCACTGTGGCTGATGTGTTTTTTTTTTTTTTTTTTAAGTTTGTTTAGTTCTTGCACCGATACCAGTAAATTAACTGTCCGCCATCTTGTACGCAGGTTTTATTACCCACTGCTGAGTCAGTGTTGCTCATCGTGCGAGGAAAAAAAAAAAAGGGTGCAGAGTTTGTGAGAAGCACAGAAATCAAATGCCACAGAGCCGCTGTAGCAATTAGATACGTCTTCACAATAAAACTGTGGCAGTGAGTCAAGATGTGGTCGGATGATAAATATGGTTTACAGCAGGATAAGCAGTGACTCGGAGATGATGTGGTAGATACTCATCTCCTGCCAAATACTCATTTCACACAGAAAACAAAGAGTTAAAAATAAAACTATGCCTACCATAGACTTTACTATTAAGCTTAACACCTAATATCTGAGGATTCTTCAACGTCTACTACATGCCTGACAGCAATGACTTCTTCTATTTTCTTCTTTTAGATCAAAAAAGCTGCTTCTACGTTTGTTCCTCCCTGTGCATGTCAGTACCGAGCAAAGCTTGTCATTTGTGAGCAAAAAAACGAAAAAATAACCCCAAACTCAAAATACCTCCATCAAAATCCACTTTTCTAGCTGTTGACACGTCACCCAAACTCAGGCCAAAAAGCACAGTCCTTGCTGCGAGGGACACCGCTAACTCGGCCTCTCTCCACTCTCCCGCAGTGATTTGAGTGACAGTGTTGGAATTGACAGAAGTGGATGAGAAGGAATGTTGCTTTATAAGGTCTTCTCTGGCCGCAGGACGAGTGTGACAGTAGGAAGAAAGATCCGGGACACGCAACTAGAGAGAGAAGGGCCCTGAGCTGACAATGTGGCCCTAATCTGAATGACAAGGTCTGCACATCAGCCCTCAAACCAGCCTGGGAAGGGTGGGGGTGGGGATGGGTGTTGGATGATGAGGAAGCTAAGGGGAGAGACGAAGGAGGAGAGAGGGAGCGAGAGGAATAAGAAGAGACAGAGGGAGGGGGAGGGCAGGCAAGGGTGTCCTTCCTTCAAACATGCTGGCCTTAATGGCAGCGACAGCTCTGACATTTAACCACTGAATCATTTTTAGATAAGTGGATGTGGTAGTTTGTGGGCAGAGCTGTGACTTGTAAAAATTTCAGGAGGCAATTTTACGGCTAAAGATAAGGAAAAACCTCAGCCGAGGAATAATGGTGATCACAGCACGTGGGCGAGCCCGTAGAGCCCGACCAATTTATCGGTCAGCTGACTTTGCTGGCTAGTATCGACCTATCACAGGCATATCAGTGTCTATCTGTATGGGTTTGTAGGTTGGTCAATATGCACTTTATTTATAATGTAGAAAACAATGCCTGGGAGATTTAAAAATGGTGTCATAGCTATTTTTTTTTTAAATTTATTATTTTAGATTATCAGCAATTGATTCATACTCAACTAATGTTTATTTGGCTTTATTCATATGTATTGTTTATTTCTAGACTTGTTTTGTCTTTATTAATGTTATAATAATTTTTTATTAGCCATTTGAGTATCTTTGCCTGGTCATTTTAGCACAAATTTGGTGCATATGGCTAATAGGAAATAAAATTTGTCATGTTCATTCCAGCTCCAAAAAAAAAATCACAAAATTGGCTGCCACATGACTTATCTCTGAATTTTCCCAGTTATTTTTTTTTCAGTATAGGTCTGAAACATAGCTGACAAAAAAAACAAACAAACTTAAAGGTAGTTTGTAAAAAACAAAACAAAAAAAACAACAAGCCCAGTTAATGACATTGGCTCAATAGAAACCAAAGCTCTAATTGACATCTCCCAAAGGGGAATCACTATAAATGTGATACAGGATGCCACATATGTTGAGCAGATTGTGAATGAAAGAAAGCTTTAAAAAAAAAAAAAAAAGGTCAGAGCTGCTCCAGGGAGCGCTCACAATAGCAAACTAGCAGAACAAGTTTAAGCAGCGGATACTGTCACAGTTTCACAATTAGTACTGTGGACTCCTGTCAAAACACCGCAGTAATTCCAGACAGACAAATCATACTGGAGGTGATCAAATTACTCCAAAATAACAAAAGATCCAGCTGTACTTGATATGACAGTAGCGTGTGAATGTGCTGTTCTTTATTGATGCTTAAAGATTTCCTTTCACAAACTAAGCCAAAGGGAGAAATGAGTTAAAATGTGGCTGACCAAAGGAGGGGGCGTTTAGGGACAGTTTCTTTCTCTTATCTTCTATTTCACTTTCCTTTTAGCTTTACCCTTATTATCATCCCTCCATAAGCATCATTTAAGCCATATAATTCAAAAACATATGAAACTTAAATGTATATATAATATTTTAACTGGCACCTGAAGTAAATAAAAAACAACTAAATGCCAAAATAAGATAAAAATGCAAATTTAGCTACAAAATGTGCTGTAATTCTTCACTATCAAGTCAGTGATAAACAGTGTAATGACCTTTATGTCATTTACTGGGTAGGTAAAGTAATGTTTTAAGTTCTTAAAAGTTTTTATTAATGTACAATATGTAGAAAATTCTGGGTAAGATTTAAAACAAATAAAACTTATCATGGGATTCTGGGCCTCCCATTCGATCATTAGTACACAGGTCTCCACTGTTTCTTATGAAATGTTTTGTCACTTACTAATATAGGGGGAAGAGAATGCCAGCCAGGTTTGAATCAGGCTTTAACTATTTGGTTTGCATCAAACACATGAGTGGAAACCCCAGTTTGTGTCTGTCTCTCCTTCTTCCTCTCTTTCTCCCTCCCCTCTCTCCCTCTCTCAGGAGGGGGAGGAAATTCCTGGCGAGGGTGCTGTGAGTTGTTGCTCTCTGCCTGCAGGTACAGACCGGCCTCCTCTGTCTGCCTGTCTGCAGATATCATACCGCGACGTGATCTGTTTAGCTGCCTGACTTAATGCTCACCTGCTCACGCGCCTCCGGCTCCGTGTGTATGTGTGTGTGTTTGTGTTTGTGTGTGTGTGTGTGTGTGTGTGTGTGTGTGTGTGTGTGTGTGAGTGTGCGTGGTGACTTCTTCTGTCTCCTCACAGCTG
>JAOWBC010001052.1:11508618-11525521 GCA_028566105.1 Hypoplectrus providencianus | reverse complement strand
TGTGTGTGTGTGTGTGTGTGTGTGTGTGTGTGTGTGTGTGAGTGTGCGTGGTGACTTCTTCTGTCTCCTCACAGCTGGAATGGCGTCTTCCCTCTTTATCTGCCGCCCTGCGATTAGAGACACACACAGAGAGAACGATGGATGGACTTTTAGCACACTGACAAGATATTTACAAATTTAGACACTGTTAATCTTCTAGCCCACAATATGCTGTGAACCAGGAAACACACACAAGGACTGACAAGCTGGAGTGGAAAGAACTGGAGCTGATTACAGTAATTGGGGGAGAGGAAGTGAGAAGGGCTGGATTTTAAATGCACTGGAATACGGACATAAAAGCGCTAACACTTGCAAGAATTTACAAAAACTTGCAATACCGGTTTTTAAGCATGCATTTGTGGCTAATTTCAATAAATTTGAATCCGTATAGCCTCTTTGTACATCTAAATAAGTAGAACAAGGGGTTTCATTCCCACCGGACGCTTTCCTCTGTGTTTAAAGGCTTTTGCATCGTGTGCCAAGCTGCATATTATGTTGTATATTTCTCGTTATTTCATCCTCAGGTTGTCACGGCGCTGACAGATGCAAGCTGACGTGTACAACCACGCTCTGAAAACACACACGGACACACTTGAGTGGGGGTCTGAGTCCAGCTGGAGGTGGTCTCCAGCCAAACCTGCAGGCAGGCTGACTGTATTCATATTCATCACACACAGACTGATTGGAACTGACAGGACACACACGCACACAGACGCACACACTGCCGGGCGAAAAAAAAATATCTGCCCGTGAGTAAATCAATATTTCAAGGGCAACCTGCTATTCTGAAAAATTTATAACGAGAAACTATTTTGCCACCTCTGCTGCATTATTCCGTCTGACTTTCTTTTTTCGGCTGTTTTATCTACCAACCGCAAAATATATCTGCACTGTACATTTAAAAAAAAAAAAAGAAAAAAAAAGGTAGTGCCGTTGAAAAAAGAGAAAGAGAAGTGGATGTGAGAGAGAGACAGCCGCAATTGGATGTAGACTAGCAGCAGTGAGTAATGTCGTGAGAGAGGAGCAGACTGGGGAGGAAAAGCGAGAAGTGAATAATGGCCAATAGGAGCAGAGAGCGACAGGAGCGGGAGAGATGGAGGAAGAGTGGCTCTCTCTCTCTCTCTCTCTCTTTCTCCCCCCTCACACACTCACACACACACACACACAAAGCAGAGACTCCGCAGGGCGCCAAATAATAACCTTCCTTGTCATTATCATCGCCCAGCCAAACCGCTCTCCACTCCTCCTCCACCTCCTTCCGTCTTCAACACAATCATTGCCCTATCGTTTACAGTGTGCTGCTAAATGGGAACATCAATAGACACATCCATTAGCAGCGCGAGTCCTTTCCTCTCTGATTCTCAAGTGCTTTAATGGCTAGCACACACACACACACACATGAGCACACAAACTCTCATGCGACATCTCGGCCGACTTTTAACCAAGCTAGCCCCGCGCAGGAAAAGCCGAATTGATGGAGTGTGTCATTACAGCTGGTTAGTAACACGGTTGCTGTGAGGGCGGTGCCGTCAGTTAACCTGAAGCTAGAGACCAGGAGGACGGAGCTGCTGACTGATTTAAGTAGCTCGCACACGAGCACCAAGCCTAGAATTTCTTCTTTCATTCATGTATTTGGTTATTTTTCTCATGTCTGCACCGTGATGCTGAAATACTTCTCAGCTATTACTGGGTTCTGCTCCTCGCTGCTTATGACTGTAAATCTTCCTGTTTGTATTAGACATTACAGCCTGGGCGTTATTATCAGTCGAGGCCTGGAAGTTGTTTAATATGTGGCCGATATTAAACCTTCTTTTTTTCCTCTTTTTTTTAGATAACACATAACGCAGAAATCAGTGCTTGGGATGATTTAGAAATAGTTTTTATCTATTTGATTGTATTTAATCTTCATTTTTCTTCAACATACAGTACTGAGATAGATAGCTATTTATTCACATTTTATAAAATCTTATTTTTCATTTCAAGAATTAGTTGAAAATGTAAAACTGTTTATTTTAATTCAATGTCATACTTTTTATATATCTTTTTTGCATTCCTCTCTCTTGAATCTGGAAACACTGGACAGATTAATGCTAATTAATGATATTTCTTTTTTCCTTTATGAGCTATTATGTTCAAAATAGCTCATAAAATACAAACAGAGGTTCACTAATCATTAAAGGACAACCTGTTTTCATAAATGGAATTTGCAAAGGCCAAATAATAAAAAAAATAATCAATACAAAGAGGCCAATCTTATTTAGAAATGCATTAATAACTTGTTAACCCCAGAATGAACTTCAGTCAATGTAACTATAGCTGCAAATTAAGTATGGGCAGCTGTTTGACAGTTTAATGAACATCAAAATAAACCCTGTCCAAAACAGTAGCGGAATGAGAAAAAGATAAGCAGGGACAAGAAGGGCAAATACAGAGAGCGGGGAGGGAGGGAAGGATTTCCCACAATGCTGCCGCACACACTGTAATTTCAGCACGCATGGTTTTTATTTTTTATTTTTTTTTGTGGATAGAGGGCGAAGCAGGATGCTGGGAAGCCTGGGAGGGGCGCACGGTGGGTAAGGGGGGTTGGATGTGAGGGGTTTGTGGGATATGTGGCGCAGCTTTTAAACTTGACTCGTGGAGATTGGTTTTGACTGATGGAAATAGCAAAAGAAAAAAGAAAAAAAAAGCAGGCTTTGTGATTGCACACAGAAACACTCCAAATGGCATGCATGACAGCAGACACATAAAACTAAATGACAATGCATAAATTACGATTTTTTTTCTCAAATGGAGACATCTGAATTTGAAGGAAAAAGCATGCTTTTCATTGACTTTTTACGAGCACCAATAAACTACTTTTCAGAAGTTAAATTACTGAACTAATGTAATTTATTTTTTAATTACTGAATTTAAAGCAGTTTGGAATCCAAGTAGTCAATTTGTCTTTAAATTACTCAGAGGGGAAAATAGCAGCAGATAACGAGTTTGTTTTCTCACATTCACGCCATTATCATCCCCCTAAAAACTTGGTGGTCTCCCATTCTTACCGTTCCTGGCGTGTGTGTATGTGTGTGTGTGTGGCAGGATGGTGGTAGACCGCAGACAGACTCTGGGTGCCGTCGCATGTGTGTGCGTGAGTGCGTGCCTCCTTCATGTCTGGACCTGGACAGAAAACAAACAGAGGAGAAGAAAGCACAGGATAAATTCAGGTGTTGCTTGGTAAAGCGTGTTATTAAAATGTCATACACTCGCAGACTCTCACACACACACTGTGAGGCGCACTTAAATTATTCAACAGCACTGACTGATCTGTGGAACAGTATTAGCTGTAATAAGTCTGCTCTTTCATGTTATATGTACAACAAGCCCACTCACAGCCCAATTCCTATTTACACTCTGGGTGGTCTTGAGGAACAATGACAAGCAGCCGGCGTGTGTATGTTAACACATGATTCATCTTAGAAGAAAGAAAAAAAAAAAAAGTTTGGATGTAGGCTTGATGGTTTAAAGGAAAAATACTGTGATGCCACTCTAACACAAACATATGGAATCAGCCTCTGAAGCCACTTTGCAGTTTGTAGAATCAGATGAGACAGATAAAACATGCAAGTGGCTGTGTGCCGCGCTGTCTCTTCTAATAAAGCTAAAATGTCACTAATGTGCTTTTATGCGGTGCACTAAACACAATAAAGAATCTCAGGATAATGACTGACAGCTCTGGCTGTAATGTATTATATAGAACTGTGTGTCTGGCTTTCCCACAGCATGATGAGGCAGCGAGTGATGTGCACTGAGACAGAATGAATTATCAAAAAGAAATTCTGAGTAAAATGTTGTAAGTTGACCAGATGCGATTCAACCGAGCCTATTCACGATTTACTGTGAGAGAAGAGTCAAATGCTGCAATTAATGGTAATTTTCTTAATAATCGTCCTAAACCCAACTGTACATATTCAAATCTAAATCAGTTTTTCTGCATCAAAAGGGTTCTGTAAAATCAAATAATAAATAAAAAACCTTAATATTTTACCTCTAAATCTGATTTACACCTAACATAATTTAGAGTACCAAAAACAACCGGCAGGAAGCATCAGAAAAAAATTATGTCAAGCTATTAAAATGGGGTATTTTGACACTTTATATTGTCTGACAAAAAAAGTAAATTTCACTTATTAACTTTACTATTTGTAGAAGTAGTTTTGTATCACATGGCAATTTTTCCATCATGGTTATTCTGAGTCCCCTGATGTTTTCTTTGATTCGAGTGCCATTTGGTCTCCCATTGTGACTAATAATGAGTCACACTGTGTACTCTGAAAAGCTGTGGCTTCATTTGTAGTCAATAAGCACATTGAAGTTCCTGTGGAAGACATATTCATAAATGCTTTTTCCCTTTTTTTCAGCCACTTTAGCCGTTTTTGATTTCCTTGAGCACTCTGCTGTTTTTACTTTTCAGAGTCCTTTTTACTTCGTTTCTCTGAGAGCTGTTTGGTCTTTGGCAAAAACTCTTGTAAGTGGTCAAAGTTAGATGTGGCAAGTACAAGTGCGTCTTACTAAAGCTATCTAGAAGTCTAAATGTGCTGTGTTTGAGCGTGCTATGTCTGTCCTAACCAGTTCCATTTTTAGTTTGTGTAAACATTGTAAACACTGGAGTTTGGAACCTTTAATGTGATCCAGGATCAGGCCCATGGTCCTAAACTACACTTCTCTGTGTAGAATCTGGGGTCAACATTAACCTTGACATCTTATTGTATATATTCGTAATCTTTTATGCTGCAGCAGTCATCCTTTTCTTTCATATCACATTCACTAAGCCCCATGTATAATTTAAAGCAGTCTAGACACAGCGCTAATGAAACCCACATTTGGAAAATACCACAGCCTTATAAATAAATGGACCTGAAAATTCCTGAAAAATATTTGTGCAATCTTAAAGCCTGGTTGCAAATGAAAAAAAAAACAACACACACACACAAAAGAAGGAATATGTCCAAAAGGTTGTTGAAAGGTGGCTTGTGAACATAAAGACTTGCGAGTGAAATATGGTTCCTCTCAGCTGGATCTGTATTCATAGAGAAAGAACAATGATTGACCTTGGCCAAATGAAAAATTGCCTCAATTGTTCATACTTCACTTTGATGTTAAATACAGTGGAACGGGGCCGCACAGGAAAGCTGCTCGCTGCAGCTGAAGGAGAAATTAAAGCTTTTATTCCTAAGCACTGCCCCCCTTAATTCCCTTTCTAAAGTTCCACTGCCTGCATCAGCCACAATATACAATTTACTATTTCGGTCTGCCGAGGCAAATCCTTCAGCTACTGCTCTTTTTTATGGTATGTTCTTTCTTCCAATCACTGTTTTATTAAACACCTCCTGCATCATTTCTCTCCCACCTCTCCATCTCTCTCTCTCATTGTTTTTGCTCTCTCCCATCTCTCCCTTTCTCTGCTCCAATAAGCTGACTTGCCAAAACCAGGGAGAGCACCTCAGTCATTAAGGTCCCGGCACGGAGTCACCAATTTATACTCTCATTAACAGATCCATGTGCTGCTCAGTACATTAAAAAAGAAAAAAAAAAAAAACTGGGACCACCCACGTGTTCAGGCCCCCTCAACACAAAATGCAACAATAAAAGTTCTGTGTTCTCTCCGCCGGCTAAATGAGCCAATTCACACGAACGGGAAGAAAGAAGTTGCAAATTAACGGATGGGTTCGACGGTACACAGGGTGTTTATGTGTTAACAAGAAGACGCCATTAATCAGAATTGAGGGCTTGAAAGGTCCTTGTTGTGGTGGTATTGACTGGACTCACAGTTTTTGTTCTTTTTCCATGAAATAAAGGAAGTCTTGTATAAGTTACGGTTTGTTTCCAAATTGGAAAAGACAGTGTGTGTAAGCCAGTCAGTTGTATTTAACTTTTATATTGACAAACTGGGCTGTTAAGAGTGTGTGAAAGAAGTGTAATGGTGAGAATTTTGCTCTTTCTGCTCAAAGCTGCTCTGATTACTCTGTGATAAACTTCGCTTACATTTAATCAAATTGCTAACTGCACACTTAGAATAAATAATAATTATTTTGGACTCCAATGTTAAGCTTGCAACAGCTGATATTCTGCAGAAAATAGTGAGGACGTGCAATCCACTGAAGTGTTCAGGTCAGGTTTTGGAAGCATGAGGTTTTAAACTATATGGTGCAATATTAAAGGGATGACAGTGTGCACAAAGTCTTCCAGCTCTAATGCAAACATCTCATTCCTGTTGTTTTTTCTCTACTGCAGGGTCAAGCAAGTAAACCATGCTTCAATTTATGAATGATCACTCCTTTTGCAATTTGATTAGATTAATTTTGTAGCTGTGGTCCTGCATGACTCAATGGGCAGAAAGCAAACATTGGAAGAGTTAAGAGTTCAACCTCTACAGGGCCACCCAGGGTTGAAATGTAAGATGCTCTGTAGAGTAAGAGATGTCTGCACTTTATGGAAAAATCCTGCAATTACAGTCTTGCCTCGCGCTCTTTCAGCTAAATAAGTGCATACAGACAAAAATATATGTTTAAGAGTGGAGAAGCATTTATGGTCTTCATGGTAACTTTATACATCAGGTCCTTATTTTGGTTCAGATTGCTTCAGTGCAACAGTTAAATAAAGACCAGCACCAAACTGTATGTTGTTTAGATGAAGGCTTTTAAATAAATGGCCCCATGTTAAAAGTTGTGACGAAATGCAAAGGGCACTGACTCTGTAGGGTAAAATCATTTGTAAGTGTACTTCTGTGAATGTCAGGTACATCTGCCATCTGCTTTGTTCAAGCAACCAACAGTCGCACCGGACAGTAAAATAAGTGGCCTGGATGTTTGCATTCCTTTACCTTTTATGTCTGATCATACAATATACATAGATATTTGCGCTTTGTCAGGATATGTCTGTGTTCTTACCATATTGTGCCTGTTTGTAATAAAACTAGCGCAGGCATGTAGAGCTAGACCACCCAGAGCAGTTACCCAAACACCCTCCTTACTCACTAAAAAAAAAAAAAGAAAAGAAAAGTCACTCGTCTTAATTATATCCATCCTCTGGGCGTGTCTTTCTGCCCAAAACAGACATCTGAGCCACCCCCCCACCTCCCCCCACCAACAGGCCACAAACCTCACCGAGGCCTTATGGAAAGAACTTTTTGGTGAACGTGTTGACCTTAGATGGAAATAAACCCATTCAGCACTGTTTTTTTCCCCTTCAGGTTACACAGAGAGTTGGATTTTATTTTGTTTATTGTCGGATTATCTCCAGCACCCCAAGACTTGTAAATGATCCCAGACTTTGAAAGTTCCAGAAGAGGCTTTTTTGATAACAAAATGTGCAGGATGTTAAAATCAAGTGGGTGAATTGTTTACCATATCAAAAGAGGTGGGATGAAATACCAATAATATCAAACTTGCACAAAGCCCGGCACTTAGATGAAAGAGAGGAAAAGACAAGACACACACACCCGTACGTTGTAATAAGGAGGCGTCTACTCCAGGGAGGAGGCTGTTGTGACTGCACGGTTCTTTTTTATGATCTATAATTTTCAAGCTGGCAGTGTGAGGGGGCAACCGAGCGGTGTCCACACAGAGAGACATAAAGACACACAGGCAGGACCCCAGCGGCTATCTGCCAGACAAATCCTCCCAGGCTTTGATCCTCTGCCCACTTCTCTCTCTGCTGTTTTTGTTTTCAGACAAATGAATGTGATGTTTAGCTAAAGTGCAATGAGATTCCAAGGTCCCCAAAAAAGGAGGACTCTTAAAATCTGCTGCAAAAAACACAAAGGCGCACTCGCACAAAAGAGCTTATTGAAGACAGAAAAGCCTAAAAATAAATGGAATGGTCATCACCCCCGTCCACTCCTTCCTTCCTAATGTTTTCAATATGTTATCCACTGAGGATCAAGGGGTTAATCTACTTCTGTTGTATTTAGGGGTGATGCTATCGAAGGCCATTTGTTCCAAGCAGCGAGGCTAATGACCCTGAGACGATGCTTGCCGTTTGGCCGGGAAGAGCGAGGGAAGGTAAGTAACCTCATATATTCTCGGGGGCTGCGCTAATGAGAGGGAATGGGAATACGAGCTACGGTCCATCATCTACTTAGGACCCAGACAGCAGTGCTGTCGTCCTCCCCTGAGTGTATACACACAAACAGGAAAAAACCTAATAGTAAAACCAAAGCATCCTCCTCTCCTCGCACCTAATTTTACTCCTGTCTTGTTAAGTAAATGTACTTTGTGTAGCGTTTTGTCATCAATAAGTCAATACCACATTAAATCTGAGACATTGGTGTTATTACTGTAAACAAGGAGTTCTATCATCAAGACAGCTGGCAGTTTTAATGGAAATAAACCACAATTTATCTGATATGGATGTAGGAGTAACGGCTCACTGGTACCAGAGTGCCAACCCACTTACTGAGGGGGAAACCATCCCTAGATTCACTCTTGAACCTGTTCTGCTTACTGACGTACTTCAGTATATTTGAGTTTGTCTGTTATGTTTAAAACCTCTTACTGGATTTATGCTTACAGTCTGGCACCTTGTCGCTCCGGTTCATGCATTAGCTAGGGGCTACAAACCACGGATTGTTCCAGATAAAAACATGGTGCCACCACCTCACCACTGGCTTCAACTGCACAAGATGGCAGCCTCTGTATCCTGGATATTTTTGGCTTCATTTTTCTAAAATGGGAAAAAGAGTCACATGCATTGTGCATCGATAAATACAATCTATAGTCATCTGTATTGATTGGGATTATCTTTCTATACATTTATTTTTACTCATGGTGTCTTGTAGTTTCTTCATCTACTGGAGAATAATCCTCACGCCTCTGTGCATCCGTAATTGTGAGCTTGCCGTAGCATCAGCTATTTGAAGTTGAAGCCATATATGGAGGAAGAGGTATAGCTAAGTGTGGCCATGTGGGGCTGAATGAATTCTGCTGTGATGGGAAAGCGGCAGGGGGTCCACTCCTCTGCCTTTATTCGATTCAAGTCGAGCCTGGCTGCCTCTTTCACTCCTCTGGCACGCACACGAGTATTTATGCATGTGTGTGTGTGGAAAATGAGAATGGGTACAGGAATAAGTACTCTCTCTCTGTATATGTGTGCGCGTGTGTATATGAGTGTGTTTGTGCGTGTTGGTAATACCTCCAATGGCAGACTAATGATAGGTCTTATCGACACCCAGCAGTGAATGCAGGCCTTTGTCTCCTCTCGGGACGCATTATGGAAAGCTTAGGGGGCTGCCTTTGACTCCTTTTCATTCTCTCACCCACTGATAAAACCCAGCACAAAAAAGGCAACTGTTATACAGCTCCCGTAATGTGGCAAGTTGAGACACAATACACCCCTGTGCCTCCGCCATCAAAATAAGCAAAAGTTTTGTGCATGGCTCATGAACTCAGTATAAGTCAGTGACAAAAGATGAAAGTTAATGCTGGAATTTACATTTTGGGAAACAAAATCACAATGCCTGAAATTACTATTCATTTTTAATATGCCGCATATAGGGTGACTGGATAGGAAGGGAAAACCACAAAATGCGTGGGCTTGGTGAATACAGCAGCAATGAAAGTAGACCGCTAATGATTACAAATTATATGATCACAATATATAACAATTTAAACATGCATAGGAAGTGACTTTATGACATTATTTTCCATATCTCTATGTATGAGAGTTTGAAAAGTTATGCCATAATATTAAGAGATAAAAGATATCTTACTCCTCTTTTGTTTATGAGGCGTTTAATTCCACCATTCAGCCAACAGATGCATCTATCACATCTTAAGTCATCTGGTTAGGCTAAACAGAAACTATCTGGATGTAGTTAAAGGCTTTCAATCTGGCAAGGTCTTTTTAAAAATTCCGTTTTTTTTATTATTATTTATGCTCCCAACCATTTAGTAAGACTATCACAGTTCTAAAATTGATGTCTCATTTTGAAACAAATACGGATATTAATAGTAGATCTGCAGGTCAAGTATGTAGTGAATGGTTTTCAATGAGTGTGTGCCTTCCCCCCTTTTCCACATTGTAAATAAAGTGAAGCTTTTCTCTGCCTCTGAGGGCTCTTTTAGTTACTGTGCTTACTTGAGGGTTAGAGGTTGGGGCAGGGTCCCTTAGACAAGCAGTTTATGAAATGAAAATGTTTTCTTTTCCAATGATGGCAAGCGTTACTTTTCACGTTTTTAAGAGTTCAGCACACAACTCCTCGGGGAAGCGTAGACGTTTCTACGGCAGTTTCCTGCTGAGTCAATAAAACACACTCTCTTTCTGTAACTCTGTTCTTTCTCAGGCATATTTTCAAGTGATTATTTTTCAGGAATAGCAAGTACATTATACTTCTACTTCATCTTCTGATTTTTCCTTATTCCCTTTTCTGTCATTCTTCATTCACCTTCATTTTCCAGTAGATAACTCTAAGGAGATCATTAAAGTGCAGAACCCTCCCTTCCCTGTGCATTCTCTATCTCAACTCCAATGTTAGGCAAAAGAACAATAAAGAATATTCAAACATGGACCTTCCTTGAATTGCTCTCACAGCAATCCAAAAGAAAGCCCCCAAGGCCAAGCAGAACGGATTTAGAGGCCTCATTTAGAAGGCAGGTAGAATTAAGGCTCCCCCCATCCCATCACATCCCTCGCAGCAATTAGAGAGAGGCCAGGAAGTGCAGTATTTTATGACCTTATAAAGACATTAGAGGCATCGCTCCATTGGCCTCACTGCCACTTCTCTATTTACCAGTTCTACAGGAACTCTCTCTTTTTGCTTCATCCTCATGGATAATTCTCTCATTCTCACTTTGAAATCTTCTCCGCCAACATCTCTTTCTTGTTGATTCCTACTCTCTCTGAAAATCTTGTCTGCCCACCACCGTCTTTTTCCATTTTAATTTATCTGTCTCTGCCCCCTCATGCACATCAATCTACCATCCATCCATCCATCCATCCATCCATTTTGAAACTGCTGTGGCTTCAAACTCAATAAGAGCTCTCATTCTAATCTCTAATCCTCTGGTGGTTGGTGGGTGTCTTTGCTGAGGGGGAAAGGCTTTGATAGAGGAGCACTCTGTTGTTCCATGCTTTTTATTGTGCGGACACAAATGTTACCATTTTCGACACTTGTCCGTCAGGCTTTAATGCCCATTCCCCAACTGGAGTATGCCCCCCCAGCCCCCCCCCCCTCTTACCATTGTAAACCATCGTCCATCATTTGCCAGTTATTTTGCGTGAGCGTGAAACTGACAATTACTCGCTCTGTCCCCCAGTCCTGCAGTGAATCAATACGAGTTGACGGAGTGACTCATTTGCCTGTCATTTCCCCATATGCGTTTTTTGAAATATGAAACCATGTGACACATTGCGGCTTTAGCCTTGCAACCCCTCCTCCGTATACACAAATGGACACCAAAAAAGAACGTTGGTGCTTCTTGAGTCCTGTGGCTTTTAAAGCCAGCTTAGACAGACTCGGCTGCTCCTGAAAGAACTTCTTCCACCGGAGCAGAGGGCAGACACACTTGAGAGGAAAAAGGCCGGAGAAGAAAGAGCAGTGGCATGTCTGGATACTCGCTTACAACATCCTCCACCTTTTTCCTTTCTTTCTTCCCCAGACTACCCTTGCATCATTTGACCAGTGCCAAACACAATGGGGTTGTGTGTAGCTGTACAACTTGTGACTCCGCTAATCCCTGTTGGTTGATATATAGCACATCCATCAAAAGAATGATGAAAGAAGGAGGCACCGCAAGTTCAAAACCCACTTCCATTTGAAAACAGCTTTGTCTTGTCCAACTGGAGTGATTTGGACAGAGATTTGAAATGTGGGAAATTCCAATCATTAAAACACATTATTTCTGGCACTGGAAAATCCCTTGGAGGATAGTTTCCCCATTTTTTAAATCATACCTCTGCATCCCACAACCCTTTCAAATCTCTTTCATCATCATCTCCTGTCTTTTAAAATGGTGGAATGCCCTTTTTTTTAGCATTTGTTAGAAAGATTGGGCCATGCAACGGCAGTGTGAGTTTGGAGCGAAAGAACTGAAGGGACGTGAAAATGTGAGAAAAGACAGCAGATTGCATGGCTCAGGCAGACTGAAAATAAGTGAGGGAGAGTGCAAGACATGAAAAGCTAGAAAAGAGAATTGAGTTGGACTGGACTGGGTTGATATGAAATGAGTTGAGCTGAAGTGAAATAAGCTGAATTGAATTTGTTCTGTCTTCTTCAGAACATTATTGTGTGGTACAGTTCATATTGTAAGTATTTCTCAGAGAGGGAAAAGAGCGATGGGAACGGACATTTGCACTGGCAGACTAAGCCAGCAAGGCACTGAGTATTATGTCAAGTTGTATGGGAGTCGCAGGTTAATTTCCCTAACAATAAGTGGTTCCGGAAAAAAAAAAATCCTGGACCCTTTACCGTAAGTGCTTATTTGTGCAATGCAATTTTGTGGGGATTCTGACAGTTTCTTTCTAGTAAAATTTCTCCAGAATATTCCGACTGTTCCGGGTTTTTGTGCTCCAGGTTCCATTACAACCTCTAAAATTATGAACAAAATACAAATACTGCTCACCACATGTTTGGCTGTCTTGTCAGTCACTTTGTCTTTATTAGCAGATAGCAAACCGACTTTAAACGTGCGGAGTCAATGAAAGCTTTGGATTATAGGCTCTTAAACTCAATTCATGGGAGCTTGTACATTTGGTGCTCTTAAGAAAGAATCAAGGAAACAGAAAGTGTGACACCTTTGGAAAGCAAGCTTTTATGAATATTAGATGACTTGAAAGACAAAAAAGAGAAGAGAAATGCAAATGAACATTTATGTAGTCTACAATATAATAAAAATAACAACTTGTATTGGTGAAAAGTAGGAATCATGTCATGGAAGATGTGCAGTGGATCTTCCATGACCAAATGTGAGAAAACCTGGACTCCATCCAAAAAACAGCTTAAACAAAAAATCCCACCACTGCTATTGTAACCTCTGGGTTGAGGGTTGAGGTTGAAGAGAGTCTCATCAGAAGGGAGGATGACAAGAACTGAGAAAAACAACATTTTCTTTTCCTCACACTGCCTCTCCTCTTTAACCATCCCCCTATCTGTGTATGGTGGCAGCCATCCTGGCCATGCCTGCATGGCAGAAAATGATTTACTGCTGCTTTCAGCTTCACACAGAGAGAGTGAGAAGATTACTCTCTGAGAGACTGCTCGCTTTGGGAACCGCTGAAACACAGTTAAAACAATACGGTGGCTCTTTTCCCAGTTTCACTCCTGTGTTTTGCCTTTTGGCTATGCTGTTCTCCAAGGCAATGCTTTTTTTTTGACTCCCTGCATCCCTGAAATGTTGGATTTTTTTTAAATTGTAATGGATGCTGGAAAATCTATGAAATGTATTCTGTGTGTGTTCTGATACAAAACAGGTACAAGCAAAACATCTGTGATAAAACAGGTGGAGTTTTATGCACTAGGACACAGTAATGATTCTGGTATGGGTTCAATAAAACCAGTACTGATGCACATGTCTTTTTGTGACCCATATGTAAAATTTATAATGAGAAAATGCATCATGTATCTTTTTTCCTTTTAAAATCCATCGGTTTTCAGTGGATCTATTTTGTTTTAGTTACTCATATCAGTAATGTGTATTGCCTTTTTATAATATAAAAATAAACTAAATAAGATCATAGGTAAATTGTGAATTAATATTTAAAGGTTTAATTACCTAACTGTGGAGATGTTTAACAGAAGGTGTAAGCCATTAGTTAGCCAAAGCCATGATAACATGAAAACCCTGTAATGTGTGCATTTTTAAGTAGTTTAATCATATCAAGTAAGAAATACATCCTGATACAAAGCAATGGGAATGGCTGGTGGGTTCATCTATAGTACTGAGAAATGAATGTGAGTTGAAAACAGAAAAGCATGGGAAGATAAAGACAATACAGAAGTTGAGGATGCAGCAGGTGACTCAGCCAGGATGGTTGTTCTTCATGGGGCGGCTGTGGCTCGACGCCAGGGACACACACACACACACACACAAAACAAACACAGATGTACTCAAACACATCACAAAAACACACACGCATGCATGCAAACACCAAACCCACCCCAGGTACACACTGACTGACTCAGGTGGAAGGGCAACAGAGGTCAGACATACACGCACAAGAAACAGTGTATACCCCCGGGGCAAAACCGAATTGTCTTACCTCTCTTTTCATCGCTCTTGTCTCTTTGCTCTTCTGCTTCTGTTCCTTCCCTCTGTGGTGAAGGCTAACGCTGCTAGCGCTCGCTCGGGTTCTTCTTCTCGTGCCAGCTCTTTTCATGGACATGGAAAAGGACAGAAAGGGGAAACGAAACCATTAATTCACTGTTTGGAATTGAGATCTTCCTACCAGCAACACACATCAAGAAAAAAAACTACATCCATAGAGTTGGGCCTTGAGGGATTCCAGTTATTGCCTCAAAAATTCAGTTATCTTTCAAAACAGTTTCTCACTTGGTGTGTAGAAAGAATGTATAAACAAGATGGGATTACAAATCAATGCGGTTCATGACCTAATGAAGCCTGCGCTTAGCCAAATAGATCTTGACTTGACTTGAGTATTTTTCTATGTTGTATTTCATCCCAAGTTTGGGGTTGAAAAGTTGAAAACCTGCGCAGCAACAACCAGTTTCATATTTGCAGAACAGAGCAAGTTTGCTCAATGTGGAAAGGAATGAGGTTCAAGTAGGGGTCAGGGAGCATCGACAGGCAACCGGTGTCAAAGAGGAGCCATAGAATGACGATTATATGCTCCTATATGGCAGCGTGATTGCCATTTGCAGTTTGCATACCTGCGTCGTCCATTTCACATCTCCGGTTTTGTTTGCAGAGACTAAGTTGAGGTGTAATTGTGCGGCTTGGAGAATGATTTTATCGTGGTCACACTGCTTCGCAAATTGACGGTGTTTGTGTGTCTGCGTGTGTGTAGGTGGCGTCTTACAGCGCACTGATGAAATTGCTAACAGCTGTGACAGCAGCACATACGCGCTTTTTTGCCCCGTCTCGTTTGGAGCATACAGCTGCACAGATAAAGCACGAGGGTTAAGCAAATATTGTACAATGGCCAGGAAACAATGAACCATCCCCATCCCTCCCCTATCTCTCACACTCACACGCTCACACTAACTGCGGCGTTGCTAAGAGTGTAGCAACTGTGTGTGTCTGGGTGCGTGTGAAAAACTGACTGGCACTGCTTGTCCTCTTTATTACTGTGAACAGAACAGACAGCCCCGCTCCCCTCCCATTCATTTTAATCTCTATTCTTAATGATAAACCTCCTCAGTCACACTCTCGCTCCGCCTGTACCCCTCCACCCAGCGCCCCTCCAGCCTGGTGTCGACCCTCTGCAAAAACCCCAGCGAGGCAGCAACAGTGCTCCTTTGTTTGCCCTCCTCCCCCCTCCTCTCTTCTTGCCCCCTTGCCCTGCCCCGGACGATGCTGGTTGGTGGGGAGGGAGGCATGCCTCGACAGGAACGCCGGAGGAGAGGAAGGGATGGCGGGAGGGAGGGACAGGACAAAAATGTGTAGGTGGAGAGAGGAGGGGAGTCAATTTAGGGGGGGGAAACAGGGGTCTTACAGTCATTTTTCAGTCATTCTTTCTCTACACTCCTTCATTCCTGTACTTTTCTGTCCATTCAGCATTACATGAGAGGGGCTTCTCAGAGAGTGTTTGCAGGGAGGAGGAGGGGTGGCCTCGGAGTGACTACACCCTCATTGAACCCTCCGACTCCAGTTGACTGAAAGTTGAAGAAAAGTAGTTTTCAGAGACTATTTCTGGTTTCGTCTAGAAAGCTAATTTTAAACACCAAAGTAAAGATGGAGAGGAAAAAAAACCCCTCTGACTCCAGATTTTTTATTTCTGCTGTGAAAGAACAAACACTTATTTAAAAAAAAAAAAAAAAAGGCTCTATTGCTCGGTTTTTACATTTAACACGGCTCAGAAATAATGTGCGTGATATTCCAACAGCCGATTTTTTAAAAATAACCTTTAAGTACACAACTTATAATTTCTCATTTATGCAAAGAAAATACGGGACCTGCCCAGTGAGGTTAGTCAAGACATAATTTTAGCTTTTCGTTCTGGTTCCACAGCTCGCGCGGCAAACCCAGTTCTCTAATAGCATAAGTACTGCTCTTGTAATGGGGCCTGGGGCATGTCTCATTTGGAAGTGAAGGAGACAGCACAGTAGAGCTTTGCCTCTCTCCCCTTAGCCAAAAACACACATGTGCGCACACACACACAAAGACAAAAGACGCCGTGGCAACTCCAAGGCAATCGGATCATTAACCCCAGCTAATCTACAAACATTATGTTTATAGAAAACGTCTGTCCAGCTTAGGCACACGCACAGCCAAGCCATGCTAATTCATTCCGTGTGTGTGTGTGTGTGTGTGTGTGTGTAAGTGTGATATGTTGTCTTTGTGAGCTATGACAACATGTGTGTCAGCACTGCTGTGAGTGTCATGTCTCTCAGTATGCATGTGTGTATACTTGTGTGTCATGGCTGCCTGTGTCTACAGTGTCTGCTGTGACAGACACAGAGAGAACATGACACAAGTCGGCGAAAAGAAAAAAAAAAGTGTGTGAGTGCTAATGTGTGTGTGCTAATGTGTGTGTGTGTGTGTGCGTGGTGACTGCCAGTGATTCAGCACACAGCCTTGATCTAGACTCCTGCCTCTCTCGGACACCCCGCTGCGCCTGCTTCATCAATCAATAGGACGGATGAAGACAGACTCCTGCCGCGCTGCGAGGAAAAACGGTGGCTTGTGTGTGTGATTGTGTGTGTGTG
>JAOWBC010001052.1:11482890-11501104 GCA_028566105.1 Hypoplectrus providencianus | reverse complement strand
ACACACACACACACACACAGAAAAAGTCTTTGATGTTTCCTCATGAGTGTGTGTATTGCAGCTGTGTGAGTCACCCACACTCCATACAAGATCCATATAGGCTGCACAGTGGCAGCAGCGATGGAACTGCATCCCAGTACGACACGCACACGCACATACAAACTCACAAACAACATAGCGTGTCTCTGTTGTGGATGGAGAGAGGGGAAAGAGGCAGAGGCACGGGCAGCGCCAGCCAGGCCAGCATGAGGACAAAAAAGAGAAGAAGAAAACCTCAAACAACTGGCTGCACTCCAGACAGACTGGAACTTCTCTTGATCATTATGTCTAGCCTTCAGGTGTCTGGGGTCGGGCTGACTGTAGGTGGTAGTTAGGTTGAGGGTGGTGGGAGGACTGGGATGGGGGGGGGGTGTAGATAACACAGCAGCCAGACAAAGAGGGAATAAGAGGGCTGCCTACATACCACCAGCATCAAGGAAGGGAGGGTGGGAGGCAAGGGAGGGAGCAACGAGAAGAAAAAAGGAGGGTTATAAAAATTTCATTAGACAATCCTTTGCCGAAGTGACTTTCTGTATTGGTTTTCTTTTCTTTTTTTTTTTTTGTCAGCTCCCCTCCCTTCTCACTCCTCCAGAGCGCCGCCTCAGAGAATGGGGCAGACAGATTTTATAGGTCCTAATTAAAGCCATCTGAAGCCTTTCAAAACATCAAATGGCCCTGGTCCCCCCGCTCTTTCCCTCTGATTGTGCAGAAATCACGGAAAATCAGAGGGCACCCATTTTTGCTTTGGCTCCAAAATGTACATCCATTTTTACAGCTGCCCCCCCTCCTCTGCTCCTGACCCCACTACCCTCTAATTTCCAATCAATAAAAAGGTTCAGTGAATGACGTGACCTCACTGAGTCTGTCAAAATCACTTGAATTGACATACATGCTTGTTTGGCGGAGGCTCATTTCATTGGGGGGGATTAAAAAAAAAATATTTCTTCTTTATCTGACCTCAGTCTAAACTTAAGGGACGTTTCTTCTTCTTTTTTTTTTGTCATATCCCCGAAAGGTTGTTAAAGATCCACCCTTATCCTTCCTGGCGGGTTGAAGTGAAGTGCAGCCCTATTTTAGTGCGCTTCAAGTACTCCATTTTTTTCCTTCTCTCTCTCGTGCCCCCCTCCCCTAATTGTCCTCATTGAGCCGTGTGGACCGGTTGCACAGGCTGCCTGGCTGGGGTCAGCGGGTTTACCGTGTGCTTTTTATCTATATTTCATGCTATGGCGCTGCGCGCAGACAGCCACACACTCACAATGGGAAAATTCACAAAGACGCACAAAAGAATGTCGAAAGGACCAAAACGAAAGCAAAGACCAGTAAAGCATCAAGTGAAGTCACATCTGTTTAGCGATAAAAGTGATTATTTCATAAGTGTAACTCAAAAAGACAGAAAGCATACGGCGCTAACGTGACAAATGCTGTCAGAAATTTAAACTGAAGTCGACTACAAATACGACTGCACGACAAATACAAGTACTACTTTACGATAGCTAGCAATAAATAAGAGACAAAAAGGAGAAAATATATAACATAGCCTACTTACGATTCATTTCAATAACTTCTGGGCGTTATTGTCTCGCCCCTTCGCCTCTCCGGTCGTTTGGAGACGGAAAAAAAAGTCTGTTCCTCCGGCGAAGCGCGGCTCGTTCTCATCGACAGGGATGGTCAGCTTCACGCGACTGCGATAAAGTTTGCATAAGATAACACCTGGTCAATTCTGCCGAGGACAGCGGACGTCCGATTCCGCCGGTGTCAGGTCTTCAGTGATGCCTGCACTCGCCGGGATTGAGCGCTGAGAGGAGAGGGAGCGCACAGAAAGGCGTCATGTGAGCAGGGGAGAGGTGCGCCATTGGCCAGCCGGGGATAAGTATAATAAGGCTGCTCTGTGCGCCATTGGCCCAGGACGGGAGCGGAGGCGCCTCCTCACTTGGCTGTGCGCAAGAATGTGAGTGCGGCTCAGTGTTCATAATTTTCAGCGGCCAAAGGGGTGGGGGGTAGGGTTGGTGGTGGGTGGAAGAGGGGGGGCAGTTCGTAACAAATTGTTCCAAAGATGATCTGTTTTTTGTCATCTGCAAGTCACAGCGTGGGGAAATACAGGCATTGTGTGCTGAATGAATGAATATATCTGGTGAGTTCACATCAACTTCTGAGTGGCTGTCAACTTGAACATGTGGGGACTTTAGTTCAAATGAGACGTAATCTGATCTGTTTTTTTGGAGCGATATAAATCAACATGTCAAAATGTAAGCCTTTAAGGTGCCATGAATGTCATTAAGGTAGCAGTTTCATATAAGGACCAGATGATACTGTTTTGTTGAGTCTACCTTCGTCCCTTAGTACTTCACATAAGACTTTTCAGTAGTTTGGTATTGCACTGATAATGATTTTATTGTTTTACTGTGAAATAGAATAACGCCAACACACATGCTACTGCAATAGCATACACAATTACAACTAAATGGTCTAATTTGTGGCTCATAAAGTTTGATCTGCTGCTGCATTGTCTTCCAGGATAATTTGCTCAATAATGACATGATGTAGGTAGATCAAAAATGTACTAATAAGATATTTAACAGAGCAATCACCTTGGGTTAAATGTAGGACACAGGAGCATGCCGTTTTAACAAGCTAATGACAAAAGTTCATTTAGAAAAAGAGAAGTAGGGTTACAAAAGCAGAAAGAAATCTTTATACGCCAGAAAAACAATCGCATTCTCTACCAATTTCAGAATTGCAGCCTTTGTGCTTCCCATTGAGTGCTACCAGAACTTAAGCCAACCTTTACAATAAATTTTTGATCATAACAAGTTCAGAAGTGAATGCATTATTTAGGAGATGTGGAGCTAATTGAAAGGAAGGGATCCAACCTATAGGTGCTTCGGTGGGAGGTTACAGTATGAAGATCCCTTGATATTCTGTAAAGAAACAAAGGGGGTGATATGTTTTACATATTTATACAGTGTTCTCTTTTATATTTCCATATTGATTTTCTACACAGTTGGACTTCACAGAGGGCAACAACACATAAAAGAACATCCTCCTCCTGTCTCTCCCTGGTTCTCTGGAGTGTGGAGGCAGAGGAACTCAAGGTTCTGTATGGGTGGGAAATAGAGCACACGTAATCTGGAGCGCGCATCTTCCCCTGCTCAGGCTGCGGCATTAAATCAATATTCCGCAAAGCTTTCTCTTGTTTTCACATTCACTTGACTGCTGCCGTGATGCGCCGCGAGGGTCGAGCAGCCGCTCCCTGATTTTTGTGGCACTTGCCCCCCTCCTTCCTCCTCCTCCTCCTCCTCCTCCTTCACTTCACTTCACTTCATGGCAGACACCCTCATTTGGATGGCTCCAAGGCGATGCGCCCATTCCATTTGTCTCATGCGTTAACGGGAGGCGGCAGGAAAAAGGCAACGCGTTATCTCGACACAAAACATTATCTTCGCCTCGCTCCTCCAACACCGTGAAACAATGATTATTAACTGCTTGAGGAGCATGTTCAGGGGTTTTCGAGGCTTGTCGCCACACTTAAAGAACATGAAATATATTTCACAACACCCACCCTGAACTAGATTTTTGAATTTTCAACTCAAGACAATGCTTCCCCTTTTCTTGCCACTTGTGAGCACTTTCGGTACTGGCTTGCCTGTCGCCCCGGGGGAGTATGGCTAACGGCATTATGACTGGACGTGTGGCAGTAGCATTTTTACCAGAAACCAGCCTAGCACTTCCTTTTCAAGATTTAAAAGCCTGTCGTGCTGCATCATCCCGGTGTAAGATACTGGTTGTGCATTCAAACACACGCGTTCACTCACACCCCATCGTTATGAAAGCAAAACCCTGCCTCTGCAAAATGGGTCATACACTGCAGTCACTTTATCTCAGCAAATGTATTGTGCCCCTGTGAGTGTGTGAGTGGTAGACATGCGCATGTGTGATTACACATCAAAGGCAAGACTCCCAATATTCGAGCATGGGTGTCTTCGCTGAAACAGGACTTGAGCAAGTCGAGCCATGCTTTTCGTTTTTCGGGGGTTGCGAGCCTGCATGATATAGTTACCCCCAAGAGCCGAAATGTCAGCCTTTCTTTAATGCCTTTTAACAGCCAAGAGGAAGGTGCTCTCGCTCTAAAAATAAACTCCAGTAGCGTCATTTTCATTCTACTGCAGTGCCCTGTATGCCTTATACGTCAGCGATTTCAACCAAACAGTCAAACACATAGGATTTGCTCCAAACTCAGAAAAACCATTCACTCTCCTGGTTCTCGTATCCGAAGATACACAGTCTGGCTAATAGGTAGACACACACACTTGCAGATATTTATCCACTGTGGAATGAATTTGAGCGGTGGGGTTCAAAGCTGTGCCAGTCAAAAAAAAAAAAAAAGGGAAGACAGCTCTGTGCCGCCGTCTTATAGACCCATCACTGTGCAAGCTAATCTGCGGCGCGTTCCAGCCCTATATTTAGACCAATGTTTTGTGAACACTTAGCATAATTCTCTGAGACGAAAGGCTTTTCGAAGCCGTTAACCTTGCCTCTTCAAAATTCATTTGGAGTTTTTCAGCTGCGCATTCCAAAAAAACACCTGTTCTCACCTTTGTCTTGCTATGAAATACTCTCCATTTCAATGGGGAAGTAGTTTGTTATGAATGGAAATGATGGTGCGAGTGAGACTGTGAGAACATGCTGTGGATGTAGGGAGGTGTCGCATTGTCTCAGCTGCTCACTAGAGAATTTGCTTTATTTCAAATCAGTTTTAAAAAATGGTGTCAATTTACATTTGAAAAACCCTGAAAAATGTCTCATGCAGCATCATCTTCATTACGCTCATCTCCTTCATAACATTGTAGCACCACATTCCAGTCATCATGGCCATATGAAGTTATAAAAAAGCAAATATCCCTGAAATAACACTACACCTGGTAATAATTCACTCCCGTTTATTATTACCTAGGGAGTAAAGCCAGTTTAAATCCATGTGTCAATTCGTGTGTCTGTCTGTGTGTGTGTGTATGTGTGTGTGTGATACCAAATGCTCTGATCTGGCCCAGGTGGACCAGAGGGAGTTGGTCATACTAAAAGCCTTTACCTCCATCTGCTACACGGCCTGCACAAACACTCACATTTACACACAAACACACAGGCAAGATGGACTGTCTGGTTCAAAAGCTTGTCCCTTAAGCATTAAATGCTATACGCTTTGGCCACAGAAACACGCCACACTGGGGGCCTGCATGGCATCTGCCTCCCAGCTCCCGGAGCCAAGGCATGGGGCCGAGGGAGGGGCCTGGGGCCGAGATAAGCTCTTCCTCCCCTGGTCACCGCTACGCCGTGGGGACCGGACAGGCCTGGAGCCTCAGCTGAGCACCGCTGATAATATCCACATGAGTGTACGTGTGTGTGGTTGGATGGATATGTGTGTGTTGAGGAGGAAAGGCTTGGTTAAGGGTATGCGGGTGTGTGAAGGTGTGTGTGTGTGTGTGTGTGTGAGAGAGAGAGAGAGAGAGAGAGTGGGGTGGGAGCATACAGGGATGCACACACTTGCATGTTTGTCCAAATAGTCAAATATCACAGCTAAGACCAAAAAAATGCCTGTCCCTGAAGTGTTTAAAGTTGTGCAGTGTGATGCCAAACACTCGCAGAAGTGTGTACTGACATGTTTGCTCATGTGAAATGCCTTTGCTCTCAGGAATCAGAAATGGTTCAACCAGAGAACAAAACTCACAAAAGGACAAAACTGCAATTCTGCAAAAAAAAAAAAAAAAAAAAATGTCTGTGTGAATAACTAATTTAACCTCAAACTGAACTCTGATATCTTGATTTTTTTGTCTTAAAATTATTTTCCAAAGTAAGTTACCTTGTTTTAAACACATCTTAAATTGAGTGACATTATACTTATGGTCTTATCTTTCTTATTTCAGTGTTGAAATTCTCACAAAAAGCTGCACAGGAAACAAATTAAATTATCCAATTTGCACATTGTCGTACTTCTTTTTAAGGCAATAAAATTAGAAGACAACAGAGTGTGAAACCCCTGTGAGGCAGGGGAAGACAAAGCATGTAATAAGTACAGTGCATTACACTCACTACATTTGACAATGACATGTAACAATGCTTCACAATGGTACTCATTGTGTTTTTTCTTGTCTTTGTATTTTCTTCCGTACTCTCATTTACGGTGTAAAATTAATTGCCGTGCTGTTAACAGCAAATCAATCTGTTCTTGTTCACTCGCTCTAATTCATTGTTTATTTAACATGAGTGTAATCTAGTCCTTTGTCGAATGACAGATAATGGTCCCTCTTTGTTCAGCAGCACTGACCTTATCATTTTAACTTGTCATATTGGAATACTCATTTACTCATCATGTTAAGAGTCGCTTCACGTAACGAGCCAGTGAGGCAAATTAAATTAATTCTGGGCTACTTTTAATAGTGTTGATGTTTCAAATAACAGCGTGTGACAAAAAGGTCTGGATGATGATAGAAACAGTAATTGGTAAAAAGATGTTTTTGAGATGGACGGGGTAATTCTTTATATTAAAATATAATAATATTATGACACTGCAAAAGATGAAGACCAGGAGGTCGTCTTACATAATAATTGAGAGTTTCTTTTTCCATCCCACCGAATGAGCTGCATTTGTTTTAATGCGTTATGTGTTGTGATAGTAGTCAGAAGTACATCTAATAACAATTCACATTTTGTTTCATTGGTTTGTGGGAAAGTTCTTGGACATCACAAAACAGGAAGTGGTTACAGTTCATTTATATTAAAAAAAAGAGCTTAAGCTTTAAGTTTGGAGTGAGTGAAAAACTTACAGCATATTTATGGTTTATGCAAACCCAAAGAGACAAACGTTGACTGCCAAAGCTCTTTTCCCTTTGTGGCAGGAAGCAAATGAGTCCATGGGAGGTGTGGTTTTAGTTTGAAGGAGGGATATTTCAGATTTATTGATGTGGTGTTGACTGAGATACTTATATTATCTACTGTAGATGGCTGTTTGCTCTCCCCAAGTTTGGAAAAGCAGGCAGGAGTGTATGAAAGCTGATGTACTCCTGGTTACAGGGGCATCAGCAGACTCCTTTGACAAAAACAGTAATTTTGCCTTGCAGAACACCATAATTGCTGGTCTACAGCTGCACCATTAGTTGGTTGCTTTGCTTGTGTTAAGGTGGCACTTTGATGAATCTAAACTTCTCTTTTAAAACACAAAAGTCACACAAACAAGCTTATGATTGAGGCAGTAATGACACTTGAAAGATATCAACTGGCGCTAAACCGCCAAGAAGAAGAGAGCATAACGGTTTCAGCTCCACCAGTGTAAACATAACAAGGCTGCCTGGTGACAATTAGTGGTGAAAATATTAAATATAGCGTGCAGTTAAGCTGATTATATTTGGGGGGGCTGGCTGACTGGCGACCACCATCTACTTTAGCTATTACTCTCCTGTGGATAATAACCTCATACAAACCCTGTTCAATTAATCTGAACTAGCCTTTTAAGTTAGTTTTGTGACCTTCTATAAAGCCTTGATCCATGAGTGTCTTACTTTCTATAAGGCAAATATCTCAGAAGTAGTTGCATCAAGAAAATTTCTAGACAAGATCTCCAACCTAAAGGTTCAAGGTAGTAAAAAGGCTGCAGTCTCTGTAAATTTATGTAAAAACCACTGAAGCAGGTTTAAGGTAAAAAATGTCCTTTAGACATTGTAAAAGACAGTTTTAAAGGAAAACTAATGTACGTAAATGCAGAAAGTGAAGTAGTTCAGAGGCTAATGTGACAAACTGTAAGTTACACAAATTTTGTTTTCACATGGGACAAAAGCCTCATTCTCCTTGTTGACATCCGCCATTTAAACTCCTCATTATCTTCAGAGGAGGATGGACTAAAAGGTAAATAAATACATAAATATATGTGTCATATTTTGCTGCCTGTAGAAACTGTTTCTGAGGGGAAACCAGTCTAAAAGATTCCTGCACATTGATTACATTAAGTGATTCTCTGGTGACCATGCTGGGGTTCCAGTTGGTTTAATTACAACATCCTTGGTGTGAATGCAACCATGTCATCCGCATGTAGTTTTCCATCGCTTCCGAAGACAACAGAGAAAAAATGTCCCTTTGTTTTTGCTTAGACAGTTTCTTTCATGAGACATACAGATCTAACCACTGTAGAAGACCCAGTTTTTATTGTGTTTGATCCTTGGAGGAATAGCTGTAAGGGAAAAACAAAGTTTTACTCACTTCCTGCTTGTGGAAAGCTAACTGCCTTGTTAAGAGTTTGTATAATTTACCGTGTGCTTCTACAGCATCAGTCATAATAATTAGCTCCAACGAGATGTAGGATGAGGAGAGACCTTTCCTGGTTTTAATAAAAGGTGCTAGTTTTGGAACTCCAGGCAATTGTGTGATGAATTGTGGCCGTGTCGGAGCCTGTTTGGGAGAATTGCCATATTGAATGAAGAATAGCGAACATGGTGTAACATACCGTAGCTTGTCGTGTGTGTAACCCTCAGAGTTAAAGCATGTGTTTTGACAGGGGGAGAGAGAGAGCGAGAGAGAGACATAGACACAGAGAGAAATATCCCGAGATCCAGGTCAGCTGTGAGGCCTCAGCTGGAGTGGAGGGCTACACCTGTCAGCGCCCGGGGGCCTCTCTCTCTCTCTCGCTTGCTTTTTCTGTGTCGTCTTGCTGTCTCTCTCTTTCTGTCCAGCTGGACGTGCAGAAGCCGCTCAACCCCCCACCCAACCTCCACCTCCCGGATCCAGGCCAGTTCAGCCCAGCCATGCGTGGCCATCTCTGGGAATTCATTCCGGATGCTTCCTGTTCATTGCATCCACTCCTCTTTCTCTCCCTCTCTCTCCTTTCTCTATCTGTCACTCCGCCCCCACAACCCCCCATCTGCATGTCTTCCTCTTAACTATCTGTCCACAGAAACCATCTCTATTTTCTCACGCTCATACTGAAACTGTCTCCCTTTCCTACATTTTAACATCTAAATGATGCCCCTTGGTATGGGATTTGACAAAGCAAACTAAATTCCATTTACAGTCCAAATGTAAACACATTATTCAAATCAGGCTCGAAAAAATGTGGCGACATGTACCACTCTGATCTTAGTTGTTCTTTTGGCTTGAATCAATTCAAATGTCTTTAGTGCAAAACACATTTACAAATTACATGTGTGTATTAAATTCCAATACAAAGTCATACTGCCAATGTCTGACCTGGATTTATACAACTAGAGTTAAGTTACATCCCATGTACCACCGGCAAAATCTCAATTCTTTCCTGTCACCAGCTGTCAGCTTTCTTTGTTGGGAAAGATGATGGCACAAATATCCAAAGTTTTTCCTTTTCATTCTAAAGTTTCAGCAGGCACCACTGAGGGCTGTACAACACATTCCCACAACTCCTGACTCCTGCTGTGCATCCAAAGCCTCCTTTCAACAAAGTCAGCGGAGACACCAGCTGGAAACATTAAAACGCTACTACAAGCAACCTCTTTATGCTGATATTGTGTCTGCAGCCTTTTTTTTTTCCAAATGATGCCTGTACTGTAAAAATTATAACTCCAGAGTATTACAACTTTGTTCACTATGTTTGATGTGTCAGCCATGGAGAGGGGGAAATGGTTTCCCTTACATCTATTGTGGTTATTAGTCAGACAATCAGACAAGCTATGATAAAGCTGAAACTCAGACAATGCTTTTTGTTTTTCAGTTCATGAGAATATTGCATTGCAATTTAGAATGATCTTTGATCTAGTCAATTACAGCAATTGCATTTGGATTCAATCAAAAGATTGAAACACGGCAGGTGATACTTCACTACAAGTGCAGGAGTCCACATAGAGTAGCTCTGTCAGCAGCACCATGTTTTTCCATTAATTTAAGACGCATCTCAGTTTTACAGTTTTGTGCAAAAGTATTAAGCTTATATAAGGAATTATATTCTTATTGTTCTTTTTAAAAAGAAGCAAATACTATCAAACCTGTTAATTGTTCAGAAACATGGATTTTGTAACAGTGTTTTGTCTGCATACAGTATGCCAACAAAAAATACTGAAAAAAAGGTCATCGTATAGTATGCCTTCAAAACTGCCAGACACCACATTTAAGTACATCATAAAAAAAAGAAAAGAAAAAAACTTGAGTATTGTATGACTTTGAAAATGTAAAAAAGAATGGCAAAAAGACATGATCGTAGTAAAACTTCAAAAATATAATAATAATAATAATAATAATAATAATAATAATAATAATAATAATAATAATAAATAAAAACAAACAAAAAAAATCCTTAGCACAAGATGACTTCAAAAATGTGAAAAAAATCCAAATTGTCTAAAACAAAAGTTGTATTATATTGTGCCTTCAAAATGTTTAAAAAAAAAAAAAAAAAAAAAAAAAGGAAGAAGAAGGAAGGAAGAAAAAAAGAAAAAAAAAATCAACCAGAAACATGGTTTCATGCTTTATAGGCTGTTTTGTTTTACAATTGATTTGCAGGTAAATGTCTTGCCAATAAGTTGCACTGGCATTAAAAATAAAACAGCAGCAGGCAGCTGCTGTCAGTCTCTCGTAAACTATAACACTGTTATTTTTCTGTTGGATGCCTGAAAGGTGTCCTGGCTGGTTTATGCCTTGTAAAAATCTGCCATTTAACCTCACTGAATCTCCATTTTGTCCCGCAGCAAGATGGAGCTGAGGGTTGAATAACAGTAAGCTTATTCTCCTGCTGCACTCACACCACATCCTATCCTACACGCGGGCTACTGAATTATTCAACTGTTTGTACCTGTGAGGCAAGCAGGCCCTGTTAAGGGCTGCCCCGGTATGATCTATAATTAAATATAATGCAACATGAAAGTGCATAAGACATGAGACTAGGGTTTGGACAAGTCACTCAGACTTCCTCCTAGTTATCCACTTTGTGTCGGTTCATATGCTGACTGCAGCTGTTTTTATTTCTGAGTATTTATTTTTACAGGCTTTTTCAGCCTTGTGCACACTGTACTGTTTTTTTCTCTTTTGCTTGGCTACTCACTGACTCAGTGGTCTTGAATGTTTGCTATCAGCAGTTGACATTTGGAGGGCAATAAGATCATGTCATGTTTGATTATGCTATTATTGTCTCAATGTTCTCTAAGTACACAGTATTACACTCAATAGAGCCCCTGTGAGTTGCAGTATGTCTGTTTTGTTCCCCCCTAGCAGCTCAATCGTAAAGCCTTTCAAAGCTCACACTCAGAAATAATCCTGCTGTGCATTTACAAATATGACCATAACAAAACCATTTACAGGCTCACTAAATTGACCATTTGGGATACATAAAACCCAGCATCCGTCCATTGTTCCCAGCGAGCGTCCAACTCTCCCGGAGGTAGATGCAAGGAGTTACCTCAACCACAACCACACAGACATGGACATTCCTTTTAAAGTTAAAGACAAAGGACTCATTTTCAAATCTCTTGGAATCAGTCCCAAAATCAGCAGTTTTCCTTTTTTTTTTTGGACAGTGATTAGAAAATTAAATAGTAATAGACATTTAGTATGTGAGGAAATCTCAGTGACAGCTAAAGGCCTTTACCTTGCACACAAACACAAACACACACACACACACACAAACACACACACCACAGTGGGATCCTTGCATCTGTCCAAATGTGAACGGTAATATCTCCACCTTGCAGGCGGCTGCGGGGAGGGAAGGCTTAGCGGCTCGCTCACTTTCTTCCTTCACTGGCTGTGAAGTGGAGTCTGAGGTGTCAGGAGTTTTTTTTTTTTTTTTTTTTTTCATCCCCCCTCTCCCTCTCTCTCTCTCTCTCTCTCTCTCTCTCTCTCTCTCTCTCTCTCTCTCTCTCTCTCACTGTCTTTTCACAGCGAGTACGTCTCTATAGTGGTTGAGTCTGTGCTTTACAGGGAACACTGTGAGCGCCTGATAAGAAGCTGAAAGCAGATATATACATCCTGGAGTGAGCTACACATACACAGTCAGGGAGGCAGTAAACAGATCACATACATTATGTTTCTCGGATTTACATGTGGCATATGATACAGAGGTGTTAGCGTAGGGTGTTCGTAAATAGCTGGCAAACTTGCATCCGTGCAGCTAAAAGTGTTAGCAAGGATATATTTTAGCAACAAAAACAAGATGCCATGCCATGTCTTATTTTGCTCCCAGACAAATTGAATTGACCCTTCCATCAGTGGTGCCAAAAAAAATTATAAAAATAATTTCTGTCAACGGGCAGTATAAACGGAGTGAGTGTTTATTCCCTTCAGCAGTGTGCTGGGAGTAAATAGAGTGTTGCACCCCCCAGACAAGCTTTTACCTCTTCCCCTTTTTAAGACCCAGCAATTACTCTGGTTTGCTGACACCCTGAATACCAATACAACAATGCTTCTTCTTTCCCTGCACCCCCCCATGCACACACACACATCTTACTACAACCCTCCCCACCCAAACACCCCATCCACCCGCCTTATTCCCCTCCTCAAATACAAAGTTGCCCACGGTTGCCATGGCTACCGCAGGAGTTCATAAATCCAAGCGCGGAGGGACTCTTCATTCCTTGAAAATTATCAGGAGGATTTTGGAGGGGAGCGGTGGTGGAGAGTGGAGCGGGAAGGGGGGATGATCGACGGGACGTTGGATGAAGGATTTGGATGGGGAAGGTAGAGGGGATAGAGTGGGTGAGGCAGGGAGGAAGACCTTCCCTCTCCCTCCACCACGTGCCCCGCTGAAGCAGATGGTGCCGCGTGGCTCTGCCATGCCACCGTGTTCGCCTTCTGAGGACTGCTGCCATAAGGAGGCAGGTTAGTAGGAGATTTGGGGTGACAGTGTTTGGCATGGGCTACAAAGTGAAGATGTAGGGAGGGAGAAAGCGCTCGGTGCCTTGGGCTGACACAAAGGTAAGCTGCTGTTATGTTCCTGTCTCTGTGATTTAGTGCCCATGTGGTGCAAGAAGTGGAAAGGAAAGGTAGCTTTCAGGTTCAGGGTTTCAGCACCATGCCACACTACATCACACTGTGCGTTTCTGGTCCTGTTGATGAACTACTTCAATGGTTCAGTCAGTCAATGATCAAAGACTGTTTGTTCATCTCCTCACTGCCATACACCCAAAATTCTTCTTGAAAAATAGCTGCTTTACATCTGCGCTCAACTCTTGAACTTAGAGTTTAATTCCATTTCTGTTGCAAAAACGGTTCCATATGAAAAAAAAAATCATTATACAGTATTACCAAGCCAAGCATCATACTTTTATACTGTGTGCCACTTGATCCTATTATGAAATATTCACCTTTTAGTTTCTTATTGCGTGCATTGTCACGCTCCTTGTCCCTCCACCAACCCCTTCCTCGGGGGCTAATAAAGTCTTTTAGTACTATTTTGCCACCATTGAGACAAGTGAAAATATAATTTGACCATTTACATCCATTCTGATTTCCTGCACCAGCAGATGACAGGCCTGTACACAATGTTCTCAGCGGGCCTGGTCTGAGCATGGCGGGGTTGAAATGTGAATGGTGTGGATGGGTTTGCGAGGGGGCACACTGTGGGTTGGATTGGGGATGGGGGGTGTAGGTCATCTGCCTGAATACTCCTGCACCCATCCTGACACACTGCATCCGCCCGTCTCCCCCTCTCTTGCTGTCACATGCAAACATTCATGCACACATTAGCCTCCCACATGCATTAAAGCCATCTGCAGCCTGTGCCTTTTGCACAGACGTTAGCAGCATAATTGCCCCAAAAAACATGATGAACACACACAACTGTAGCACAAGCACACATACACACTGGCTTTCCAGCACACTCTATGCACTGTATGCACCAATACACCCTTAAAAACTCACACACAAATGCACACACAGACACACCAGCCCCTCTCAATCCGTGGCCTGGAAGAATGGAGCCAGTGTGCAGCGAGGCAGCCAGCAGACAAGGGCAGGGCTGGGGTTTTGCAGGGGCATGTGTGTGTGAGTGTTGGGGGTGCAGAGAGCTTGGAAATGTGGGTAGGTTTTGGGAGGGGCCCTGGCCTATACGTCTGAAATGCATTTGAGTAAATAGACAGAGTCACAAATAGAATCTCAGACATTCTGGGAGTTATAATATGACAAACTGGGAGATCTGTGGTCGCATCTACACCAAAAAGCCCTTGAAGGATGTGAGAGTTGATCCTTACAGGCCAGTTTGGGAATAAATTATTAAAATCATGGATGTTTCCATGCTAAATTTAGCTGCATGTCTAAAAGCAGCAGTCAAAGGATTCAAGCAAAAAAAAAAAAATGCCTTTAAAGAACTACGGAATGCAAAAAAAAAATCTGTCATTGTCTACTCACCCTCTTGTCAGCTGAAACCCCATTAAATTTCATAGAACCAGCACACACAGCAAGTTAATACCCATAGGTCTTTCTCAGCCTTAGGGAAAATATTGGAAATGCAAATTACTGGACTTTTGGGAACTCACTGCAAAGTTGTTTGTGGAACTATCTGGACAAACAATACTTAATTTGAGAGTTTAATTTTGTTTTAGTAGCTGAAAAAGAGATGTGATGCTCATTCAAACAATTATTAATTCTGAAATCCTACAATCGTAACCTATATATAAGATGACATTTCAGTTTGGGGGAACTATGCCTTTCAAATCCCTTTTTCTCCCTTGCTCTAATTTTTGAAGGTACTTTCAAGTCAGCCTCTTAACCTGTCACCGTTTCACTTCTACTCCAACGTTTAACTGTGATTAAGATTATGAAACTAAATCTCACTTCACTATGTCAGTGTTTCTTTTAACTTTTAAGCCATTCAGCTGACACTCTTATCCGAAGCTGCTTACACAGAGTTAGCAGGTAGGATGTTACTGTGTTTTGCTCATGGACACTTCTTATAGGATACTCTGCAGTTTCTCTCATCGCGCCAAACTTTAAGTTTACAATATATCTCAGATTTCTTCCCACCTAGGTTGCCTGTATTATGTTCCAGCTTGGTTTTACTACCAATTCATCTATGACACTGTATGCCACTGTCATTTATTTCATTGTGGGGAAAGGAAGAAGTCACAAGAAGTGGTATAAAGAGTGACAAAGTCTGGTTAGGGTGGAGTTTGGCATTATTGTTTATTTTTAATTAATTATTGGTTATTGTTAACAACTTTAAAATGTTACTTCAGTTGGTAACAATGAAATGTAAAGTTGTAACTAAATTCCGAAGCTAATGTGTTGCTATGACCTGTTAGCTATATTGGAAAACAAAATTAATTTAAGTGTAACCAATTTAAGTTTTCTTTATTAAGCTAAGGAAACTGCTGTTTATTCATCATTTGAAACCAAATGACACTGGTTTTTATGTTACATACTTAGCTTATGAGCTGAAAATCCTGGAAGTAATAGAGTAATTTTTTGCCTTAACATAGTCATAGTCAAAACATGTCAAATGAGATCTTAAGGTACAGAAATTAAAAAGATTTTATATAATGTGTAATGTCATTGAACAGTGATTTCTATATTTTTTCAATTGTAACAATGCTTGTACCTATAATGTCATTTTTTATTTGTAACCCCCGTTAATCTAACTAATATTACTAAATGCAAATTTCATTAGGGAGTATTAAAGAAATCTTATAGAAGCAGATTATATATTAAAAAACAGCTTCAAAACTGCATTTCCCATGTAGTTATACATTACAGAGTTCATGGGGTTTTCACTGTATTGGAAAGTTTTAAAGTTCATGAAAACAGGGTTCAAATTCAAGCGAGAAAACCACCAAACTGCAGGTGTTCCCGAAACAGGAGTCCTGCTGTCAACATTTATGCAGCACAGATAGATTTTTTTTTCTCATTCAAGCTGAACTTGTTGCATTTCACCATCGCCCATGTTCACAGTTCATTGGTGGAGTGAGATTTAGTGAGGAATGAAGACACACAACGTCTGTGGAAGGCAGTTGTTTCCTCAAAGGGAGGGGCCACAACTGTCTGTGTGGGAAAATTCTGGGTCAACCAATAAACCCTGATTTTCCAACTTGTACCAACCACTTGGAGAATGACGTGGTTAGTTTTTTCCAAACGTGTGTGTACCATCACTCCCATATGGCACTCTGTCGCCTCAACAGTTTGTAGTATTTTGAAGGATTTGAATAAACCTCGCAGATGTGTCTTTGTGTTATTTTAAGACAGTCGCTTTTTTAACAATGCTTATCCAGAGTAGACTTATTTTTCCTGTGAAGTGTCATTGACAGTAAATTTGTTTTTAAATGGTGATATAAACTCTGAGTCTCTATTCTATCCATGTTTTATGACTTTGAAAACACACCTTTGTAAAAAAAAAAAAAAAAAAGGCTGATGTCGGATGAATCTGCACTGCTGTTTCCAATCATTCTGCCATTATGCCTCATCGTTTCACTCGCTGCTCTTTTCTTTTCTTCCTATTCACTCATCATTTTCTTTTCAGAGAAGCAGATGTGAATGAGCCTGTGTGTGTGCATACAGTGTTTGTGGCTGAATGTGTGTGTGTGTGTGTATGAGAGAGAGAGAGAGAGAGAGAGAGAGAGAGAGAGCGAGAGAGAGAGAGAGAGAGAGAGAGGGAAGTTAGCCAACTAGCCCCTCTCTTTTGAAAACCCAGAGGGCCTGGCTGACTCCGATCTCCAGCATGGCCACCGTAAATCAGTGGGAGAACGAGCTAAGTTAATTGCACAGGCGTTTATGAAGGAGAAAGCCTTGATTTACTCCAAAAGCTTTACATCTCCCCTGTGGATGTGGAGTGATGAAAGGAGTGGAACAGGGGATAAGGAGAGGAGGGGTATGGTGGTGGGGACAGGGACAGCACATGCAGGGCGTGAACAAAGTTCACTTGCAGCATATTAGATACGCTGATTGGTAAACTAGATTGTGTACAGATATGCATCTATTCCCTTGGGGATTATTATTAAAACTTGATAGAAGTCTGGATGACTTTGGTAAGTAAGGGAAATTTTTCATTATGAAGTCAAATATAAAAGCGTCACAAAAAACTGGATACAGTATATACAAATTAGCATTATGTAAATACAAACTCTAGGCATGTAACAATTAGATGCAGTGTATGCAACTGGCCTTCCAGGCTCAAATAGGTTTACATCTTAATGAGCTGATGAATTAATTAAAAGCAGACCCGAACATGTGATGCTAGAGGTAGACAGCATTTTCTTTTTCCAGAAGCTCATTTTTATAGTTTGGTACTTAGTATTCCTATTTTATGGGGTAGTATCACTTTTAATTCAATACATTTCAGGGGGAAAATGTTTTTTTAAGTGTTTCTTGTTAAGCATATTTACCTGCTTTTTCTCTTAAGTTAGCCCTTTCATGCAAAAGCTTGTGATACTACCTTGTGAGACTATGATGAACTATTGAGGTTTCATTTACATAGCACTGTTTGAGGTATTGAGGTCTAGTGTTACCTGGAGCACCTGCATTATTATACATACTGGTACCACCAAATGGTGAATAACAGGCAGGTTTTTGTGTCACTTTACTTTACAATAAGACCAAGGGCTCCAGAAGTCAGTCCATAAAAGGGGGACGTGGTGGATGGATGAGTCAAACAAATACATGACTTTCACCCCGTTGACTGCTTCTTGTGTAACCACCTGCCTCAAAACAAGACTCATCGACTGTCTCTTCAAGTTATTTTTCACAATTTCCGGAGAAGAAGTGCCTATCTGTACGTAAGATGGACAACAAGTGTGTGAACACTGGGGCTTGATCGTGCGTCGTACTCAGCATGCAGTAGAACTGTGGGTGTGACCCTTACGGTGACCCTTAAAAGATGATCCATGCCCCTTGTTTTCACTGCTTTTTTACGACACCACAAAATCTACCACTGTTGATTTAAACAGCTTAAAAAATATCAACTACCAAATTTCAATCTCAACATGATAGCATTGTTGGTGAATTATCCATAGGACTTTGATCAAATTACAAAAGAATTCATTAAACATAGCCTTTGTCAACAAAAGCTGTTTTAAACAGTGTGAAAGTGTTTCTGGTGGATAGTCTGTAAGTCTAGACTCTTGCTGCAACTTCATTTTCCCTTTGATAGCTGATGTTTATGTGTGAACATTTGGTTAGCATACTGCGCATCTATCTTAGCTAATTAGTAGTGGTAACAAACTTTGGATAAGGGCACGCTGCTCTCCTG
>JAOWBC010001052.1:11467490-11479769 GCA_028566105.1 Hypoplectrus providencianus | reverse complement strand
CTCCTTGTTTATCTTTATCCCTAACAATTTACCATATTCCGTGCTGATATGGGGCCTGTTTTATTCAGCACAGGGCTGAGTCCTCTCTGAGGCAGGGGTTGTGTCACAAGGATGCAGTGAAGCTTGCTTGACGTGTATATATATATAAAAAAAAGCGCTCAGCTCCACTCACCTCAGGGTGTGTGGTGCATCCATGGCGTATGGCCTACATGCTCGCTCAAGCATAAGCCGATGTAGCCTCTGCCTCCCTGGCACTGCAACTCAGAGTTTGCCATTTATCTCAGATGGGTTTTTATAATGTGCTGGAAGAAAATTCAATGTTTTCGGACGGAGGGTCACACAGTGGCGATCTCAGTGGATATTGAGATGTATTAAATGTATTAGAGTTAACCACTGGGCTCTGCATTTAGATTCAAAGCCTTCACATGAGTTAGCAACTTTGGCTTGTGTTTCATTGGTTTAAGCTTTATTTCTAGATCTCCGAAAATAAACAGGCCCTACTAAGGACTGTGCCACAGTCAGAACAACCGGACAACAGATTTACCTTTATTTCTAGAGTGATGTACTATAATAAGGAAGTGTAAGGTAAGAAAAAAGGGGTGTACACAAAGTAGACAGGTGCAATTCTTAGTTCATCACAGAAGCAAGAAGAAGAGGAACATATGGGGGAGAAGGGTGGCACTCTGAAGGGAGCACAGGACATGAATTATTTCTTAAAGAGCTAAGTCTACTGGTTATGTCTCCTATTTCGAGAGCAGAGAAAAATAAGCAGCAACAATTTCACATGACTGTGTATTCTCTTGTCTTTCTGAAATAGAATACCTTGTTTGCAGGATTTCATTTTTATTTCTACTCATAGCAAAGTAAATCAGGAGAAACTATTGATATTGATTTTGACTGATAATGACAAAAATAGAAATGAATAACATTCAGATAAATAAACAATATGAATTTGGTTGCTTTTTATTTATTTTACTGAGTACAAGAGGAACATAGATTTACACAAAGGACAAGTACTTGTGAGATTTATATATATAAACTTAAAAGATATTTGTATAATTTAATTTTCAGTCATTTTTTCCCTCAAATTATACTGCTTAGATCTGTTTTATTTTAATACCGCATCCTCCACTTTCTTGCAGCTCTTTCCACTCTTTGTGCTTCATGTTACTGAATGTAGTTAGAACTTACTCAATACAACCCCTTTTAAGAAGTACTTTTTATTATCGAGGATGTTTTTGCTTCCTTTTTCAAAAAAATCACAACCACTTTTATCTGCATACAAGACCATTTTGTTATCCTGTACCCAATTCCTCATCCTGCTGACAATATCAGCCTATCCTAATGTAAAATCTCCACACATGCAGTCCTCCAAGTAGGTCACATCATCCACTCGGAATGATTTACAAATGCTAATTGGCCAATGTGTGATGAAAGCATGACAGCATAGCTTAATTGGTATAGAAGCTTCTCTATAATCACGCATGATCACTTATTTATTTATATAGCTCCAGTTTGTTTGAGCAAAAGAAGCCCACACCTGCTCAGTCACTCTGGAGAACATCATGTTGGCTTCTTGCTTGCAGAAAGACTGATATTATTCCCTCAACACCACTTCATATATTTAGTTTGTCATTTGGAAACCAACAGAATTTGAGCGATTGTTCTGTGAAGCGTTCAGTCTGTCACAGCACTCACTATTTGTTTCTTTTTGGAACAGCCTGATGAAAACTCCATAAAGACAGAAGCCACCTTGCGACATGGCCGCTGCCAGTTTAAATCTCATTCACTCAATGATTGACAGCGACGACATTTCATGGTTGGGAGGCATTCATTCTGAGTGCTTTGTCTCAAGCTTGACCTATCACTGTGTCCTTCCCCCGTGAAGTGTTTGAACATTTTTCGTGATGTTTCATGTCATCTGGAGGTTTTGACTTTAGACATTCTTTCTTTATGCCGATTTTCTGACCGTCCATCATTGGAATAGGTCAGAAGCGCCACTGCAGCTCATCTAGGTCAAAGGTTTTTGGCACCACAAAGTGATAAGGTCAGTGGTTTCCATTTGCCCTCAAATAGTATAACAAGCCACAGAGGTTTTGTCTCTTTTGTCCCCTTGTTAGGTTCTCAAATGGTACATTTTCAGCACATTGAGATTGAACTTAACTATTTGAACTACATCCAATATGTTGTTGTGCATGCACCCAAGAAAAGCAAGAATGTATCCTGCTGAAGGGTCCTTGAACAAGACTCTCTGCTTTCAGCACAGCAAAATCCCTTTTAATAAGAGGCATAAGTAGATTTAAGTTCTTGGTGGTACTGCACTCTGTTCACCCTCTTCTTCTCACAAACACAGCCAGCAGCAGAGTTCAAGTAATCTATTGAAGTCACTTCAGCAATCCAGATGCTGTGGAATAATGACAACTACAGGATCATTTGCCTCTACCGAAATGGTAAAAACAGCAATCCTCTGATATAACAATTCAGTTTATCCTTCTCAATTCCAGTAGAACACTTGCACTTATGCCACGATGAATTGCTAGTGTGGATTTCTGCAGCCCAGTGCATCTCACATTCATGGGAAACATGGATACCAGGAAACTGATGTTTGTGGGGCAAGTCTCTGAGCTTCAAGAGCAGCTATAGAGGGCCTACATCAGCACCATTAGAGGGAATCTTAAACTGTTATCATAATATTGTATTATTATTATTATTGTATTAGTAACATTTTATAGGACACTCATTGAAATACTTGGGAATAAAACATTTTCACCTCAGACGTGTTACTGGAGGTTATAACATGACTCACCATTCACTCATTTGTTGTTGTTCCATCTGTTCTACATGTCCTTTCCTTAGTTTTGCTGACGATGAAGTGACTTGTATAACAGCTCCTTTTTTCACAGCTCCGTGACTTTGTAGAGTCTTAAGCCTCAATGGACACAGTTGTAATTGACTGTTAAATAACGGCTGTTGCTTTGCACTTGATTAAGTCACGTAAGCTCATACTTGTTGTTACTGAATTTATTTCTCTACGCTGAATTTTGATGTAGCAGTTTAGAAGAGTGTGGAAACAATTTCCTAATCTTTGTCATATATTTTTATCATTCTGCCAAATGCACCATCCTATTTTATTTTTATGTGAACGGTTTGACCTGCCGGTGACACATCTGTGATTCATACCCGAGGCTTCCTGATTACACATTCGTTTTCAGGCAGCTCGTCAGATCTCCTGTACACGGATCACAGGATAATTGGGTGCTGCCAATTATTTTGATGCATCGCATGTGATGAGGAAGAGGTTGACTCTGCCTCTGTCCCTCCCGTAAAAAAAACACAAATCAATATCCACACAACTCTGGTCATTATGAAGATGCTGCGTTTGCTCCTGCATGACAATATGAGTTCAAAACAGACTAAGGACGAGGATTTGTGTGAAGTTGAAGAGGCAGTAAAAGCATCAGGAATTAATATAGCTCAATGTTCAAAGTAAAAGGATAAGAAAGGAATATTTTTATAGAATATCAGCAACAACGCCTGCTCTGTAAACATCACAAAAGTCGGGTGATAACACAATGTCATGCATTTTATTTAACTTTTAAAAAGTGCACAGCAAAAACTCGAAACAGTAAAGACCACAATAATGCAATTATCTACAGAGATGGGTGACGCCAAGCCTTCAGTCAGAATTAGAGGATAAATCTCATCTCTTCACTCTGAGACACCAAAAATAAGCAACCAATTCTTCTGTGCTCATTTCCTCATGCTGTAGCTATTTCAGATATTGTTGAAACCGACTGTAGTCTTTTGTCAAACTGTTAATGCATGCACATTTAAATGCAGCATGTCTTCAATCAGCTTTGATCTTATGCAAACTATTTTTATGTGGGATTACAATTACAGAATGGGCATTCCTGTGAATGCAAACATGCAGAAATGCACAGAAAAGCAGGCATGTTTGGCTTATCTTTTTTTTTTTTTTTGTCAATGCATATTTTTATGCACATTGTCAACATGCATGCGCCCTCTTAGCTTCTCTTTCTGTCTATCTGTCAGCATGACATACATACCTTCTCACATTCTTTCCACTACGTCTATTGACAATCCATAAATTGACATTGGCAGTACACTTTCTCTCATCTTTAGTGATAATTGAGTTTTTTGCTTATACTGTACACACACAAGCAGTCTATAACAAAAAGACAGAGTTTCCTCTGAGCTGGGTTTTCTCTCTAATTTTTTTTTCTTGTTCCTCGTCATGTATCTGAGCAGTATCTGGGTCCTGTAGGAGACTTAATGGAGTGTGTCTTTTCCAGGCTTTGGGAGTCGACTCCCTGCTGCTAATGCAGTGAGAGAGGAGCAGTGGCGCGGCCGGGCAAGCAAAGGCAGCCGCTGCCTCACACCGGGTGACTGACTGAACGAACTCCATCCTGTGCAGTAATAACACAGCATCAGTGGCTCTTGGTGCTGGGCTTGCAGAACGGTGGCATTGGTAATGCTATTTTGTGTTCAGAATCACATTTCTAATCTGAAGAACTTGAGTGTCCTATTTTTCCACTCTCTGCCTGCAAGCTGTGCTTTGGCTTACTCTTTCTTCTGGAACTGTTCAGAAATGTCTTTTGCTCTCCTTTTCAAAGAACAGTTTACCTGTAAAAAAAAAAAAAAAAAAAATGTAAAATACATATTTTTTTTCTCTCACCTTTAGTGCTCTTTATCAGTCTGCATTTTTTGGAGTGAGCTGCAGAGTATTGGAGATATCTGCTGACTTCTCTTGATAATATTGGAAATAGATCATCTGGTGCCCAGAGTACCAAAAATAAATATGAAAAAAAAAAACCAAACACAACAGCAATGTCTCTTTTCAGAAATCACAACCCAGTTACTCAAGATAATCAAAGAACCTTGTTGTATGGGAAGTCATAGAGGAACTATTTTCTTTCAAATACAGTTTTATGAAACATTCTCCCCTAGTTGAAATCCATTTCTAATCCCAAACAGTGCTCCTTTGCACTCGATTTGGGACGACTAAAACAAAAAACTACATCCACAATTAGCTAATAGATACAGTTACACAGTTTGACTTCATTTAACATTACTCACTTATGGTTTCATGTGGGAAACAAACTTCAGTCTGGGTTTGTTTGAGCTATCCACCTCTCCGCCTTTGCTGTTGGGTAGGTTGAACATCTTGTTGGGTATCATTGATTTTCATCATCTAATTAATTCTATGTATGTATTTATAATATGTCTGTTAGCTGTTATCTTTTTCTTCAGCAGGATTACAGAGAAAATACTTGCCTTATTTTTCTGAAACGTGGGTTGCAGGGTTGCAATATGATTAAGAAAGAATCTAATCATGTCTCTGAAATGGATCTGTTTCATTAATGTTTCAAGATCCAGGAGTGCAGAGCCTCGTGGTGGTCTGACTTCTTAAATCACAAGAACGCTATGTTGTCTATACTTTAAAGTTGAAATCCTTTCTCAATATTGTAGCAACTTGTCACTCAGAGATAGGCAAGTTCAGAATATGAATATGTGAATGTATAAAATAATCAGGAAATGTGCATGTACAAAAAAAAAAAAAGAAACTTCATTAGCACCTTTTCAGTTTCAAAATTACACGTTTAAATCAAATTAAAACTCTTCTTGTGATAAAAGTTGTCATCTGGCAACCATAATGTGATCTGATAAGGGACTATTGAAAGACGTGACCACCTATCAAACTAATATGAGCCAAAAGCCAACCTGCTAACTCCCTGCTGCATCTATAAATGTTGTTTAAAATATCACACATAACACAGACATAAAAGAAATGGCTTCAAATCATTGTTTAATTATGTTAATGTTAAATGGGACACATGATGTATGTGTAGAAGTGAAGTTATACAGTACGAATTGTTTCGGGAGTTATTTATTTTGTTGTTTACACATGCATATTGATTGATCAATTAAACCTAAGCTGTAAATATACTATAGACCAAAATTAAAAAAAATATATATATATTATCATGTATTGTTCATTGTGGGGCTGGTGAAATGCAGGCTAAATGCAAAATATTTTTGCTGATAATATAACATTTATCCAGACATGTCCAGTGATGAATCTTCTGCCAGTTAAAGATTTTTTATAGATTTTCACATTTTACTTTGTAGTAAACCATGTTTGACTTTACGTGTTATTCTATATGGATATACACTCATCAACCCAGATGACTTTGATTTGTTATTTTATGGTGGTCTTATTGGCTGTTAGTGGACCAAAGCCAGCTACTAAAACATTGTGCTTAAAGAAGACTGTCAATAGTGTGAAACCAAGAAGAGTTTTCTGGCCGTTCTCCAAGCCTTGTTATAACTTTATGGAAACATCAAATGAAATTCTTTGCGTGCTGGGGTAGGCTCCGGCCACAGAAAATGTATGGAATTTATTTATAGCCTCAACCCGCCTTCCACCCAAGCTGGGCTGTGCCTGGTCTTTCCAGATGTTTAATTGAAGCCCCGTCAGTTCCCATGTAAAGTTTTTCATTTGAGTCGACAATTTCAGGCGTTGGGAGCGAGTCGAGGGAAGAAAAAAAAAATGCCTACACATGAAGACTCTATCAAAGCGGGGAGACAAGATATAGCACAACGCCTCTGGGATGATCACTGTCTGAATTAGATAGAGGTACATTCTCTGAAAACTTACAGCCTAATTCCAAACCAGTCCCTCAGCCACCATTTCAAAGCTCAAAGTTGAGTCAATTTTAACAGACTAGAAAGAGATGGTAGAACAAAACCAGTTAACCAACAGGCTAAAAAAAAAAAAAAAAAAAGATAAACAATGGATTTAGCTCATCCAAACTCGAGCCTCTGCAAAGCAATTGGAAGTCAAGATGGCCCAAGGGAAAAGGGTCTAGGGATCTATTTGGACGTGGGCCCACGGTACCTTTGTATCTCGTTGGCAGGGAGAAGTTGCCCTCCGGCTACAAGGCGAAACCACTCTTGCTTTTCCTTTGAGATGCTGCCTGTTGTTGCTGTCTATTTGTATGGGTAGAGGAGCATACTAGTGACTCAGGCAGACAGTTGTAATTAAGGCCAGCTTCTCAGCCGGATGAGCAGCAAGAGATAATACGGATGTGTACAAACTACCAAGCCCCCCACCCCCATTCTTTACTCACACGCACATACACACACCCAAAGCATGGACAACTTATGTGACACACAAGGTTTGTGGTTATACACAGAGGCATGTGCACAAGATGAAAGCGTCAGAAAATCTCTGTAATGAATTGAACAAGTAGGACACTACTCATTAGAGATGCATTTGTGTACGTGAGGCATGGGCAATTCATTATTTTCAGTCTCACAAATTCTGGTGCAAGCCGGCGGAATCAGAAAGATATTTTAATATGTTTTCAGCTCAGGAAATCTGTTTAGCAGTTAGTCAGGATGGGTGCACACCCAAACTGGATAATAAACATTTGCCTTAAATGGCTTCTGCTGTCCTCATGTGTTTTTTATTGCGGTGGCACGCAAAGATGAAAAGAACTGAAAATGTATTACGTTTAAATTTCAAGGGTGAGGGCGAGGGCAGAAAAAATGCATTTCTGTCCCTTAGTGCTTGAGGGGAGGACATTTTGCTTTGGTTTACACATTTTTTGTTTTACTTTTAAACATGTTTGGACACTATTTTTTTTTTGTTTTCTAAAAGACCATGGTTTTGGTTAAACTTAGTACACTGTGTAAATAGGTTGGTGTTGACTTTTGGTTTCACACTTGTCACCAACAGCTGCTGTCAAGTGGGTGAAAGTCTTGTGTTTGGTTGATTCATTCATCCACCCTAAACTCATGTGCTTGGACTTAAAGTAACATGTAAAGGCAGGAAAATATTACTCTTATTTATGTTTAAAACACGCGCCAAAGAAACACACTTTTTTTTTTTTTAAACTTTTTACCTAAATTAGTGTTTTCCATGTAACTTACATTTTATACCAACCTACGTAGCTCATGTCACCCTCCCAACCACTTCACTTCTGTCATTTATATTTATTTACTTTTTCCTTTTTATTCTGCTTTACCATAAAGCTTGTTGCTCTGAACCTCGGTCAGTGATTTTATTGTCTAAATTCAACAAAACTGCAGCCTTTTTTTTTTTTTTTTTTTTTTTACAAGTGTATGGGTAAGTGTAATGATGTAGTGACATCAAGTTTTCTATTTTGTGGACACTCAAAACACTACCTTGAGCTGTGAAATGCTATACATGTCATTACAGGTTGTACAGACAAACAGTCTATTCTTTTGTTTAGGTTGGAGTTCTTGTTGAACAGTCAGATAAGTTGATATTTGTTTGTTTTCTCTCTGTTTATGATGGATTGGGATGTTTAAAAGACACCCAACTCATGACTATGAACTGGAAAACTGGTGTTTCAGCCCATTCTCACTCCCAACTTTCCACATGTCTTGACTTTGATTGACTGACTTCAGCGTGTGTGTGAGACTCACCAGGATTTCCAGCAAATCTACTGTAAATCCACCCCTGGACTTTGACCAAGTACACTGTATCCTGAGCGAAGCCAAGGTTGTTATTTGGACTCAACCTGCTCAACTGCATAGCAGTCATTGTTTTTACCTCATCCTGTTCATTCATTCTAACCATCGTAAGGTGGTTTTATTGAGAGATAAAAATATCAGCATTTATTGATGTTGAGTTGTTGGCTTCCATGTCTATATTACACAAAAGAAGAAGAGTCAAATATATGTACTCCAAGAACAACCTCTCAAAGAAAATGTTGCAATAGATGCAAGTCAGCTATACCCTTCAACAACCCCAAATACATGTGTGCTGTAAATCTGTCAGAACTCAATTCCTCCTCTGCTGCCACCTTCCCACTGCTGAACCCCAGTCCATCCCGGTGCCCAGATTGCCTTGTTGCTTGGCTGCCCGAGGCTTCATTGAATGGACACTTCCTGTAGTTTAGGGCCGTGATTAACCAGCCCCTTTATGCTCCCAAGCACCCGGCGCTTTTGTCATCAGTACGCCTCACTTCCCCCTCACCGGGAGTGCAGCAGAAAAGACAACAGCGAGCTCCCAGGCCTAGTCAAACACACAAGCACAATCATGTTCACCCGCCATTGTTTCCCACTCTCTTCCACTGTGGTTTTTAAAGAGTAGTAGACTGAGGACCTCATTGCAATAAACCTCTCAACATGTTTAGAGCCCCATGGCCCCTTTCTGGGTCGGGGCGTTGCCTCCAATTACGATGCTATTGAGACCCCTCTTCTGTAATTACGCACAAGCCTTCTTCCACATGGCTCTGGAAGAGGGCCTTCTGTTTTGCATGTGAATCACCCGAGCCACGTTGTTAAAGTCAGCTTTGTTTAGCTATATGAACAAAATGAGAGATGGTCCCTTTAAATATTAGATGGATGCAAAATAAATTGGTTGCTTTTAGCTTCATGAAGGCGCCTGTTTTACCACTGCAGAACTCAGAGACGAGTCAAATCATGGTTTCAATTATCTTTTGTTAATATTTATGGTTTTTAGTTTGTTCCATGTCACATTTAGAAGTTATGATATTATTTTTACAGGCGCTAAAGCTTGTTTTCTTGGGAAAGAAGAGAGTAATATAAATTACTGCATCAGCCAATTTTCTGTCGTGTGATTCTGCTTATTTGCAAAACAAGCACCCAAATACAGAAATCACCCTATTTACACTGTACATGTAGAGAGAGGACTCACAGCCATCTTTGTAACAGTGTCTAATATTCACAGCAGTGGCCATGTGCTCTAATGCCAAATTTACGATCCAGTGACTTTACAGTAATATGAACTCTTGCCTCAACTTTTCCAACTGTGTTCAGTTTTCTTCAGCTGTTTTAGGAAACCTGTTGTTGACTTTGTATCACCCTGCCCACTTGAAATTACCGTCTTGCCATGACGTTTAAGAGACAGGTGGGAGGCTCCAAGCTATTTTTCACATATTGTCTGGTTTCCTCTGCTTGGGGGGCATGACACACTCTACCCAAGCCACCACTACGGATGCCAAAAGCACCCTCAGATGTGACTTCCAAAAGCTATAAAATGTCTGAGGGTGGACTACAGTGGAAATAAGCCTGCAGCTTTATTGTGTGTTTTGTGGTTTTAAAAACTGTATGTGAATAAAGTTTTCTTTTTAAATCTTTGTCATTATCTTGATTTATGATTGTCAAGTGATTAAAAATCAATCAAACCAGAAAACATTTCTGAGGAGTTTCTGGTCTGAGCTTTTTATATATATTGTATGTTTATTGTTCTTGTCATGTTCAGACTCCACCTCAGTTTAAATAAAAGAGTTAGTCATCCACGGGCTGCTCGCTCTCCAAACTTTCTCTATGCATTTTCTGTATGAGAACTGTACAAACCTTTGATTACACAAATACTTAAGCAACAGCTATTGCACTATAATGTCATCTTTAAACAATAAATTGAAGAAAGAAATAAGAAAAGGGAAAAAAAGTCTACTATTTGGATTCAGTTGTGACCTGTGTTTAACCCATATTTTAACATTGGGAATAAGAAGACGCCCGAGGCAAAAAATGAAAGAATAAACTTGAGACAAAGACTGTTTCAGAGAAGGAGCTCTGCACAGGTGCTAGAACTTACATGTTCTGTCTGTTATGTCTGCTTGACCTTGGAATAATTTCTCCTAAATATAGGTTAAAGCTGCATATTCATAAGGAATGCCACTTCAGAGCTAAAGATGGAGAGTTATGTTGACTTTTTGAAGTTGTCACATGTGCCCTTTCGAGATTGAAAAACAGGGTGGAAACATGTTACACGTGATCAGCCAACTTTCTTTAGAGAGAAAAAAAAAAAAAAAGATTAAAGAAATGCAGGGCTCTCAAAATGCACCAAGAAAAGATCACTTTAGCCAGAAAGCACTGACAGATGGTTCTGTACCTGTTGGCTATGGGCCAGTTTCTGGAGCCCTTTCCCAGATTTCCAGTAAGGTCCAGCTGCAGCATATCAATATCAAAATGCAGTTTTCACCCCAAAGGCCAGGGAGCCCCCACTCACCTCCCAGGGGCCCCTCGCTAGATGCCTCACATACACATGCACACACATACACACACATACACACACACACATAGTCTTAAGAATGAAAGGGGTTTGCACAAGGATGGAGAATGAGAGGGACAAAGGTGGAAGGAGGTGGTTGGTGGATGATTGTGGGTGTGTGTGTGCGTGCGTGCGTGTGTGTGCAAGGGGATGAGGGTGCCCCATGCTCACAACTCCCTTTGTCTTGGACTAATTTCACAATCTTATCCCCAAGAAAAGGGCTCCCACTCACCATGTTTACAAAGGGCCCCTCAAGCGTGACCCCTCATTATGTACGGCCCCTCCTCTTACAACTGACAGGGCCCCTGAGGGCATCAAGCACCAGCAACAGAAGAAAAAAGATTCACACAAACCACATTTGCATTTGATTTGATTATCCTTCATGGTTGATTCATGGCCCTCTGAGCTTCTGTTAGGGGACCATTTAGACAAGCCCTCAGCCTGACACTCTAACTTGCGCATCACTTTTTTTTGTCACGAAAAATCCAAATTCCTTCAGTCTCAGCGAAGCGAGACTGGATATCATCAGCGGGTACTTTGGAAATAGATTTGTTCAGTTCAGGTGACTAAAGTGTATTTTCCTTTCACTTCTTAAAAGAAACAAAAAAACATTGAAAAATAAAGCTGTATTTTCATTTATATTGCACTGGTCTATCTGGAGTAGCACAGACAAATTACATTTACCAGTCAAAAAAAAGTCTTGTTCTAGAGGACAAAAATGAAGAACATATTATGTAGTTTAATTAAGAGTACTTGTTGCTGGTTTCACATTTTCACTCAATATGTTATCAGTGCTGAGAGGGTTTCTTTAATTCCATTACATATACCTGCCCTAAAATACAATCTGTAATACATCCCATCAGTTTCTTCAAATAAAGTTACTTATTCTAAACACTTTGGATAACTTTTTGAATATTTTAGAATCTTCTTGCTGAGCCCATTGTCTGTGTGATTGACAGTGTCCTGGCTTTGCATCTCCTCTGCTAATATTGTGTGGTAAGTGCACCAGATTGGCACAAATTGTTGCACTTAAAAACATCTGTTTATGGCTGCCTCAAATAAATTTCTGAGTGCAGAGCTCTGCCAAGGTCATGCCCTTTTTGCAATGTTAACAAAAGTGAAAAATAATTCAAACTTCCTAAACTTCCTCCATGATTTGGATCCACTCACATATCAATGGGTTCTCCTTGGCCCATGCTACAAGCTTC
>JAOWBC010001052.1:11405240-11416726 GCA_028566105.1 Hypoplectrus providencianus | reverse complement strand
CCAAAACAGGCAGCAGTAGCAAATCTAAAGTCACCACCAGTGCATCATCATTTTGTAATCAACAGTCATTTGAGCTATGTAAATTATGAGTTACGCTTCTTTAATTCCATTTCCCTATATGCCTCTCCTCACTACCAACCAATTTCTGTGTTAATCACATTTCACTGTAATGATCTACTTTACCCAGCTTATTGATGAAACAGCTGCAATTACTTAGCTCAATATTTCCCACATTAGTCAGCCTTAGAAGTGTTTCACACGTCCATTTATCTGCATGGGTTTTTAAAGGGCATAAAATCGGCTTCAGAGTGCATTCATATTTTATTCTATTGAGATATTGCTCGGCTGATGGGCTGCCGGTAATTCATAACCCTAAGTAGGCGTAATAGCCCGATGAGCATGGACTTTCCTGATAGGAAAGCTGTTTCCAATGGAAAGGGTTTCTCTTCCACTGCTGAGCTAAAAGATTAATCCATTCAATTACCAGTTTCCCTGTCACAGACCTATGAAATATGGTGGTTGTTTTCCTACAGACAGAAGAAAGATGATGAAGAGCTGTTTTTTTCCCCTTTTGAAGACATTCTTTTACAGATTCTGCATTATCACCTCTAGTTTGTGACCGGAGAGTGAAAATTACTTCTGTGAAGTGCTGAGTTCTGTGATGCTCAGGTCTGTTTGGGTCGCCATAGGTGTGACCGTCTAAGTGCTGTAAAAATGAGGTCACTTTTTTCTGCTGTTTCACCAAATTTCCTCAAAGGTCAGGACAGAGGATCTAGAGCCATCCACCTTCCTGTTTCTCTCCAACTAAACACCTTTGGATCTTTTTTTTTTTTTAAACTTCATATTAAAAAAATATTAGAAAACAGCAGTTCTCATTTTGCATCATTTATTTTCCCATGCCTTAGTTTTACACTGAAATAACACATAGTTACCATCACTAATGCTCATCAGATACCAATTACCAGCCCCTGACATCCTCCTTACAGCAAGTCAATTCATATTCCAAGTCCTTCCTCACTTAACTGAGAGTAAAAATCGTTATGTTTTCTTCTGTTTTCTGATTGCATTATTCTTGGTTAAGAAAAGCCCCTGGTTCATTAAGGTACTCTGCATGGAGGGAGGGGGAGGGCTTCTGTGTTAGTGGGATCAATCAATAGCCATCTTCCCCTCGCTTTACTGTAAACGTGCTAAAGTATTTATGAATTAATTGACTTCCTTCATCCAAATAAGAGGAACCTACCAACGTCTCCGGAGCTGTGGTGTGGAGGTCACAGGCACTCTTGGTAATAAATAGAAAGGGGCTCTTTTATAATGAAAGTGGAACTTGACCTGTTAGTGTAGGTATTCTGTGCACGAGGACAGCTTTAGAAACACTGGCGATTAGATGAGGATTAAAGAGAAACCACTTGGGGAAATGAAGGTAGGACTGACTTCTTATTAAGCATCGTTTTCTTTTTTAAATAGTTCTTAATAGTCCTTTGTCAAATCATGCTTGTATTACGATGGTTGGAATGGTAAAAATGTCTAAGAGCTGTTCCAGGGGTCATATAATTCCAGGCATAATTGCTAGCATTAAAATAGTCATCCCTAACAATTTTTCAGGATTCTTTTTTTTTCTTTCTTCCAGCCATTTAAACACTTGAAAAATACCAAGAAATATCATATGTAGACGCTTGATAACAGCTTTCAAATGATAACCCAGAGAAAAGAATGATGTATGTGACTATTTTGAGAATCAGTGTGAGCAATTTTCAAGAAAAGAAAAAAAATCTCTAATTCCAGCTAAATTGTAAATATCATTTAGTTGTGGGCAAACTAGACAATTGGGAAATCACGTGGCTTTTGGAAACATTAGCAAATATTTTTAACAATTTCCAGACATTTGATAGGCCAATCAACTAATTTATAAAAAGGATTAAAAAAAATAACAGCCCTATAATGAGCACACATGAAGAAATCTACAATTATTGGAAATTGTGCACCAATGGGTGTGTTTTTTTTTTTCTTTTTCTATGTAATAGTAAGGTGATACGCTCGATGAGCTTGTTGATGGCAAAGCCTAGTGATTTTGTGGATGGATTGGTTTGTGTGTGTCATACAGATCCATTGAGTTTTGGTGAAGGTCAGTCCCATTGTGGCCAGGACTGTAATAACCACGGTGACAGATTGCACCGTTGAGGAGGGGTGCATCTTTAATGTCTGAATTGCTTCATAGCCCAAATCAGTGAGGTGTAGGAGAGAATAAAGATCACACATTGGAACCCCACTGCTAGGAACAAAGCTGCTGCTGTATCGGCTCTATAGGCATGCCCACTCAGCCTTGGACAGCCGTGCTATTTTTTAAGCTAATTTTATGAAGGATTCCCATCAAAATCCAAACCAATCACCCTCAGTCAGCAACTGGAGAGACTGTGAGGACTTCCAACTGTGTTCATAGAAAATTAATTAATTCTTTGAGGTTCAAAATGTTCCATACTGCAGAACTGCCACAAGCGCCAACACTGCAGAATGGTAAAGAGGTTGTGTGTAATGAAACCACTGATTTAGTCAAAATAACATAAAATAATAGCAGCACTACCATCTGAATGCGCTTTGCTGTATGGATTCATATTTCTGTTTTTAGAGTGTTCCCAATCGCCATATTGCCAGTTTAGTAGTCATAATTGACAGATATGTAGACTTTAAATGTTGGATGTCACACTGGGGGGTAAACAATTATATTAAACGTTTTTTATGGAACTTTCTTTTTTACCCAACTCCTGTGGTTCATGTCAAACTCGTAACCACTTTACTTCTGGCATTTAGGTACATTTATTTACCTTGAACTCTCTTTTATAATATCTAACCTGGAAGCTTCCCTGCCCTAAACCTAGGTGGGTGGCTTTGTAGCCTAAATTCAATGATAATGCAGACTTTTTTTTTTTTTAACAACCATGAACCGTAGCTGTTTGTATAGCTGTGACACTCATATTAGTCATTTTAGAGAAATGATTATCTGTCTTGTTAGGGGTGGTACTGATAAGTAGTCTATTCTTTTGTTTAAGATGAAGTTCTTAATGCTCGTACACATCTGAAGTCTGGTAAAACATAGTTCTTTTCCTGTGGTTGGATGTTTCTAATACAGCCCAGATTATGGACCACCATAGTCTGAGGTGAATTACTTGTTGGGCCACTGGACGTACATCGGCATTTGGAGCGGTCTAAATCATGTGATGTCACAAGATTCATTTTGCACACATCTTGCCTCCCCCCACTTGGCGTAGGAAGCTCCCCAACACTTGGGTGGTATTGAAGGAGGAGGGAGGGAGCAGACTTTTTTTTTTTTTTTAAACGGGAAACATGTTGAACAAGCTCCTTCCCCTGCCATGGTCTAGCAACCGCGGGAGGAGAACAGTGTAACCAACCGCCCTGAGAAAACATTGTGGTTCGACCACCACTTATGACGCTGGACTGGATATGAAGAGATGCCAGTGGGGGGGATTCTCAAAGGACAAAGAAATCAGAGGTTCGCCTGCAAGCAAACACTCTCCATGGCTGCATTTAAAAGACATACAGGATCCAGATGAAAAGCCGTGCCTCTCCTCAGGAAGAACACATCTCTGCTATCCAAGGAAGTGAAACATACAGGATCTGTTTTTCCTCTTTATTGGGGAGAAGTTAGATTTTGTTTCTGTATGGGCACTAACCACACGGTTCGCCACCTCCCAGCTGTGATATTAACTCTTTTCTTTACGGTGAGACCACACGTGAAGCCCTCTCACCCCTGAAAAGGGAAACCAAGAGTATTTTTAGCGGAAAAAACTCCTCCAGTTTGACTTTTTCTGTAAAGATTTATGATCCCCTCTCTCAAGGCAAATAGAAAATAACACATGAATGAACTAAGAATACCAGCCACCTACATAGAAAATGATACTGGAAGATATTTGTATCTTCAAAGTTTATGGACTGTCAAATACGAATACTGGGTGTTGCCTCTTTATTTAACCTCTTATCTTTTTTCCTTTTTTCAGATTTGTTGGACACAGTCAGAATTATTTTTTTTAATGTTTTGGCTTACAGGAAACCAAAGATTACTGCAGAGATAAATATGGTATTAATATAAGTTTATATTGCTGTCTAAGAGTATTTTGGTCTGCCCTGCCGACTCCATGATGTACAGGAAGATCCCTCTGTTTACGGTGGAGGAAAAGGGGGGTGAAGATCTGGATGGATGTGAAGTGAAGTAGGACCTCTAAATGAGCTCAACACTGACATGACAGCAGCAAAAACTCATGGACCATCTCATCATGGAAGAAAGTTATAAAAGAGCAACAATGAGTGGCACACTTCATGAAATCATGCAAATCAGGCATGATTTGAGGTGAGGATGATGCCAGGTCCAGTCAAGAGATAAAAGTGTACATATAACAGGGTTTAAAGTGTTTGGTGGTAAAGGTGCTGGACGAAGTGATGGATTTTTTTTTCTGTCTTTTATGAGGTCCAGTTTTACAGGATGACTGCCTCACAGAGAATGATGCAAAGTGTAATTGGCTTAACTGAAACTAACAATATTTATCACATGTTTAAAACTGCAACTGCAACATTTAGGATGTGTTGATCTCCTGCTTCCCTTAGGGACATAAATTTAAGAAACCCTTCAGTGGTTCGTATGAGAGAAAAGTTGTTCTTGTATTGATATCATCTAGTATGATTCATGGGTTTTCATTGACAAAGAAAGTGTATTTACTCTAGAGAAACTGGTGGAGAAATTCATTACTGTGTCATTAATGTGCATCAAACACAGTGTTTCTGTGTAATAGAGGTTGAAGAGAGACTGTCAGAAGGAATTTGTGTGAGTGTGTGGGGGTGTGGGGGGTGATTACCTAAAACATTTCCTTTATCTTTCTTTATCATTTCATTGTTGGCCCACAGCCCACCTACTTATTCCAGCTGCAGGTGTGTGTTTGTGTGATCGCGTGTGAGTGTGTTCATTGTTTGCACAGTAATGAGGCGAACGGCAACGCAACCCGACCACAATGTAGCCTCACAAACGTGTGTATTTGTGCGTGTGTGTCTGTGTGAGCTGACAACCCTATCTGCATCCTCCTTGGGTTCGGTCCCATTTCCGTCTGGACAGTTCCAAAATAACTGCTCCCCCTGTCCCTCCGCACAGCCTGCACACTCACACATGTTCACACACATGCTGCTTCCTCTGCACACAGGAGCACATCGATCAAGACCGGGCTTGGACTTTCTATCTCTTCCTGAGATAGCCAGGAGGAAGACAAACACAAACAAATAATGAAGGTGTAATTTGTTTCCTACAAGTTGACTCAGGCATGCACATTCATCCAAAGACAAAAACTAAAGAAAACTTCTATTTTTCATGCATGATTGCTTGCAGTTACATATGCATGTGCTTATTAAGTGAAACATACACTACAGCATACACTGCAGCAACACTTTTTTTTTTTTCTTTTCTATTCCTGATGGTTTCCTATTTACTGGCTGGCTCCACAAGAAGAATCTCCAACCACTGAGTCATTCACCTGCTTTAGCTTCCACACCAGTTTCACAGTAAACAACCACCCATCAACGAGGAAAACTTTGCTTGTTTTCCTCAATAGCAACACCTAGAAACCAGGAAGTGCACGGTGACCGGTGAGGATGTTGAGAAATGTGCTTCATATCACTCCTGTAAACAAATGAGTCACAGGCCAAGACAACTACATAATGCTCTTAAAGGGATCTTGCTGTCTACTGGGGACTTTTGCTTGATGCACTTTTATGTGCATGCTTAAGGACTAATAAACATTGTAAAAACATTTTCCTACTTATAAAACATTAGCAGAATTTAAATATAGCTTGCTTGCATCCTTTTTTTTTGTATTAGCATCAAAAATTACACTCTACCGATCATTAAGGAACCATGCAAAGCGCCCCTAAAATTATATAAATGAATTTTAGTAACTGATAAAAATGTAGGCTGCAATTGCAAAAAAAAACTATTTTCAGAATTTTCTCCCTTTACTTTCTAAAAGAAAACCTGTCATATTGAAATTCTTTCACCAGAGAAGTTGCTGCCTGCTTTCCTTCAAGAGCAATTCCTCATATGGAGAAAATTATGCTTTTTTTTTAAATGCTAGAATTCGAAATGCAAACACAGAACACTTTCTGAACAATGTGTATCGTACGCCCCATTTGAGGATATTCCTACATATGTAGGCTTGTGTGAGGTTGTGACTGCAATGTAATTGTGAGCTAGTTTCTATATACATCCTGCTTCACTCCTCACTGCTGGCTGTCTGATGAAGTTTGAAACATGGAAATCCAGACATAATCTCCTATCCTATCCCACTGTGATCAACAAATGGGGATCCTGGAAGTCTTCTGCTAGAGTTTGCACAGGGGAGGAATTACAGAGCACACACTCACTCAAACACACACATGCTCATTTTACATATCCACACACATTTTTAACTGACACAAGCTCCCACATGTTCTCACCACACCCACAGTAAAGCACGGACATTTGCATACAATATCACACAAATGCATGGAGATAAACAAACATGCACACTGTACATGCATACACAACTTTATGTATAAACACACACACACACGCATAACAGATGGAATTGCTGCAGGGGACTTTTTTAGGCTCTTGAGAGCTGAACATGAGTTTTCATTCCCAGTCTGGAGCCTTTTTCATCCGACTCCTTCACGTATTAATTATGAGGTCTATATTTCAAGGGGGAAATAGTTAATAAACTATTCAAATACTTCCTGGAAAACACTGACATCACGGCAAAGAACACTTCAAGATAATGGGGAATAGTCTAGACATGCAGTCTCATCAGATTAAAATAAATCGTTTTAATTACACCGGGAGCAGTGTGTTTCACATCATTTGAAGTGAAAGCAAATCATTGTCAAACATTTATTGTTCTGTGTCTGTAAATGTAAATCCACTCTGTAATGGGCTTCTCGTTTTGTCAACCAAGAGTTTCAGTTACCATCTTTTGAATGTTCAATTATTATTTATTTTGTAAGATGAGACAATTCTGGAATGAAACTTGAAGTGAAGCGCTGCACATAAAATGAAGATTACTAGATATGTGGCATAATAAACACTTCATTTAAAAAGACATGGACATGGTAACCATCCCATCTGAAGGGTTTTATGGTTTATTTTTTATTTAATTGGGAATAAGCCAAGCCAAGCAAGGCATGTAACTGTTCTTTTCTGTGTTGAAAGCATTCCTCTTTTTAACTGCAGAGTGCGGTATTTGACAGAACGCTCGAAATATGTAAATAACTTGCATTGCATTAAGATTTTGCTGCATCATGTTTTGGAAATTTACTCAAGCACTGATGTGTCGAGTGTTTTGAATGAACTCTAAAATCCAGGTGTTCAATGTCAGAATGTATTGACGTAGGAAAAAAAAAATCTGTACACTTTTTTTTTTAACATTCTGGAAAAACATACTTTATTGCGTATGCATGAATTAAATCTAAAAAAAGATATATATCCATGTCCAACATTGTGGGTTTGTAATAAAACAAGGAGCTTTTTTTAAAGCAGGCCCTGCTGGCACAAACATTTAACCAGTAAAATACATACAAAAGAACTGAAGTGTCCATTTGTTTAATTTATTTACACCTACAATAAATACACCTTGCATGACAGCATTGTCAAAGTCCGGCCTGACTCACTCCCTTCTCTACCCCAGGAAGGGAGTCTTTTCCTGGGGCTGCTCTAAGCCCTCAGCCCTGCTCCCCCCCCCCATCCCTCCCACCCTCCCTGGCTGCTCACAGCCGGCAGGGCTCCCAGTACTAGACCCACTAGCCTCCACAGATATTTCCTGAGGAAAACATATCACCTCAGGCTAGACCGGTCGGCTGACTATGCTGAGGCAGCAGCAGCCCCAGCCCACAATCCACCACAGGCCTCAACCTCACTCTCCCTCCCTTCGCTTTCTCTCGTGTTCAGTTTCTCTTTTCTCTCCATCACTCTGTCTCTCTCCCTTCACGTGTTTCTGGCGGTTTCTGTTTTCTTCTCTTCCCCTCTTTCTCTCTGCTTCTCGCCTGCTGCCTGAGAACAGAAACACGTTACAACCAGTGGGCGGAAATGAATCACAAATCAATGCAGTTTATCGCTTTTACAATCTGAAAATACGTTGACTGAAGATAGAAAGTTCAATGAAAACCATTTCCAAGTCAATAAGATGTCTGAGAGAAGATGTAAAATTCATCAGAGGGCTTTACCCTATTAAAAAAAATAAATAAAAAATGATGTTGCCTGTGACTGAAACAGGTGTTTGTGGCTGAGAACAGAAATGCTTTTGATATTTGGAACATGAATTGTTAGATTTGCATTTTGTTAGAGTTGTAGACTTGTTAAGTAAAATAAAAATGAAAAGAGTGTAGCAAGATTTTTTTTCATGTTATACTTGCAAAGATGCTTCTGAAAAAAATGATGATGTGACAGGTTTGCACCTTGAAGAAAATATTGCAATTAAGTATATAGCATCTTTGGACAATGTCATATTTAAGACACCCCAATATGTGTATGTTCTTTATACTTTTAAGAAATTAAGAGCACTACTTGAAAAATAATCACTTCACGAAAGATGGAAGGATAAGGATGCAAGCAGTGAGTAGGTGTCACTGTTAGATGCAGATAATTACCTGCAAAATTGTATCTTTACTTCCTTGCAATATTTTTGCCAAAATCAATGTTGGGATTGTATGTTTCCAACCACAGATACGCTAAATATAGATATTTCTGAACCACATGCAGCCGTCCTCATTTGGACAAATGAAGACTAAAACATTGGAAACATAAATTCCAAACATCTTTTGGACAAAACTTCCAATAACAGGATGTTAGCACCAGTCCTCAGACAAAAACAAAAGAAAACAACTAGCAGATTAATCTCTGTGGTTTGCAGAAATGTACAATACCAACATGGATCAAATGTTTATTGCAATATAAAATGACCTTACATGCTGCAGCTCCACGGTGTTTTGCTCCGTGTCTCTTTCTTCTCAAACATGACGCAGGTTAAGGAGAAGATAAGACTTAGCTTTTGGCAACCATCCCCATCCTTGAGTCCGAACCGACATCCGTCAACATCTTTGCAAGCTGCCGAGGACAGGAAGGACCCGATGATGTGTTTTATGTGGGGTAGGAGGGTGGGAACCCAGTGGTGCGATAGTAAAACAGAGAGGACATGTTAAACGTATTGATACCATCGCCTCAGGAAATCCCTTTTACCCCATGTGTTCTCATCTCCCCGTCTCTGTCTGTCTGTTCCCCTGTCCCGTCTTCCAAAGAAGGCATTCAAAGACCAAGGTCTGCCTTCTTTGTCCTCCCGCTGTTCCCTCTGGATATTTCTGGAACAAATTGCTGTTTTTGGATGAAATCTATAAATCCAAAGAAAGTTTGTTTTGAATAAAAATGTAAAGTTGATGCAGCTTTATAGGTTCAACTCTGACATGATGGTGGTCTGCTGTAATGCCCTCTCCAAGCAACAGTTATTGTCATGCAGGACGGTAAACCAGTCATAAGGGCACTCAGGAAATATCTTGTCTTATAATTAATCAGATCTACCAGGTCCTACCAGTATAAACAGAGTTTGATTTCATTTTCTTTATCTCTGCAATGTTGTTGTGCTTCTAATCAGGATTATTAGTGTAAAGTTTCTGAATGGATTCAAGCGGATGAAAACACATTCTTACATGAACATATGACTTAGGCATGTATTCACAGCATTCCTGTATCTTGTCCCACGGCTGGAGCAGGAAGAAGGAGCTTGTATATAGCTGGGAAAAGAATGGACGTAAAATTGAACCGTGTATAAATAAATATGGAGGAAAAGATAAAGTCATGAGCTGAAGCTGAAGTCAATGTTCAGGAAAGAAGGGAAACATTAAGTTTCAAATGGTGTCCTATTTTCGATGATGTACTCTCAGGATGGTACATGTTGGGCCAGAACAGAACATAAGGGTAGTTAGAGGCTGTCCTGAATTCTTTTTGTCAGTAATTTCCTGAGTGTACTAAAACTGTATCAGAACACAAACAAAAGCTTCTGTTGTCTTCTGGAAGAATTGTAGATCTGCCTTCAATATCCACATGAACTGTTATTGTATTGCAGTAAAAAAAAAAAAAAAAAAAAAAAAAAAACCCGGGGTAATGTGCATGACTCAGGGTTTTCCTCCTATCAGCTTTTTCCATATTTAATCAAAACTGAAATGTTTCCATAATCCAAATTTAATCATGAATTAACTTAAAACTGCCATTATATATGTATAGGTTGCAATCATCTACACTTTTCATTAATATTTGGCCATCATCAAATGCTCTTTGAGAGGCCCTGCTAACATCAACAGTGTGATTGAATGAATGAATGAATGAATGAATGAATGTCCCTAAGAGTATGAGTTCTAAAACTTTGAAGAGAATGGCGAATAATCAGAAACTTGGAAGAAGCTTTGGAATTCTATATTATATTATTAATATTATTTAGACCAGCCATTTTAAAATATTGAAGACATCAATGTTTTATTTCTCACCAAATGTAGGTTTTTTTCATGTCATTGTTCTTGTACCTTCCTTGCTGGCATCACATCAGTTGTCACAAAAATTGGTTAACACCCTAAACATTCCCAACGTCATTAAAGTGCCAGTATCAGGAGGACGGAGAGACACCTGGGCAATAGGCACACACACACACACTGATAGGCACTGTGTCCAGTTTACTTTGCTATCTGATATCAAAAGTTAATACTGCCGCTTTAAAAATGAATGTACATTTTAAGACGTGCGCCATCAATCTTTTTTTAATTTTAAAATGGCAGCTATTTCACTTTGGATCAAAACTCTTCAGCCGCTGTTTGACCCAGGTCTGCTTTCCACCCTACGCTGTCGCTGAGGCCAGAGGAAGTCAAGGCAAAGAGGTCCATTACACCTCGGGGTCTATCTCAGCCTGCGTCAGGACAATCCCACTTAGCATGAAGGATGACTCTATCTGTCCGCTGTCTCATTTTGCCTGTCCGAATGCCCTCACTGGCCCGGGCCTACCTGCCCATCGACCGCCGTGATTTGTCGGGATCCGATCCCAGGAATGATAATTGATTTAATTGGAAGTGATGAATGAAGGGGTTTTATGGAGCATGGATCATAAGTTGGTGACAGTCTGGGGGATAATGGGGAAAGTTTATGGGTCAGAAGGCGGAATGGTCTTGTTGTGGGTTTGATAAGTCATAGCCGAAGCAGTTTATTCGGTCCGTGCTGGAATTTTCTTTGGAAATGCTTCTGGCAGAGGGCATTTTGTCAGCAAGCAATGCATTTGAGAGGTGCAGTTCAAGTCCCTTTGAGCCTTCAGGTTAAAGAGTGTGTGTGGATGTGTGTCTGCATGTTTGTGTGTGTGTCTATCTGTCTGTCTGTCTGTGTGAACTTAGCAGGAAAAAGGAAGTGACAGAGATAGACATTTACATAAATA
>JAOWBC010001052.1:11371963-11386002 GCA_028566105.1 Hypoplectrus providencianus | reverse complement strand
GTGTGTGTGTGTGTGTGTGTGTGTGTGTGTGTGTGTGTGTGTGTGTGTGTGTGTGTGTGTGTGTGTGTGTGTGGAGCGCGCCCTCAGGGACCCTTCAGGTGTCCCTACGTGTCTGACTTTTGCGTTTTGTCCTCACCGGCCAAGAGCCACACATACACATACACGTACACATAAACATCCATATACTCACACGCACACACAGTGTGTGCATGTGTGTGTGGGTGTGGACTAAAATAAGCGTGTTTGTATGTGCTGGATTAGGGGGTCTTTTAAGGGGACGTGGACGCATAATTATTTCCTGTCTTTGTATATTTAATTTGGATGAGGCTAAATAGCCTGAGCCTGACGTCAGATCACTAATTGATCCCTGCTCAGCCAATTACTGATAATAATTCAGAAGCGAAGGTGTAATTTATTGCGTAAAGGGGCTGATTTGATCCGAAAATAAAGGCCGGTTTAAGCCTGAGGCCGGCTCTGATCATGCTTCCCATATAATTGAACCAACTAAATAAAATTGAGCTACTGATGCTACAGAGGTGATATGACTTTTTAATGTATTTTTATACCGAATTGTGTGTCCTTCACCTGCATTACAGAAAGAAAGAAAGAAAGAAAGAAAGAAAGAATTAAATTTCATTGATTATATTTTAATTATCAGTGGCCATAGAGGTACAGGTCATGGTGCGCAAACAGATTAATAAAATACACAACAGATATTTATAAAAGATATCAAAAACAACTTAATTACATTAAAGAATGCGTGCCGGCGTGCGCGTGTGCGTGCGTGTACAACATTAAACTCCTGTCATAACGCGCTCCAACCTACATACCTCGCGCGCTTCCTTTGCGCTCCGTGCGCTCACGGGGAGTCAGCTCTCACACGCAGTTGCATCACCTCGCTTGATTTCCTTGTTCTCCCTCCGCTTTTAAAGTCCATCATTAACGGGATCAAACAGCTGAGATTTCGGAGAGATGGAAGTGGAGGGTTTGAGGCGATGTTTCCCGGTCTCCTCGCCTGATTGGATCAGGGGAGAGATGATGTCAGACGACCGCATGCGCCCCGGATTGGAGAGAGAGGAGTAAACAAAGCCGCGAGGAGGAGGCGGAGGAGAGGTCTCCACATCTCCAGACAGTCCGACCGACACACACCGAATCCGACTTTACGCACAGGAGGGGGCGGCCCCGGTGGCGCGTATTCGTCTGCTCACGGCTGAAAGTTACACAGAGGGTCTCATTTTAATGGGTGACGCGCTGAAAAAGACTTTTGGAAAAGCTAAAGGGAAACTTACCATCGTCTTTTAATCCGGACGCTGTGCAGTTTTCTCGTTTGAGTAAGAGACTGATTCCTTAACTCAGCGCGCAACTGTTCCTTAACTAGTAGCGACGGACTCACTCGTTTCTGTGCGTTATTAGTACTCTGTTGAACTATTTTACTTTTAGTAACTGCAATTCTGAGAATTTGATAAGTGAAGTTAAATCATGTTACCGGGGCGCTTGAAGACAGTCTGAACCGTTTGAATCGGGTTATAATTCGGAGCATGGTCCGATAATTGGAAGATAGACTTAGAGAGAGAGAGAGAGAGAGACAGTAAGAAAGAAGTTAAGAGCTAAAAAAGACATTTTGGACACTTTGAGCTGCGTCTGTGGGAACATCTGCCAGCCCACGTCCAGGTGTCCCGCCGAGCGGTGCGGAGTCTCCAGCTCAGGCCGGCAGCGCTGACATGCTGCCCAAAGTCGAGACTGAATCCCTGGGACTCTCTCGATCGTATGGAGCACAAGGGCGCATGCCAAGGAATATGCAAGGTAAGAAATGTCATTTAGTTATATCCCGTAAAACACTACGGCAGAGTCATTTTAGATTAGCTTCCAGGAGTTCTCAGTGCGCACCGGCAGTGTCCCCCAAAGTTTTGAACACGCGTAAGTCTCACACATTTCTACGGGTGTTATTGCCAATATCACACGACTGCTGACACTGACAGTGCAGACTATTACTGAATGATGACCGTCTTATATTATTAAGCATATGGAGGGCATTAGTTTCTTTTTTGTTGTTGTTTGTTTGTTTGTTTGTTTTGTTTTTTGTTGTTGACATGTGTTTACTTTCCTGTTATTTTTTCCCCCAAATCTTTAATCGGATATAATAATTAAAAAGCATGAATAAAAATCAATCCTGGACACACTTTTCTCATGTTTGGCCCGTGATCAATGATTGTACCCAGCTGTCACTCATGCTGGAAGTGTGAGAGCGCCTGGTGCGTAAAACACAAATCTGTGTATTTCGCTTTTCTGTAAAAATAAAAATAAAAATAAAAAAATAAAACAAAACAAACATACACTTCGTCTAAGAAGAATATGCAGACTTGTCAGTGATTTTAGTTATATATATATATAAATTTATATTATAGTAGTGGTTAAAGTTGGACAAAAAAATATTCAGAGCATAATTTTAGAGATTTCACTGAATGATTTGCTCCACGTCAAAAATTGACCAGGGGGCAGTTAAATTTCGTCCAATAGGTCTTTTAAAACTGCTTCAAATTATTCTACATAGAAACTGTAAAATTGTCATACTTTTTTTTTTTTTTTTTTACCGTGAATCTTTAAATTAATTTAAATTGCTTGTGTGCTTCACAGATATATTTTTGTTTCTCAGTGATTCATAGAATTTTGGCCTAAAAAGGACAACATTAGAAAAAGAGGTTGAATTAAATTAAAAGGGCTAAGGGGATACTGCTCAAAGGATACTTCAATATTGTAGGTATTTTTCATTTTATTCTCTCTTTTCCAACTCATTGATGCCTTCAATCATTTATTTAGTTGCTATATCTTTAAATGTGCGAAATTTTGCTCTTGATCCTAAAAGTGTTGTTTTAATTTTCGAAAAAATCAGACTGGGCAAAAAAAATATATATATATATATATATATAACACCTAAATTGGATAATTTTTTCTTCAGGTATTTTTTATTTATCTATTTATTTTTATTTTTTTCTTCAAAATACACATAGAGACAGAGACTCGCTGCTCTGCCAGGATAAACTAACGCACCCCCCTCATCCCCCTCACGTCATTTCACTGCAATATAAACGGGCAATCAATTAGCCCGGTCCTGCTTTATGAGACGCTGATAACATACACTCACAAGACAAGGAGTGGCTGTGCACAGAGCCCGTTATCTACTTTTACGCAGGGCTAAATCAAGGTAGCTGGGGTTAAAAGAGCCTTTTCTCTTGGAATCGTCCGCGTTTTTTTTTTTGTTTGTTTTTTTTTGACAAATGTAGCTTCTTTTTTTTTTAATGGAAATTGCATGAGCAAGTGGCCGCCGAGGTGAGAGCCAGCAGGTGAGAGATCAGTGTTTCTGGACACTCTCCTGTGTGCACAAAACTGAAGTAGGGTTGCAGGACGGTTCATTTAAACTCAATTTAGCCACATCTTTATATTAAAAAAAAGACAAAACTGATCCTCCTCAGTTGATATAATCCATTAACATGTGCACGTGATATAATACGAGACTTTTATAGGAGGAAATGTGTGTAAAATCTATATGATTTATTTGTTTCGAACATTTAATGATTTTTTCTTGACTACGGCCACTGCGCAACTGCAACCAATGTTAATTATTATAATCCAAAATGTGTCCAAATCAGCGGCTGCAGTGCGTCTTGATAGCAGCCCCAACACTTGAATTTCTTCTTTTCTTTCCGCAGAAAAATGCAGAACAGAGTTTAAAAACGGAGTTGTGCTTTGAGCTTGTGAGGGTGGGGGGGAAAAAAAGCGGCAGCTCTGTGGAACTTGTTGCTTCAGCTGGAATATGCAGCGCGGATCCCAGCAGGGCAACGCGTTAACAAACCAGAAATCATGTCTAATTAAAAGGTCTCAGTGAGCAGATGAGAGCAGTAATATATGAGGAGGCCTTGGAAGGCATCTAGTTGACAAAATATTTCCACTTTTACAGCCACATCCACTGAGGTTTTCCTCTTTTATCCTGGCTGCTTTTTTTTATGATTAGAACCATAAATGCTTTTGTAACTGTTGTAAATGTCAGCCAGGCTGTTTGCTGAGCGCTATCACGCACAGGCTTATCAATGCAAGGTAAAAACAAATACATCGCGATAGAATGACAGAATATTAGTTAAATCTTCATAAAAAGGAATAGGGAAATTAATTGAATTGATTTTATATTACGGAAACCGGTTGTGAATAGAAATGATTATGTCATTGGACTATTTTTTCCAGCGCACGCAGAAAGTCATATCAAATGTTGCCTCTGCTTTTGCACCACCACAACACATGAAAGAAAGTAAAGCAATCGGCCCGTAGCACTACGAGTCATTCTTCGAGAGGGAAAAAATAATGTTGGTTCAAGTTGGTTTTGGATGTTTTACTGGTCGCCTGCAGAGATAAGGGCTTCTCTGTGTGTCTTCATTTGTCTGTGGGCGGTAACGTTTTCTCCTCCAATCCTTAACTCTAATATCTCTCCATTTCCCCCAGCGATTTCACGACTTAGATGCATGCATATTTATGAGGCTCACTTTCATGCGCTTTTTTTTTTTTTTTTTTTTTTTCTTTTTTGGAGAGGCTCCTGTCTGCAACGAAATGAAGAGAGGGCGGCAACAAGGAGAAATAAATGGTTGCGTCCTTTCAACTTAGTCCAAAATCAACTAGTCAGCGTCTTCCCCTCCTCAAATTAAACCTCTGCAAGTCCAACAGAACTTTGAAGAAAAAAAAAAAAAAATCATTCAGTTGCGTCGCGTGCTTCCCCGTGGTTCATCTTGATGGATGAAAGTGGGCTTTTGGAAAAGAGATTGCTCAGCACTGAAATAGACTTCTCTCTGTGTGTCCGTGTCTCATCCTCAGCGCCCCAGCTAAAAATGATGGACTACTCCTATGACGAAGACTTGGACGAGATGTGTCCCGTGTGCGGAGACAAGGTTTCGGGGTATCACTACGGACTACTGACCTGCGAGAGCTGCAAGGTTAGTTCGCCTCATTCTCCTCTTTCACAAGGAAAAACAGTGCATTACTATAAGTATTAAGCGAGCATGGTGACCCTCTAATATCTGCTTTGATTTCTAAAATATTCAGTCTTCTTTTTTTTTTTTTTGTATTGGTGTAGTCTCAATTATGTATAACAGTTAATTATTGGTGTGATTCTGCAGTGTATCAAAGCCTGACAGGAGTATAGTAGCTGAGGCTGGTGTGTGTGTGTGTGTGTGTGTGTGTGTGTGTGTATGCAGGAATCTGTGGAAAACGTGGCCTAAATAAATGTCCTTTTTTTTAAAATTTACATCAGTATCATTATTATTCTAAAATGATTGCAGATAAAGTCATATCTGCATCATGCATTTTAAATGGCACACCATGCATAGGGATATAGGCTATTATATTCTCTACTGCTGCTTTATTTAAGTGTTTTATCTTTCTTAATCTGTGGAGATGCATTTTTTTTTCCATTTATATTTTTGCATGCTGGACATTCTTGCCCAGAGTGGCTTGAAACAAGTGGTGCAGTAAGACTGAGTTCCTCGTCATTACAGGAAAATCAATGGTGAAGAGGTCGAGGGTCAAATATTGTTGTGACAATTGATGTAAGAAACTTTTCCTGTGAGTGTCAGACGACTATGTAACGCGGTGACTGAAAAGAAACAAGAGTTCAAACACATGCAAAGAGTTTTTTGTAATTTTTTTTGCAACCACCAAATAGAGGCGGTGGGGGAGGAGGGCATAACTGAGGAAGTTAAGTACACAGTAATATCGCCTCTGTTTGCACAAGCCTGCGTCCCAACGTCAGAAACTCTCATCACAAGTTCATTAAGACAACAGCAACAACATGTGTCCATACACAGGTTAATAACCACAAAGCAAACTGTTGCTGCTATTATTTTGAGCTCTATCAACAACCTATTTGTCCCTTTCTGCCTTTTTCCACTGCTCTCCTCACCACCCAGCTAATAGGCTTCACCCAAGTTTTTTGTTCTCCCAGTAAAGCTGTCAGCACAAAATTAAGCTAAGACAAATGTCTCTGTGTTAACACGATTCAGTGTAAAAATTGCCGCTCACAGTATTGATGCCGCAGCGCGCATTTCTTGCCTATGTGGTCATTATTCAAAGCAGATGTTATAGATTTTATCCCATATTATGACCTTGGGATGCTAAGCACTTGCTTGAAGGGAGACGTCAGTGGCATCTCTGCTGAGCTCGTGTTGGAGAGCCCATACAGTTGAAACACTGGTGTGTGTGCGTGTGTGTGTGTGTGTGTGCATGCAGAGTGTAGATGAAGAAGTCTTTTATAAAGTGCTGCATGTCCTTGTTGAAACATGAATGATATTGATAATTACCTGAAGCTCATCATTGATTATCTCTAAAATGCAGGCGGTCTATTCGGTAAAAATATGAGTGTCAGAGCTGGACTGATATATCAGAGTGTTGACATGTTACACACTCATATTGGGATTAAATACTCACCATCAGCGAGGCAGCGCAATCCATCTCAGGTGTAGTTGAGGCTCCTCTCTGGCCCCAGCTGAGCGAGAACTGGAAAAAAAAAAACTGCAGTTGGATTTTATTCTTAGATTTCTTTTTAATCTGTTTCAGCTTGTGTTTGCGACTCACAGCTTGATTGAGTCTTATTTTGGAAATACTCTTAAGATTTTCTTTGCTCCTACCCGCCGTGCACTCTGTCACCCAACCCCTGAACCGTTATGAACAGGACACATTTGTTACCAGATTATTTGGAGCTTTCGTTGGGTTGCCAGTTTTGGACACACACATGCAGAAAGAAAGATTCTTTTACCTCCTTATAATCGCTGAAACACACACACTCACTCACACACACAGTGTCAGTTCATACTGCACACAAGCCCACATAAAGTAAACATGGTACTACATCATACCTGCTGGAATAACAACAACAAGCTGAAACGGCCTCACAGTCCTTGTTGTGCAGGCAGAAACAGAGCAGGGAGAGAAATAACAGAATCATTCTAAAATACTGACATTACTCAAAGGTCAAGGGTCAGAGAGAGACTCAACAGTGGGATCTTTAGAAGATCTTTAGATGTAGTAAATTATTTCTGAACATAGGAGAATAAATGTGAGCAGAGCAAATTAAAGTCAAGTTATTACTTTTAGTACATGGTAGAGTAAGTTAAGAGTTCGGCAGATGCGGCTCAGAGGAGTCAAGTGGGGATGTGAATTTTATTTTTCTGCCTCTTTGTTTGACATACTGGAAAGTTCTGAGATAAATAAAAGCACTCTCCTGGTTTCTGTTTTTGTGCATTGTGTGCAGTTTTTTTTTTTTTTTTTTTTTTTACGATGGAATTCCAAGGTCAGGAAAACCCAATTACTGACATAATTCCTCAAATTAAAATTGGACATTACTTTACACATAGCTTGTGTCTATTTTACAGTATGTCCTGTTGTGAGGATTTCAGGTTTTTTGTTCATTTGTGATACATTTTTGGGTTAATGATAAACTTTGCTATTTCAGTGGTGACAAAAATGAGCAATGGTTGCTTGTAAGAGTCGCTTGAATGGATAAATAGGAGTTTTGGTGTGTGGCTTTTCTTGGTTTGCACTGCCGGTCAAATGAAAGCTTTTCAGTGATGTGTCCGCTTAATCCCCAGACGTGATGTTGTGTGGTTTTCAAAGCATGTTAGAATCCAGTTTGGTTCAGATATTTATAGCGCATGCTGTGCACTAAATGGAAAATTGGGGAGAAAGTTCTCTCTGAAACATGGATTTTTTAGCACTGAGAAGTCGATAATCCAAAACCGAGTGCAGTGATTTTTTATTGGGACGGATCAGGCAATGCAGATTGTCAATTAAATTTATGTTTGGTGAGATATTGACAGCAGCACGTTCTTTTTTATTTTTATTTTTTTTAAAGACAAGGTTTAAGGATTCTCCTCCTAGGTTATGGATCTAGAATACGTTAATACCATCTTCCCTTCGTTTGATTTTCGCTGCTGCTGTCTATAATTAATTCCACATTGCAGGTATGAATCTCTGTAATCCCGGAACTGTGAATTATGGATATAATTTATTGGATTTTTTTGTACTCCTGTGCTCATATTTTTCAATAATTAAGTGGGGAGTTGAAAAGATGTTTTCCCCGTAAATTCAAGAGTCTTTACCTGAATATACTACGATATTAATAACACTGAGAATGTCGTACTGACAGGATACACGTTGCATTTTATACACTTTATAAATTAGTTTATAATAAGACATTAGACTGTGTGTTTTTCTTATTGGTCCAAGGCATGATCTGATTACAAATATATAAATAACTTCCTTGTGTGACATTAAGAATTAGCAATTTTTTTAAATTTGTGTACCCATGCCCTGCCTTATTTTCTCTACGTGTGTGTTCATGATGCATCCTAAACCGCTTTCAGTATAGCTTTCAAAACTTCACCCTGTGTGTGTGTGTGTGTGTGTAACCATTAAGCCTGTCCCTCTCCATCTGTCTGGGAGTGTGAATGGGCCAATTACCATCGCATTGCAGGGGTCAAGCGGGTTGACGTCTTAATTGGTTCTCTCCACAGGGCTTCTTCAAGCGCACCGTCCAGAACAACAAGCGCTACACATGTATAGAGAACCAGAGCTGCCAGATTGACAAGACCCAGAGGAAGCGCTGCCCGTACTGCCGCTTCCAGAAGTGCCTCACTGTCGGCATGAAGCTAGAAGGTACGGAAAACACGCTTACGTTTTTACAGCTTGGATGGTTAAATTACAACTTTTGCTTCTGTTGTTAGGACATTAGGGAGAGACTGTCAACTGTTCAACAATGGCTGGTAGATATTGTGTAGGACCAGATAAATAAATAGATAAATAGAACACATGATTTCAGTTGATTATGGATAATAATAACAGAGTGGGCACCAAGAATTCATGCCTTTTACTGAAGGAATGAGTGCTATTATATATTATCATATTCTATATTCTTTTATTCTTAAGTTAATTACAAAATTAAAAGTAAATATTTGTTGTCAAACGCATTTAAAGTATCAAAAGTAAAAGGATTCATAATTTGAAAAAATGTCCCCAGAGAGTCAAATTATTGTTGATCATAATCTTGTCGCCTTTCACTGTTGTAGGTGGTCGAGGTGGAACTACTTTAATTTAATTATTTATTTATTTAAGGTTGGCTGTTCAATCTGTAACAAGTCACTTTATTTTTTTTAAGCTAATCAAATATCGTTTAAGTAAAATGAATAACTTTAGTAATTAAAGTAAAAAGATTCTTATTTGGGAGTGTAGAATAGAATGGGAAATACTCCAGTAAAGTACATCTCACATGCACTAAAGTACTGGAGTTACACTCAGCACCACATAGTCCCCGGGCTGGCTTTCACCAGAAGAGAGGATATTTATCTTTTTTATAGTTCACATACAGAACTGTTTTCTCTGTACGATTTCATGAATAGTTTACCACAGATTTAGTCTTTTCTGGGGTTTCTTAGCAAACACCACACAGTAAAATATGATCCAGAACTTACAGTACGCATCTGCAGGAGTGGAAAACCAAATCCAGCTCTCTGTGTGCTGCATTATATGTTTTTCAAGATATGATGCCTGTTTGCAATTACTGTTTTTTTTTTTTTCTTTGAGGGTGGGGGGGGCAGCTAAAATTGGAGGTTGCCTGCTTCTGGATTTCCAAAGAGGTGTTTTAACAGATTAACTTTTTTAGAAAAAATATTTATTTCCATGATCAATCTGTACATGAATAGTTTCCTTCCAAATTGACACATCCACCATTTAGAGAAAGGTTGATATCTGCTCTGACATAATAATTGCCTCTATGGAAGGAGAATATTGTATTTATTTAAACAGTGAACAATGAACAGCTCATCTGTTCTTCGCAAATGTATAACTAGAACTTTGTGAAGTGAAACCTTTCATTACCACCAAAGCGTTGAAATCCAGCATTGCTTATTAGTATTTTAGAAGGGGTCAGGGGGAGTTGGGGGGTATCTTGTAGCTGCTGTGCACTTAAACTTGCCAGACAGAGTAATAGATAAAATATTAAACTTGGCGGCATGGCGAGAATGGTAATGATGATACTTTTGGCCGGCTGTTTCGAGGCCTCTTTGTTTAATTTGAACGTGGCTCAGAAGCTTGTTCAAACATGACTATCCAGAAGTGACAGGGCGGCAGGGCAAGAAACATTCTTCCAATGGTCAAAGATAATATTTAAAATCAACAGTTTTTCCGCATACGAGTTGAACTTTTATTCTGAAATTCTGCCATGAAGGCAATCTTCATAATTAGTAAAATGGGGCATTAATAAGCTATATTTTGAAAGTACGTTCTTTTTTTTACAATCCTCCAACTTGTTTTACTTTGTATTGCGTTTTAACAAGAGAAGTTTAAGTCTAATATTCAAACACAATACTTCAAACATTTGTTATTTAAAGCAAATTAAAAATCCCTAGGTTACCGGAATGATCACATAAAATTGAGAAAAAGTTAATGTGTTAAAGAAATAAGACCCTGGGAGGGTGAAAGTAGAGAAAAGACAGCCTGACTAAAATCTTTCCCGAGGCTTCTTCTCCCTTTAGCTGCCATGTGTGCTGTAATTAATTGCTGTTAATTGTGAATGGCCGCTGGGCAGAATGTCCCGGCCTGTCATTTTCCAGCTGACACAGGTGGGGAGGGGGCAGCGTTTGATTTGTTTTGCCGGCGGTAGCTTTCAGCTCGGGGGCAAGACGGGCCCTGCAGCACTCTGTCAGGGGCCAGGAGCTCCAGTGGGTGACTCCTGCCACAAGCAGTAAAGACGTCCTGTGGAGAAAGGCTGACACCCCTCAGAACACACACACTATACACAAATACAGCTCTGCCTGGTAAACACATACATATATTTATGAGAAGCCCAAAAAGGTGTTCAGAAGGCCACAGGCGAGAAGGATAAGCTGTCATTTGATCTAAAAAAAAAAAAAAAAAAATGTGTGTACAATAGCAGTGAAGAGCAGTGAAGGAGGAAAGGAGGTTTGGGGTCATGTGCTTTGTTAGTGCAGTCTTTTCATTCCATTACACAGCAGCTTGCAGCAACATGTGAATTCAGGATATTGCGCGGAAAACAAAATTTGGACAAGAAAAAAACTTAACAGTTGACTCATGGTGTGTTTTTTTTTTTTCATGTGTTTACTTTCGCCTTTCTGGTGTTGCCCAATGTCCTTCCTGCTTGTTGATTAGTCACGCCGACCAATGGGACGGTGTGTGTGGTTTGCTCTCACCGTGCAAGCGGTTAATGTTTCAGCGTTGAGGAAAGGCAGTGACACAAGGTGAAACGGCACAAATCACAGTGATGTACAGTTTGCAGTGTTGCTACGTGGCCATCCACACTCACACTAAGAGATCGCTCCATTATCAAGAGCTGATAACAAAATACAAATAGTTAAACATGATGTGCAACAAAGAAAACTCTGCGGAGGCATATCATATTCTCATCTGTGTGCAGTGGGATAAATTACTCAGCCCCAGCCCAGTGTGTAGCATAGATGATATGATATGTCCCAAATATTAAAAATAACTCATTCCTGCATCAGCAGTGACAGTGAACAGAAGCGGCTATGCTAGGGAGGCAGTCATGTGACCATGATAGTAGATTGCATGAGATGAGATTTCACAACCAAGATAATATTGATTATTAATATGTTTGTCAAAATATGCTTTATGAAAATATGATCAATAGTAAGTTTCCAGGTTTTATTCAAAAGTAGGTTATACAGTGAGGGTTATTGTCTGAATTGTCTAATTTATAAATGCTCTTGGTTGTTATAATATGAAAAACTTGTGTCTTGTTTTGGCTGTTAATGTATCTTTTCCAGTTAATGTCAAGTGCAAGCCGTTAATTGCGTCAAACAGTACTGAAGTAAAAGAAGAAAAAAAAACAAACTCTTTTATATACACACAATGATGATGGAGCCTGGCAGCCCCACACTCATTTAACCACACAAACACACATGCTACGATGCTGTGAAAACCCTGGTTATTGGTATGCACTGTAGCATCTCAGCTCTGAGTATTGCCTCATTGAGAAAAAGAAAAGAAAGAAGAAAAAAAAAGCCACATCCCACTAAGGTTTGAGCCATTAGCACGTCATTCACTAAAGCTGATGAAGCGTGCCGATCCTGAGCAGCTCCCACTGGCATGATTTTCTTTTTATGCTCGCTAGAAGTTGTCTTGTATCACATGCTTCACTGAGCTGCCTAATACTTCCATCACTTGTGTATCATTTAAAAGACAGAGCGTAACAGTTTTATTTAAGCTACTGTGAGTTTGAATACAATGTCGCCGCTGTGGAGATTTCATGAAACAGAAGTTTCTATCTTACTGTAATAATCATTGTAAATTTAAGTTGATGACGGACATGAAAAATTGTAATGATTACAATATGTTTACAAAAACAAAGAACAGCATGCAGCTTTTCACCTTCACTGACAAAAGGTTGATACATTTACTATTTAATTATTTGAGATACTGGATGCCAGATTAATAACACTGCCATGTTTTAACCAATCACAAGAATATACTGATTTAAAACTACCTTTTTTTTGCATTAAATTTACCAGCCTTTGATCTCACAACTGCATCTACTCACAGAGGCAGCATCTGCTGTATCACATATTTTATTTTAACTATTTTTTAATGTTCCTTATTCATCCTCGAATATTAGCTAATATATGCGTAAAAATGCATACCTCTAAAGGACCACTCAGCTCAAATTAGTGACCATCTGAGTGTTTGTATATTCCTCTCTGTATCGCTCTCCCTTTCCCTCCACTTCTTATTTCCTCCCTGTCTCCATCTTTCTCGCTCTGATTTGTCTTCCATCAGCCACCCAGTACCTGCAGTAGAAGCCAGGGAGCTGTCCCATTACTTATGCATAGGTATCATAGGTATTCATGTGTGTGCATGGGATAGGGCGCATCCGGAGCAGGGGCCGGGGCCCCGACATGACAAACAGGGTGTCAGCAAGGCTCCGCGGGACCCATTAATATGCCGGCAGCCGACAGGGATCCTCACCTACGCGCGCTTAATATTCCTGTATATTAAACAACCATAAATCAGAGGATATAAGCGCTGAGGGCTGTTGTGTGTGTGATGTGTTTCAGTGTGTTTCAGGCTATGTGTGCATAGAAACTGTGTGTGTGTGTGTGTGTGGTTGTTTGTGTTTGTACATGTGTTTACAAGAGGTACTGGATACTTTTGGGAAAGTGGAACAGGGTTTTGGTCGGGTCAGTTTCTGAATTTATGGATGTGTGTGTCTGAGTGTGTTTTTGTGTGGACGTGCTCTCAGACAATAAGTCAGGGGAATTCAGAGTGGAAGACAGTGTCAGCCTTTTAGCCTTTCAGCCTGGCTTTAGCCCCAAAGCCTCACTGCTAACCCACAGTAGCACCCAAACCAGAGCCTTTTTAGAGGTTTCTTGTCATATATTCTTATTTTTTCTTCCTAAACATGCTCTCAGTTCATACATTAATTTTCTATACCGCACATTAGACTTTTCTTGGTTTGCAACTTTTCCCGTTTTTTTTCTTCCTACAAGGCTAAGTGCTCATAGCGGCACTTTCCAGACAAACCCTGTCAATCAAGCTGAGTCTGCAGCACTGTACTTATTTTTCTTGCATTTTTTTTTTGTTGATAAAGTTTAATTTTCTCATTCAGCCGTGGTGGCTGTCGCTGTCATGCTCACTTTTCAGTGTGTGTTGTTTATGCCAAACAAACCGCAAACATCAAACATGACTTTCTTGGCACAACGGAAACCTACCAGTGAGTTTAAGTTTGGAACAGACACAAGCTTTTCTGAAAGGGAAATTCAATTACCTCCATGTTGTTGCAGCCTATAAAACTTCTTTGTGCATGAAAACATTTTCAAATGACTCCCTTACTACTAATTTTTCCGACCTTGTAACCTCCCAGTTGTGATAACTTTGTTGTTATAAGCTTAGAGCTGCAGCATCTAAGCATTTAACATCCCTCCACCTCAGTCACACACACCTTAATTTTCTTCCTCAACACACATGCATATATA
>JAOWBC010001052.1:11332914-11344941 GCA_028566105.1 Hypoplectrus providencianus | reverse complement strand
AGATAAACCCACAGGCATTCAACACTACCTGATATGTCGGATTAGTGATACATGCAAGCAACAAACAGGTGCCAGTGACATGAGATGGTGATGAGCATGCACGCAATGATATACATATGGAGCCACATACATCTACAGTACAAATCACATGGTATAGCATCAAGCTGATGTTAAGTCTGCTAGCTTATCAACTTTTAGAGGGACATGCATAACTCTCTATCTCTAAATTATGTTTGTTCTTGTTGTTAGTTCATGTTATCTTATAATCAGTCTGGATTACACAAAATTTAAAGGACCCCCACTGTAAAAAGTAGGATTTCCATGGCTTTTTAATTGTTTTTTTGTTATTGTTATATATATATAAAAAAAAAAAAACACTTAATCCATGGATAAATGCACACGTACTGTATTAAGAAAATATGTCACAATTTCTGAAAGGTTGCAATGTCAAAACGATGCTATACATTGGTGGTGAGTGCTGCTCCTGTGCTCCAACTGTCATTCCCTGGCTGCAGTGAAGACTTATAAACACTGACCTATAGGAGGAAACTGGGCTTAAAATGAGCAGTCTAAGACCCCTACATGAGACTAAAGTGACCTAAAATAGAAAAAAAAATGAATGACTGGCTTGGTTTCTTACCCAGTGTATACTTAAGTATGACATTACCAGCAGATACAGAAAAAAAAACTATGGACTATGTAAAGATCTGTCTTTAAAGACCTCATAAAAGGCGGATGACTTGTGACATGCTCTTGTTATGTCAGTTTCAAAGTTACAAAGTTAGACTTTGGTTTCAAGCAGGACTCGACCAGCAGTTACCTGGGTCAACCTGTGTTTGTCCAACCCGTCCTACAACCCCAACCCCCTACACCCGTGGACTTTGTCCTTCTTTATACTATGTCACCTGACTTCCTTCTTTGCTCCCGTCACAATTACTACATCCATGAGTGGTCAATGCCTAACAGTAAATGTAAATATCAAAATAAGATGGTTGTATTTGAGGGAAGTAAAGTTTCTTAAAACAGTGACTTTTGTCTTCAGCCTTGTCTGCTGGCTAAAAAAGTCAGCTTTACTGGAGCTGGCTGCACACTACATTATCTCTAGTATTATCATTCCTCTCTTTAGGCCCCCTCCCCCTCGGATAGTAGTGCCACCCGCCACCTGCGCATTTTCCCAGCATTCTTATCATCCCGCCAGCCGTAGAATTGTGGCCCTCATGAACTGTACGTCATGACAACATGAGCTTGGGGTTTGGGGATGTTAGGTGGGGGTGTGTGGGTGGGTAATGATTTTTATTCTCATCCGCTTCTGCTGCGTGTAGAGAAGAGCCGGACATAGTTTGGAACATGGACACCCAGAGCTCACCTCTCCCCTCCCAGCAGGTCACATAGCTGGAACATCCTGGGGATTCTGTCACTCACTTGGTTGTTTTTCTCATGGATGTGACTCTATTTGTGGCTTTTAAAAGTTATGGCTGCCAAAAATGGCTTGTAGTGGGATTCAAGATGCAGTCATGAGCAAGTGATGACCTGTTTTTTTTTTCTACATTGTATAGTATCTGTTATTTCTTAGTTAAGTCCATTTTTTAAAATACAGTTATACCAGAGAGCCCTTTTGATTTTGGTTGAGTTTTATTTTTCTTTTAACTTAATATCTTCTATTTCTCCATTTTTAAACTAATTTTTTTATTTTTTTTATATCTACTGATTTTATGAGTTGTTTTTTTTTTTTTTTGAGTGTTTTATTTTGCTGCCTTGTAGAGCCCTTTGAAACATGGAACATTTTTAAAAAGTGCCCGACTGTAAGATTTGATCTCAGGTCAGCAGGGTTGCCTGAGCTTCCACCGGAAAAAGTATAAACCACTCCATGATTTCTGATGCATTGATGACCAATTAGTTGAACGAGATCCCATTGTCGTCGATGGAACCCCACGCTGAGACTCTTTTCAATTAAATTACCAAACTATAAACTGACAATGAGTTACAGTACATTCAAGAGCGACATAATTAAGTGCTCGCAACATTCTGAGAACAACAGGCGCTGTTCTAGGTGAATTAATGCCTGTTCCCAGGTGAATACAGGGCCTGTTTGGCTCAAGGCGAACAGATGCCAAGACAGGACTGCACCAAAGGATGGCTGCTAGAGACGCACGAGCATTGATGTCAGCTTCAAACCTCACCTGTAGTACTCCGAGACAGCATTGATTCCCGTCCAGCAGAGAGAGACGGAAAGATGGAAGCACAGCTATTGTTTATATACAAGTCGTTTGAGGCAGATAAACTCACGGTCCGTGTGTGTGTGCGTGTGTGTTTTGCGTGTGTGCTCTCCCCCCCGTGTTAAAAAATAGCATGATTCTCTCCATTCATTAAGGCTCCACAGAAGGAGATTCCATTAATCTGTTCATTAGGCCACATCAAAAATGGAACTACTTATTAAAATCAGATCCAGCTGTGTACTCTCGTTAAAGCCCGCCGTACCGTACGAAGCTTAACAATGCTCGTGGCACTAGACCAAAACCCGGCCACAAGAAAGGGGGGAAAAGAATCTACTACATTGGCCTGTTTTGACTCAACACACCATGATAATTGCTCTACTCTTAGCAGGGGGCTATGAATAAACATTACTTTTGTCAGCGAGCATCTGAATGCTCCATTTCCAATTAATTTACATTTACCCAGAAATGGAGGGAATATCTGCTCTTAATCACTATGTTTTATTTTCTCAATTTCCCTCAAGTCTTTTCTCATTCTCTCATTCCCTGTCTGGCACTTTCATTCCCCCTCTCACCCACGCTCTCTTTCTTTTTCTACCTCTCTCTCTGGAAAATCCCATTAATCTCAGCCAGTGGTTTTGAACAAAAGCTATGGGCTAAGCGATTGATCCTGGCATTGATCCCACTCGCCTGAACGATCATAAAGGTGTTAAATTGGTTTCTTGGAGGATATGTATTTTTCATTGCTGGCTGCTGCAAGTAGAAGTTCCTGCTTGGAATTTCTCTCATTTTTTTAACCAAACACTGGTGATGATATTAAAATATTAAATAGATCACACCTTGAAAATCCTTAAATGTGGATTTTGAGGCCAGTTTGAAGCAAATTCTTTAGAGCGTGTTTTCTGCATCAGCGTGGACCTTAGAAGCTAAATCCTTATAATGAGTTTTGCTGTATCCAAGGACAGGGTTATGGTTAGAGATATGATATTGTCCAATTGTGTAAAGTAGCAGCCAAAGTTAAAAAAAAAAAAAAAAAAAAAACTCCTACGCTGATGGTGCTAAAAAAAAAATACTGCTGTGAATTTGTACTCTGTAGGTAAAATGATACAAAGTGAAGCTTTAATAACCTAATTTCCCTCATCAGCAAAAATAAATAAATAAAAATAATAATGATTTTAAGAAAAATCATGGGGCTTAAAAATGAAGCCAAAGGTTAAATGCAAAAAAAAAAAAAAAATGCAGATCCTTGATTGGCCACTGGAGGCGAGTTCTGAAAGGGAGTCAATCCCAATAGAACCACATAATGATAATTCCACCTTCAAGACAATTTGTGATTTTATTTGTGAATTCTCATTAATACAAACCACAGTTTTTAATAATCTTAAATCTTTAAGTTCAGCCTAATTATGTCTTCGTTAAGTGTGGATGCCATCACAAGTAGAATTTTTTTACATTCAGCCCATCTCATTTACCTTCTTTAGCTCAGGACTTAAAAAGGATTTGCTTATCTAAAAATTTAATCATCAAAACTGTATTTGTGTTTTGATGTCCAGCAAGAAATAATTATTATAAAAAAAACAACAACCTCTAAGCTGCTAAGCATACACAACTCTCAGTTCGTAAAAACCACTGAATGATTCATTGTCAGTTATAAATAGGAAACTGTTATAGAAGTGATAACTGTTTATCACTTATCGACACTTGGAGTTGAGAAACACTTAATGAATAACATGACAACAGCAAGTTTGTTTCCTACTCAGCTGATGTTACTGGAAACAGTCAACAGTTATCTGAAGTTTCCGTGACCACGTGATAAGAAAATAATTAACCATCTAAATAAATCTGCTGTTTTATTGCTCCTGGAGAGGAACTGCATTTGAACTTTGTTGTGTCATATTGTGAATAAATCTAGCTGGCAATCAGCCACTGTTTTACTGACTCTATTGGCTGCACTGTCTCTGCAAAGAGCTAGTTGCCCGGACTAGTTGCCCACATAAAAAGCGAAGACGAATCGCTGGTTGAGTCCGTGTCAGAAAGTTCATATTATCTGAGCGAGCAGGCAGAAGATCTTGTAAGATCAGGCGCCATGAACGTTGCTCATTTGACAGAGCAAAGGAAGAGCTTGTCAGGGAAACAGCTCGTGTCGCTGGCACTTAAAAGGTCAGCGAACTGAACCCCAACCCCTGGCCCGCCCTCACGCCTGTCTGTCTGTCACCAGTCCCCCCTTTTCCAGGCGGGTGTCCCCAGCCCGCATCTAGGCTGCTATCACCCGCTGTCATCCCTTCTGAGCTGCCCCCCTTTGATGACCCAGGCCTCTTGTCAGAGAAGAGCTTCCAGGCAGGCAGGGTAAGGACAGCCCTTTGATGAGGACCCCGACACTTGCCAGCACCACTGACATGCAGGGGGGTCCTTTGAAGAGTCCGGGCCTTACATGTACCCATCCGTCCACACACACACATATATATACACACTGTTACACGTGCTTCCAGGGTAGATGGAGAAATGAAGAGAAGAGGATCGGGGCGCTGTATAGAGAGGTCCCTCCTTTGACTGTGGCGCCTGCTCTCTGATGGTTTTAATGAAGGCATTTGAATTTTTTCATCCTGAGCTTTAGACGCCTTCAGTGTGGCACCACAGAAAATAGATGTATAGCAAAGGGAGGAGGAGGAGGAGTAACACAAAAAGAATCCATGATGTTGTCAAAAATTGTTAGAAAAGGTCACAGAAGCTTTGTTATATTTCATCATTTGACTCTCACTGATAAAAGAGAAATTGGGGATGTCGGGATTTCAGACAATGGATACTTTTTTGCAGCTGTTGCTTTAATCATCCTATTTATCGCAATGATTTAGTGAAAGGAAAATTTAAGTTTAGACATAACTAGTAATTTAAGTAGTTTAACCACATTTCCTGTCAAACAAGACCTACTTTTAAAACTTTTTTTACCCAGATCTCAAACACGTGGCATGATCCAGCACCAAAAGTTGTATATTGAATCTAGTGGAGATAAAAGGTGTCATATGATGTTCTCTATCACTATTATCGTTTCTTAAACCAACTGCTGCCCTGCTGAATGGTTACTGAACTCAGAACCAATCCAGCTACCAAATGAAGGTGTTGACACTTCCATGTCCTCCAACAGTGCATGTCCTTAGCCAGGTCACTGTAATGGCGCAGCTATTGTTACGTCTTCCTGAAAGATAAACAGACACAGTTTGACACCAGCCCCATTCACCAGTCATAACAATCCTAATCAACACACAATAGATGTCAGACCTGGCCCCAGCCCCTGCGATGTCATATGGGGAAATAAAATGTTTGATGTTTTTGAAGGAGCAATTGTTGACATCAAATGTTTTACCTGGGTTCAGTGTAGATTTGCAAAAATGTAATTTCCTGACTAAAAAAAAAGAAACCATGTGTGTACATGCTGCACCTGCCTGTGTTGCAAAGTTCTAGCAATGATCCACATTCTTCACTTCACAAGCGGTGGTTGACATTGGGCGATTGACATCACAGACAGTTCTCACAGACCAAAAGCAACAAAGTTATTCACATCGCCACAAAACCGCAGTGTGCTCAGAGAGACACATTATTCCCAATGATACCACAAAGAGCACAATGTTTGTTGATAGAAAAAGGGGGGCAAAGGGAGGAGAAAGAAAGAGCCTCTCATACATTTTCCTCATTCCTTCCTTCTCAATGTGGCCCTTTTTTGTCTGAGTCTGTCTATGTGGAGTAATGATTAACACAGCCAAGCATGGGAAGAGACTAACAGTTACAATGGAGGGGGTTGTTTTGGTGTACAGAACCGCCGACTGACCTGCCGAAGCTTCCCAAGCTCACCTGGCAGGTCCCTGGGAGCCAGCAGCTGGCATTCAGGAGGGGGAAAATGGCTACTTAATCATTATCATGTGTGGAATCAGTCAGAAACTGCTGGCAATGGGCAAACAGATAAACCTGGCAACATTGTTAAGGCAGGCACGTAGTAAAGTGCTTAACAGAGTGTGGAAAGGTTCACATGAGAAAGCGTGTGAGTGTGTACAAGGGGCTTCTGAGCTTTGTGTAAGCCGAAAAATGATTGAGCTTCAGACACGTGATATGAAGCTACTGAGGTTGAGTCTTGTCTTTTTTCGTTAGGAAGGGACACTAGTTTTATCCTTTGTTTTATTGAAATATTTATTTTATTTTATTTTATTTTGGGTGAGAAGTCAGTCAAAATTCCGAATATTTTTATCCATGGACAATAAATGTTCAGAAATTTGTGATGCAGAGACAAATCAAACAGTTTGTACATAGGTTCTCTTTTAATGAATCAAGTAATCAAATTTATGCAAAGTTTGTGGGCCTTTTAGTGCCCAAGTCCAAGTTGATGTTTTGAAATGCTATGAATAAAAAAAACATTTGTGGCTGTATACTGACAAAGACTAGCAGTTGAATCTGTCCACTGATGTTTGCTGCAATCACTTGGCCAATCAGAAGTGTTAAGTGCTGCAAGCCCCACCCCCAAGTTCCTAAACATTTGAAAAGTAAGGGACTCATGGGGATAAAATAATATCCCTGAAAAAGACTGACTGGTTTACAGTTTTGAATGGGGACAAAGACAGACAGTTGACCTGACGTGTTTATTTCTCACCAGGTGGACGACCAGATGAAGCTGCTGCAGAACTGCTGGAGCGAACTCCTCATCCTCGACCACGTCTTCCGGCAGGTGATGCACGCTAAGGAGGGCTCCATCCTATTGGTCACTGGTCAGCAGGTGAGTTGGTTAAACCCCATCCTGTGAGCTACTTCTGCTCTTCTTTCCACCAAAATGCTGCCAACCATGCATCACTTGTCCCTTGGAGGGATTCTGCAACACATCAACTCTCCCTTTAAGCGTTATTGATCACTCTGCAACACAGGAGTCCCCACTTCATTAAAAATAGATCATGCTTATAGATATATACTGATGTCACCAGAATAATCAATTTAGCATTTTTTTCTTCTCAGTGCATGAAGACTTGAATAAATAAAGCGTTCGGTTACGCATGCTGCAGCATAGTGAGTGGGCGGATAGATGAAGAATATGGCTAAGTGTGTTATTTTCTTCTACTGGGGCCTTGAAGGTACTTGGTGGGAGCTGATGCCTGAAACCCAAATGGAGGTCCTCAAAGCATCAGGATCCTGTGATTCTGTTTGTGCTTCACACACACACACGCACACATAGACACAACGAACAACACTGTCAAATAGTAAACACACAAACCCAGGAGCATGCAGGGAAGACTCCTTTAGCGTTCAGTGATTTTCATAATCTCATGCACACACAAAGGCATGAGACTGCTCATCATGAATATGCCTCTGACCAGTGGCATGGCTGTCAGTGAGATGAGAAGTCATGAATTATAGATTGGCCAGCTCTCCGAAACATTGCTCTTCAACAAAATGTTTTACAACAATAGATGCTGGTATAAATATTGAAGCAAGGCAAGCTCACTGTATACAGGGAAGACCTGCTTTAAATCTGCGTTTTTGAATGAAGACAAGGTCGGCGGCAGATTTTCAGAAGAGGCGAAGTAGTTCTGCCTGTGGTCAGCAGACAGTAGTGGGTATTAGTGGTGGAGTAGTACTTTCAAAGAGCTAATAGCTACCTGGCATCAACAAGTATCATGCCAATATGAGTGCAAACAGGTGAAGAAAAAATAAGAAATGGAAGGTGGAAGAGTCAACGAGAGAAGCATCGATTGAACAGGTGGTGGAGTGTGGAAGAGTTGTGAAGGATAGAGGAGGACAGAAACATAGATGCACAATGAGGGCGGGAGGGAAGGAAAAGTATGGAGAGGAGAGAAGAAAGGGAAATTACGGGAATGATGGAGGACTGAGAATGTGGCATGGCAAAAAAAAAAGGAAGAGGAAAGAGAAAGAGTTCTGCTGTGAAAAAAGGAAGAACGAAGGAGGAGGCAAAGGGAGAGAGGAGTGAAAGAGAGAAGGCGAGTTAGTAATGAGGAAGAAGAGGGAAGAGACGGGACATTAGGACAGACTAGGGAGGACAAGAAGAGGAAAAAAGAGACTGGTAGGAGACAAGAGGGGAGAAAGAAGAAGAAGAAAAAATGAGGAAGGATTGAGGAGGAGATGATGAGAGCAGACCGGAGCAGTGAGGAGGAGGAGGAGGGGCTGATAATCAGGGGAGGCGCAGGACGGCAGTTTCGTTTGCATACTTTGGTTAATGAACAGCTGGTGTTGGGGCGGGGGGTGGAGGAGGAGGGGGGGCAATAGGGAAATGCGTGTGTGCTTGCCCGTGTGTGTGTGTGTGAGTGTGAGGCTCTGAAACAGTTCATTATTTCCTATTATTCTCTGCCTGGCCAGGGGTGACAGCGCAGCGATAACACCAGGGATATTTAGAACACAGTAGCAGCATTACCCAAAGCAATTGCTACACACACACATACACACACACACACACACACACACACACACACTCATAACCAATCATGTAATGACTGTTATGGCTAACATACTGCGCTGTTCATTGGCCACACTGGTCTGAAATATGCTAATAACGTGATTGTTACAATATGCTCATCATAGCCGTCTATGGGATATTATAGAAATGATGAGTGTGAAAAAAATATTTATAGTTATTTATTATATATATATATATATATATAGTTATTTATTTTTTTAACATGGTTTTGAATATTTCCTGTGTTGTTTAGCCAAGTTTATAATTTTTCAACAATTTGTTGAATCTTTTTTTTTTTTTTTTCCTTAAGCCAAGAGCAAGGAACTGAACTTTATTCAATACATTAGTAGAGAAAGATATATGTTTTGGGAGCCCATATATCTTGTGTTCATTATAATTATCATCCTCATTTATACAAGACTACTTAAAACAAATAATACATTTAATTTAATAAAGTTTTTGTTGGGGAAAAGTCAGTGCAGTAATGGATATGTTTTGTTGTTGTTTTTAAATGTGACTTTAGGACAGAAAATAATTTTGAAATAGAAACTCAGACAGATGTTTTTCCCCTGTTTTTTGAATGAAGCTTCTTCTTTCCTCTCGTCAGTTACACACTGCACTCATCCTTGCCTTTGAAAGAAATCCATGGTACCAGCAGGTTTACTGTGATAGCCCATCATTCAGTCTTTGTCTCTTCTTCTTGTCCTTACTTTCCTCGCTTTTTAATTCCTGTCTCTTTCTTATTTTCTGACTTTCTCTGAAGTGCTGCATTGTCATGTCACCAGCAGCGGTTAGAAATGGCCATGAGTGTTTTTTTGTTTTTTCTTTCAGTATTGGGTAGAAGAAAGGAGGCTTATTCTTTATGCTGTCACAGGATCAAACATGCAGCGTAACTTGTACAAATGCGTGCAAACATGACATGACAAAGATTGGACTGAACTCCTGAATGATTAAGCAAGGCCTCTCAGCTTGGCAGCCAGTTTTTTGGAATGAAAATCCACATTTTTTTGATAGCGCAATGCTCCTGGTGTACATGAAATTCAAATGAAGAAGAAATGCAAAAACGGAATTTCCTCGGGCCAGTCGTACATCTCTGTGCTTTCAAACAAGGTACATTTGCCATCCCCAGCTTCCACATACATCACAGCCTTCTTCCCATCACACTGATCTCACTTTCCGTACTCATCTTAAATGTTCTGCTACGGTTGTTCATCGTAGGCATGATGGGCAAAGATTTGAAGGTTTATTCATATATTTACTCTCTATATCTCTCCAGGAGGGATAATAAAGTAGTATTGATTGATTGACTGATACGCAGGTCACCAGGGTGAGTGCTAAGTCTGCTATAGTGACATTATAGCGTTTTTTTCTGCTCTCTTTTTACTTAAGGCTAGAAGGCAATAACCCAAGGCATCACCATCAACAGTCCAATCCTTCAATGAAGTTATTTCATGCACAGTTGATTTTATGTAAATTGATTGACACCTTGGAAGGGGGGCAGTGTCTGCTTTTCACCGAGTCATAACTCTTAACCGTCTCGAAGGTGGGAAGACGGCAAGAGAGAGGGACAAAGGAGTTCGGGATAAATCGGGAGAGAGGTACAGTGGTGGAGTAAAAGAGAGTAGAAAGAAAAGAAGACGAGGAAGAGAAAGAGCATGTATTGTTAACGTGTACTTTACATTAACCCTTCTCCTCTCAAGACAGATGAAAAATAGGCACCAATCAGCCTATTCACACCATAAATAAATTCCAAATTCAGGGGTGTTTTTAATTGCAAATGGGGGCACACAGGGACCCTCTTCCTCCCTGAGCTTTAGGAACTGCACACACCAACATCTACCTTCCCCTGGAAACCCTAGCACAGTCAATTATGGTAATGAATTGTCAATAAATATAAAAATTTAATATGGTCCTGCTTACTTTGAGTGGCAGCTAAGGACTTGCCTCCCAGACAAATGTGCTGCGGCTGCAGATATGAAGTGCACCTGATAAAGGAGAGTGTGTGCGTATGTGTGTGTTTGGATGGATGGATGGATGGGTTGGACCCAAGAAAAATGGGTTCATGGGAAATCTATCTATCTATCCATCCATCCATCTATCTATCTATCTTGTCTCTGTCGTGTCTCAGCGTGCATGTTTTGTTTTGCTGTGTTGTGGAGAACAGAGAGAGAGGAGTCAAACATGGCAGGTTGGGCCGGTTGGAGGTGAAGTCCCATGCTCTCTACTTACGCCCACAGCATGTTTTCATGAAAAACTGTTAAACTGTAAAAACCTTATGCCTGCAGCTGCTTTTCTTTTTTTCTCTCTCACTTCCACCAGTGGCTCACACTCTGACAGACAGACCAAAGCTTTTGACTCAGTGTTGAGAGTACAGCAGAGCAGGTACAGGGATGAAAAAATCATTACAAGAAGCTCGTGGTGGTTGATGTGTTCAGGGTACAGTCATGTGTGGTGTAGTTGTCAATCATTTTTGCTCGGATACAGTGTTATTTGTTGAAAGTCTGTACAATGGGCAGAAGTAAGAAGAATAACAGATATACATAGTGAGATGCACTGAGACCAAATAAAAAAAGCTGAAAAAGTGAAAGAGAGGAAGTAAATATCTGTCAAGTCGGCTGTAGCAAAAGACCATTTGGCCATTTAGCTGGCTAGCCTAGCTACCCTATTAGCTGTTTAAGAGCTGGGACTATCTGATTCATTGATGTTAAATTGAATGTGCGATGAAAAACTCCTCAGTGTGCCCTTAATCTTCCACCCTAGAGCCTCTCTTTACACCCCTCTCTCTGCTTCTTCCAGGTGGACTATGCAGTGATTGCATCACAGGCGGGAGCCACTCTCAACAACCTGTTGAGCCATGCCCAGGAGCTGGTGGCCAAGCTACGCTCCCTGCAGCTGGACCAACGGGAGTTTGTCTGCCTCAAGTTCCTGGTCCTATTCAGCCTCGGTGAGTCTCTAAAAGCTCTGAAGTGGGAAGATTTAAGAGGGAGATACTGTTATGTGTTTCTGGCCAATTGTTCATGCCCCACTCCAAAAGAGAGTGAGGATGAGGATCAAAGTGATGCAGGTGATAAAAAAAGAGGCAGGGAGGATGGGAAAGAAAGGAAATGGAAGTAAGAAAGAGGGGAAAGGAAGTGTGAGAGGAGAGGAAGGAAGGGACGAGTGGTCTGGAAGGGACAAAAGAGAAAGTGGGGGAGGAAGGAAAGAGAGGAAGCCTGGTCTTGAGAGGGTTCCTACTGAGAAAGAAGGAAAAAAAGCTTTTACATACAACAATGCAATCTACGTTTCCTTTTTATACCACTGAAAATGAACATTTATAAGAATAAGCCTAAAATAGAAGCCTTAACTGCAAGGGGGAAAAAAAGAGAATGG
>JAOWBC010001052.1:11275187-11285989 GCA_028566105.1 Hypoplectrus providencianus | reverse complement strand
ACACACGCACACACACACACACACACACACACACATCTTCCTTCAGCTACGAATGGTCATTTGGTGGCTAAAAACACACCAGAGGGTTTGCTGAACCACCAGAAGCTGGTCGTCAAACACACACATGCACGCACGCACGCACACACACAAATGGAGTCATTCAGAAATGATCACACAATGCATGCACTACACTTGCTGGCGTCTGGCATGAGGTAAACAGCTTTTAATAGCATCAAACCCACTGCAGTTTGTTTGGGACCATCTGTCCAGTCTATTGTGTTTCTCTGTTGTGGCTCTTTGGAAGCCCATCGCGTGACAGCTGATGTATGGGCTCTTACAAAGCCCCCGGCCAGGCCCTCGGGATCCTGCCATACTGTTTTCTCCCTGTCTGCTATCAATATCTTCTGATTATCCTTCAGTTTTGTCTATTTATATTTTTACTGTGCCTTTATTGCATCAGTTATTTTTTGTTTAGATTATGACACTGCAATCTACTGCTTCCAATAGGGCTACGTCAGTCAGAGTAGAAGAAGAGGAAATGATCTGCATAGGTTTGTTATTGTGTGGAAGCCGAAAATTTAGGTTAGCATCATAGTGCTTAGCATTAGGGCTAGGCTAGATTAAAAAAGAAAAAAGGGAATATATTTCTTTAGGGGAAGCTCAGGGTGACCTTTTTACCTCAATACAGTCACACATTTCAGCATTTAGGATTAGAGGACAGGCATATCAATACACTTCCTCACTAGTTTGTTGTAATTGAGACTAAGTAAGTGTAATCACCACTCACAAAATCTGCCATTGTATAAGACAATTGCTGTTAAAAGTACTATATGTGATTTTTTTCAACTTTCTAAATAAGGACATAATTCATTTTCATAATATTTTACAACAATAATATTTACAGTCCAAAAACTAGCTTGATAAAATACTGCAAAAAAAAAAAATGTAAGAGACATTTCTGCAGTAAAATCTGGGTTTTGTTGAGCACCAGAAGTTCCCATTGATTCCAGGGTTAACCAAGGACAGATACATAACACAATGAATGCATTTTTAGAACAGGTAGAAATTATTTGGAAGGCAACTTCTACAATACCTTTATGGGCCTTCATTGTCCATCCATGCATGCAAACAAAGTCTGAGCACCCGCTCCACATTTCCCCGCCCAATTCAGAATTTCCTATTGTTTATAGAAAAAACACTCGTGCAAATATAAAGAGGTTCCTTGAGAGGTTGGGGAGTACGCTGGAGTTGAGGGGTGGGGGGTGAAAGCTGGGTTCAGGAAGTTTTCACTCCTTTCTTCCCAGGGTGCCCCTGGCCTCTCCAACTTCCAGTCAAAGGCTGAAAGAAGCCAGATGCAGGCAGGATAATCACCACCTAATAAGAGGCTATATTGAAAGCAGGCTGGCGCTCATATACTACAGGCTTGAAAGGCACGTGCACACACGCAGACGGTCGTGAGCGCAGTTGAACGCGTATGCACACGCATAGTTAGGGCAGGTGTAATTATGGTGCACGATGACACACTTCAGAAAGAGCAATCACTCGCAGTCTTTACACATGTGGATAAGCATGTGTACGAAAAAAATAACAACACACTCACACGCACATATAAACACCCACAGACACCAACACCAGATCCTTTTTCCTTCCTCTGACTTTAGCCCTTTACCATCATCCTAGAAAAATGTTAGCACATGGTAAAAGATATGAATAATTTTGTGATATAGCAATTATCAATTTAGGAAGACTGAACAGGATCCCCTATGGTTTTGTGTTTGGTTGGTGTCTGTTTTGGTGCGACCCACTGAAAGAATATAAGGCTAAGCATAGAAACTGTAGTTCTACCCACACTCTAAAAAGTGACAGAACAGCACTGAATGTTTGTGTTGCAGTCAAAAGTGACCCCAAAGTTTCCGGATTTTTTTGGTCCTCATTAAGTATTAACAATCTGTTTTTTTTCCTGTGTGTCTTGGAACAACTTGTGATGAAGTCTAGGGAGTGTGCTGGCAGTGCTAAAACAACATTCTTACACTTAATCAGTAAAAAAAAAAAAAAAAAATGGCTCAACATCAACCAATGTTGGTGGACTTCAGCCTAAACTGAAATCAGCAGCATTTAAAAAAGAAAGCACCGTTGTGGCCCACTGTCCAATGTGAGTTACAACAATGAACATATTGTCTTCTTGTGTGTAACTGCACGCTTTTTCAGCACCAACCATAAGAGATGAAGTTGGCTGCAACTTTTGAAATCAAATAAAGGAGCTGCAATGTACAAGTGCTGCTGACACAAAGTAAAGTAATAACTCAAAGTGGATTAACCCTGTTTTATTTGCATTGTCTAAAGGCCGCCACTCAGTCGCACTGTGTGTAATACTAAGGTAATTGCCAGATTGTGCAGAAGCAACAGGTAACAGTGTTGGCTTTTAATATTGTGTATTATTGAGTTATCAATATTCTTGTGTTTCAATATTTAATTTGCACATCTCCTGCTGTTCTTTTATACATTTCCATCACCCTCACATCTTCCCAAACAGCTTCCATCTTCACCACAATCTCTTTTTTATAACCTTTTCTTTCTTTAAGCATGCGTATAATGCAGGGGATGCAGGAATTTCTATGTAAGCTGATTATAAGTTGAAGTTTTATTTTTCTGTCTAATAAATATATGAGAAAACCAGCTACATCTTCAGTGTTCGGTTGTAATATTTTCTTGCCCTTGAGATATTTTGTACAATCTGGGCACCTTGATCATTTTTCAGCAGCCTATATTAGCATCTGAAGGTGGAAAATTATCTTTTAATTACACAAAGAACCTGTATGACACAGAGTCACAAAATGGATATGCAAACACAACAAGCCTCTATTTTAACAATGACAAATGAAGCCCCTCACTATAAATACGTGTCCATCTATTGTTTTTCACACCCAACACAGCTATTACTTTAAAGCTGCACATCCCCCCTGTGGCACAGCACATCCAGTGTCCTGCTCTTACACCATCAGCAGCATCAAAAGGAGAATCTATATTCTCCCCTCTGTCTTTTTTTTTTTCATTTGAGTGACTATGAGGAGCAGCAGCAGCAGCTGCAGCATCTCTCCCTGCTCGTGCTCAGCCGGGGGAAGGCACTAGGTTTAGCAGGCGAGGCAGATTTATGGCGGTGGAGGTGACCTCTGGGGCCGTAACACGGTGATGGGTGAGTGGCTCTCAACAGTAAGCTACTGGCACTTGACAAAGTGCCCGAAGCAGAATGAATTTACTTCTCTTTTCCTCAATCATCAAGCAGCCACTGCCCTGACCCCCATCCTGACTGCTATAACAAGATCTCCCATCTCACAAGGGCCTGAAAAATTTACTGTCACATCTACTTTTCAATGAGCTCAAGTGAGCACTTCTTTCACCTTCAACGGAGCAGGTGCCGGTGTGGAGGAGGGCTAACCTGTCCCTAGTGTGTGTTAGTGTGTGTGTTATGCGTGGTGTGTGTAAGAGAGAGAGCGAGAATGAGATTGTTGTATTAATATTCGTATTAATGTGCTTTGTTGATTAATATTGTGGGAATATTCCTATCTAAACCGCCATGCAAATAATGCCGATTGAATAAAACGAATCGTCTGACATCTGTAGACACACATGCTCAAACTTCCAAATGGTATTTGCAAACGAGTTTAAAAAAAAAATAAGGGCAAACACACACAAAACACTCACAGACACACAAGAAGAGAAGGAGAGAAAGAGGTTGCCAGGCAGGGACACAAAGGGCACGGCTATACGGATGTCAGTAGACACCTCCAGCATTTATATTAGAAGTCAATCTACCTTATCACATTCCTTTTACACACACACACACACAAACACACACACACACACTGGCATAGACACCAGGCATTGTAGAGTGTGTGTGTTTGCCAGCTTTCATCAGCTTGATGGCAGTAGAGTTGGACTTAATGATCCTGATATTTTTTTAATATGCAGACGATAAATCTTGGTGCACACACATTTCAGCTTCACCTTTCATGCACTCCAGTTGTTGAGGTGAATCACAATGGATCCGACAGGGAGAGACGAAACTAGTTTCTTGCACCTTTTTGCAGTTACCTTAATTAAATCAAAATGCTTTTCAAATGTGTTTGGTCACTTTTACCTCCTCCAACAAGGGTAGTTTTTGGTTTGGTTTATCAGATGGATTTTAGAACAATTCTTGGCCAGTTTTCATGAAACTTGCTGGAAGGGTGTAGCATGGGCCAAAGAAGAGACCAATACATGTTGGAACTGATCAGAATAATTTGGCGTGAACAAATCATTTTTTTCATTAATTGCATGATCTGGTATTTGGCCTTGAATGTCTGCATTCTCTAAGTGCCCTCATAGGTTATCTATAAATCTGAATTGTATCATAATATTCTGAACATATATGATGAAAAATCTATATATCTTCCGATCTGCAAAAAATAAAAAAAATAGCAAAAATGCAAGGAGATAATTAGATAAAAAAAAAGGTTGAGAGAGAATGTCTTGGAGGTAAAGGATGTTCACAATAATATAGCATGTGCATTGAAGGAAATAAATTCCACCTCTTTCTTTTTTTTTTTTTATGCATTCAAATAAACTGCATTGACTTTGTAACACACTTCACAAGATGGAACAATTGTGGGTTTTTCATTGGCTAATGGCAAAACAAAAAGCTTCCATATACACTGATCTAACTTCTATAATATAAGCCAACTTTTGTGCCATAAACACACTGCCATTTCAATGATCGCTTGCCACTGGAAAAGGCAGCATCAAACAGAAAGTTACCTGAGCTTCAATTATTTTCACTTCAAGAAAGTGGGGATATCTGACCATTAGAGAAGTAGGGCCTGTTAAAAAACTGACTGATGTAGTATTGCCATATCCCCATTATAAATCATGTACACAATATTATTTGGTGCATTGTTATTTTGGTATTATATTGTGCATCATTTGAAATTAAATGTGCATTTTCTTTTTCTTTAAATTCCTTTGCAGTTTAAATATACAGTCATAATTGGATATTTTGTAGTAGTAAAAAAATCCTGGAGCAGGTTCTGTTGTTTCAATGGTCACCGCATCAAATGGTCCACATATATAACATTTATAACACCAATCAATACACTGTATAATAGATAAAGGAAGTTGGTTATGCCAACATTTCATTTTGTCAACTTCACCCTTTAAAATGCCATAACTAATTCAACCTCTTTTCTTTTATGAGCCGCTCTTTGGTCCACCCTCACCCACTGGGATAATGTTATCATGATGAGCCAATAAAAATCAATGATTAAACATGTGTAATTTTCCAGAGAAGATGTATTAAAATTTATTGTCTCTCTCTCTCTGGCGAGCCATCACATCAGCCCTGGAGCGGCAGACACTCTGCGGGTTACAGCTGAAAGTAAAGGAGGGCATTAAAAGCTATTCAATAAGCCACTGTAAAATTGATCAGGCTATAAAAGCTGCTACCCGCCTGCTCCCCACCCACTCCAGACGGGTGAACGTGTCTGTGGAGGAGTGGAGTGAGTGACGGAGAGGATGGAAAAAAGACAGCGAGAGAAGGTAGAGAGGAAGAAAAGCGGAAGAAAGAGAAAGAGGGGAAGTTAAGAACGTAAAGAATTTACAGACAGCAAGAAATTTATAAAGAGTGAGTAATTAAGTGTTTGAAATAAAAATAAAAAAATTAAAAAAAAACAGAAAGAGAAGGGAGCCGTGATTCATTTGCTGGTTCAGCACTTATTGTATCATCACAAAGCAATTAAACAGTGTAATTTACCATGTAATATTATAACTGTACCACATGGGTCAATTTATAAGGTATCCTACAGCACACACACCCTCAGTATACAGTGTAGAGTACGCATTGTGTTCAGGTCACTGAACAACTTCATGGGCTGCCATTTTTAAAATATCTGACTTGAATGATTGAAATAATTGTGGTACCTACTGACGATTTGTGACGTTTTTCTCTGACCAGTTGGTATTTTGCATCGTTTAAGCTCCACATCAGCTCAGCTTACTTGAAAACTCGGCCTTAATGACACAAAAAAGCTCAAGGTAGTGTGCAATGCACAACTTCAGAGTCAAGTCATACAATGCAGTGTGAAAACAGCAAATAGGATGCAATGCATAGTGAAATCTGGACGGTCTTTGGAATAATAATAAAAGATCATCCACATTAGGATCGCCACTCCAATCTTGAAACATGTCCGACACGGGATCAAATCTGTTACTGCCTGTGTGAAAACGTAGCGCCAAGATGTTATCTGCCAAATGTGACAGTTTATTGCAAACCAGAGGCAATGAAGTCAAAGGAGAAAGTTAAGAAACAGTTTTCATCTCATCAGCCCCTCCCACAAAAAAAACAATTTACTGTAGGCCAATTGAGGCCAACACCTCAGATCACTAAAAAAGAAATATGTGCACATTCTCCCACCAAGTTCAGTAAGTGCAGAAAACTCTCCAAAAGTGGGGAAAATACTACACGCCAACCCTTGGGAGATTTATTGTTTGATAATCTATATGGACAGTATGCCACTTGGGCCTTTCAACTGCATCTCACAAAAAAAAAGAACTCCTAGGAATAAGAAAATTCTAGTAGCGAGGAGCGGTGCTGTCGGCGGTATCAGTGGCAGTGGCTCGGCAAACTGCGTTTTTCTTTTAACTTTCAATTCTCCTAAGCATCCGTGCTTCACAGCCCCTTGGGCTATTGCCTTTCTCAATCTGTCCCTGGAGAGGCAGGAGTTATGGTCCCTGTCGATTGAGGAGAAAGGGATGTTATTCCCCTGTCACCCCCTGGTCGCGCCGCCATCCTCCCTGCCCTGATCTACGGCCTGACTCCCCCCCTTACCCCGTTCCCCCCTCCCTCTTCCCCACTTTGCTGCGTCGTAAGCTGCCGGCTATGTCGTTGCCATGGGCTGTTGAGATGAGGACGATGGAAAAATGTTCTGAGGGGGAGGAGGTGGAGGTGCTGATATTGGTTTAGAGGTGCTGTTGGCAGCTGCACGATGTTAGTGGTGGGGAATGCTTTAGTACTGTGTTCAGACACTTGCAGCAAAATTGGCGTGTGTGTTTGTGTGTTCAAATGCACACACACAGAATTTGCACATTTGTGATTTGGGCTGATGTGTTTTTATATAAAAATATTGTGAAGTGCATCTTTTAACATGGCATATTCACTAAGATGGAGTGTAGTGCTCCCTCTCTGCTGGGGAACAGGCTGGGGCGCGGGTGGGGGTGGGGGTGGGGGTAAACTGTGAGACAGCTTGGCCCAGGAGAGGTGACCTGCCCCAGGGCCCACGCAGGTCTTTTTGTGACACAGTTAACAGGGGAGCAGTGACAGGGTTAAACATGAAAGGCAGTTAGCAGACGCTAGTGTGTAATCAAAGGGTCCCTGTCCCTGCAGGTTAGGTTTCTGTGTTGGCTGACTGATTGCTGTAATTGAATTTCATTAATCAAACATCATCAAATACATTTTTTTTACAAAGTGCCTCAGTTTGATTAAATATTTCAATAGTTTTTTTGTTTATTTTTTTTTTCAAATCATGACTGTTGGTTGTCTTTTTTACTTTATTTAGATAGAAGGACAGCTGTGGGAAGCAAAATACAACTGTTGACATGATAAATATATTTGATATTTGACTGGATTCAACATATATCTGCAGGGGTATAAGCATCTCTGAACCCGTTGGGAATCAGTCAAACAGCGATTTTGTGTTTTGGGGTAGGGTTTATATTTTTAGGGGTTCTTATAAAACCAGGTGGATTTTCTCCCGGGAGAAAGGGGGTTCATGCCCTGTGTGATAAGTAAACCATATTTTAATGTAACTTTATTATATTACTTCCATCACTCACATTTTGTGAATCACGTTTCTTTTATAGATATTACTTAGTATTTTTTTTTTTTACCTTGTTTCTTACATTACTTAAATTGGTCCTGTCACCCTCATAATTACTTCACTTCAGGCATTTAAGTACATGTATTTACATTTTAAACTGTCTTTTATACCACCTAACCAGGAAGTCATTACCTAGATCAGTTGCATTAACTTAAACTACCATCTTCTTTATAACCACTAACATGTGCATACTGATGTGTGCTGTTCTATTCTGTTGTATAGTTTGGAGATCTTGTTGCACGAGGCTTATAAAATGCTAAACCATTTCCAGATGACGGACAATGGATTTGGTGATTGCGTTATGACCATTGCTTTCTATCACTTTTGCTCTTCATATGGACTTTAGTCAACCAAAGTCTACTAAACTGTCAATCAGACTTGGACGACAAATGGAAAGCAGAAAGCTTCAGTTAACAGTATGATGCCATTGTCAACAGTGTGAAAATATTCAGAAAATAAAATTAGGAATAAGAGTGCAAGTGACTCATGAGGGGGGTTGACCACGTCACCATCTCTGGATAAGTAAAGTTTTGATATCAATCCTTCAGTGGACAAAAGCTTGACTCTAACTGTGTTAGTTTGCATGCATGCTCCAGTGCATTTCCGTGCAATATGAGTTCCATTGGTTTGGTCCAAGTTGTGGTTTCTAAGGCGCTTGTACGGAAAAATGTGTCATGGTTTTGTTTAGAAAAACTTTCAAGATTCAACAAACTACAGGCATCCTTAAACCACCAACTGCACCAATGAACATCAGCACAGACATCAGTAGCTCTGGCTTCCAGATCTCAGAGGGCTCAGGCCCATTTCCATACGGGCCAATGCTCGACCTCTTTTAGATACCACCGCACCTTAGGCAAAGCCTGAGCTTGTGAGGGTCTCTCTGGGTGAAGGAATAAATAAATAAGCAGATAAATAGATGAATAACCCAGAGGAATGGGAGCCCATGCGGCTTGGCCATCCATCATATATCCTATTACCACGCACTCAGCGGCACCTGCAGTATGTATAATGCAGTCAACCTCTGTAAGCAGATACAAATTCAACTCTTTTCCTCCTCAATTTGTTATATCTGACAACGCCACAGCTTGTGCCTTGTTGTTTCTTTGAATTATGAATCGATTCCCTTCACCAGACTTTCGCCCTGTGCGTGATAGCGTGGCGTTGTTATGCAGAGCAGCTGCGGAAAACAAATTCAAGAAGCCTGGTACGCTTTGTAGCGGCTGGGGGAATATGCATAAACAGTTGCGCTTAAAGCCACTTAAGAACAACCAAATGGGCTCAATATTTCATCTTTGGATTTGTTTCATTGGGTGTGATGAATATGAAATGCCAGAATGTGGAATGAGTGCAGAAAGAGCAGTCGTTTCAAATGATCTGAGAATGTTTTTGAGATTTTTCACACAACAGTGATAAATAGTGAACAAGTGCGTTAACTGACAATTTAAATCTTAATTCCTGTCACAAAGTCTTTCTCCAGTTTTAGCAATGAACCATAAATATGCCAAATATCATCCCAAACTGAGGGAATACGGCGAATGGGAGGCGTGTGTGTCAGAGGAAGAGTGGAAGCAAAATAAAGAAGAAAGGAAATCTTGCAAGTAAATACAAATTAACAAATCAGACACAAGAAGAAGCGAGAGGGAAAGAAGCCAAGCGGGAGAGAGGAAGAGGAATGTAAATACATGGCGAACCAATAGCACATTTTGACCGTTGCCTGTTTGTTTGGGTATTTACACTGAGCCTACAATCAAGTCCTCAAACCTTCAGCCCACATGACAAGAGCCCATTTCAGGGCCACATATTCTCTAAACAGCCAAGCCAACCAGCCAAATCCTCAATCCACACTCAAACACACACACACAAATCTCACTTATTTACCCATCTCTTCAAAATGCAAAAAGGATGCAGGGAAAATCGTCAAATCTAATTTGTGCACAGATAGGGTAGGGGAAGATAAAATGTGAGGAAGTGATTTTTTTGGGACTTGGCTGAACTTTCGAGCCCTGTTTGGTTTGAGCAGATGTAGAATTAGTACACATCACTTTTCATCAGTGAGACATTGAACACGAGCCGCCGCTCAGAGGCCAAAAAACCTCTGTGTCACACAAACGCACAGGAACACCTCGCCTCCATTGTCTTTAGTTATATTGTGTTAATCATCAATGTGATGTCAATTCCCAAAGCAACAAATTACTCCTCCAAAAGCATGTTTGGTGTCTACAAATAACAGTGGCCTGTTACAACGGGTTTATACCACATTCAGCTGGACAAAAAACTTTGCCCTCTTCAGCCTGGGAATTTTAACTTCTGTTTTTAAATTGACCTGCTAAATAAGTCACACTTTAAACATTTCCTGCAAAGTTAAAAACAGACTTCCGACCACACAGAAAATCAATTCTTGTCATAATACTTCTACATTCCATAGTAAGAAACAGAACACTTCATGATGTTACACAAATTAGGGTTCGGAGTGAAAAGAATCTTAATTAGAAATAACACTAACACAGCACAAGGATATCATCACTTAACACTGAGCAAGACATACAAGGAGATCACACATTCATGCAGTTAGTACAGCTGAGTGACATTCAAGGATATTTGAAATCATAATGAATTCCTGCCACAATAACAGATTTAGACGCGGAGCTCAAAATGAGCAAAATTCCTACATAAAAGAAACGGAAAGAGAAAGGTCAAGCACCCAACAGCTGCTTTCAGTTTGTGTAAGTGAAATGTGCTACTTTCTAAAGCATTTGTATGGGACTTGTCCTCAAAAAAGCATTCTTTATATTAAAACCAAAATTTGAAAAGATGGTAGTTTTCTTGTACAAAATGTAAATAAAACAGATTTTGATAATTTGCTAAACCACTGGCATACATTCAGTGCATACTGGA
>JAOWBC010001052.1:11246309-11262917 GCA_028566105.1 Hypoplectrus providencianus | reverse complement strand
GCTCACTGTAAATTTGTAGCGGATGGGCACTCATCACTACAGCCCATCCCAGCCCGGCCCACCACGTTAGTGAATATGCATTATGGCTTATGGCTTCATTAAGTCGCAGCGTGTTATAAATTATGACACCATGCTGAACACACACACACACACACACACACACACACACACACACACACACACACACACACACAGTCTCAGAGACAGCATGTGTATATAGAGGATGTTTTGCATACATACCAACGTTAAAGGGCCACATAATGAAGAGAGCCAGAGCCTCTATGACAGGGCAGAATCAACAGCACCAACATCACGTTTCTAAAAGCCCTCCTATTATTTCTGACAAGAACCGTAGAAGGCCTTCAGCGCGGTGCAGATGTTGGAGAGACAACGTCTTTACACAATTTAATGGGGAAAGTAAGTCCTGGGGATTTCATTGATATCAAAAGCAGCCGGCGTGCTGAGGCAATTACATGACACAACTTAATTAATCATTTGACAATGAGGGGAAGGGCATTGTTTTAGATGATCGTTATGTGTTTAAGGGGTTTTGCGCACACTCAAGGTTTCGCAATGATGCAAAGCGTGGTTTCCCATGTAAATGGGCGCTAAGCGATTACCATATGAAAGCAGCACGCCCAACAACACCTGCCGACATCCTTGGAGCTGATGGAAATAAAAGGTCATCAAAGCATGGGATTACAAGGTGACCACCAAGGAAAAGCTAATTGCAATGAATAATGGAAAGCGATTGTCAGGTAATTAGCAATTAAAACGCTGCATTTTGAGTATAATAGCAGCAGACATAGCCTGTCTTCCATGCCATATTGGTAATTATTGAGCTTGGAAACCAGCCTCGTAAATGGAGCATTTTCCGACTTTGAGGCACTAGTTAATTCCTCATCTTTCTTTAGCACATCAAAGTATATTATCTCCTCACTAAGATGGTTAAAGACTAATTTGTTGTACCAGGTTAACAACTAACAAGAACTTTGCAAACTTTTTCTTTCACTTTATATCCTTGTGTGGGAGAATTTAATGTAAGAAAGGGTAACATCCCCAGCCAAGAAAGGCTGGTTAGCATCAATGAATACAGAACAGGACCCTTGCCGTCTCACACTGGCCTTTCCCTGCCACTCCGATTACAGCGGGGGAAAAAAAAAAACTTGTGATCCTGCCCATTCACTGCTCACGGAATTTTTCAATTAAGCAAATATATTCTTTCAGATGTCAGAGAGGGTGAAACTTGAAGCCACAGGAGCACTTTGTCGCACATAAGGCAAGTTAAAGAAACAAAAGGATGGATGTGCAGGTTAAGGAGGAACAAAAGGAGCGCCCCGGAACGATGATGAGTTCAAAGGGAAAAAAAAAGGAAAGCAAAGATGTAAATAATGGTAACGTTACTGAATATTTTTTTCACATTACCATTAACAAAGAAGTGTGGTCCTTTTGAAAACCAGAACATGTACATGGGCTTCTCTCAGGGTCAAGGGTAACTTGAGTGTAAGAAAATGAATCGCAAAGCATTAAAAAAGCCTCTTAAGCAAGAATACTGTGTTGATTTATTTCACAGTGCCAGGGGTCAGCCCTTACTAGCCCTGCATTGTCGGCACATCGCCCTGTGACTCAGGAACCGCTCTTCATAGTCTGGAGAAGACAGGAATGAAGAAAGGAAAGATAGAATGGGAAATTACAAAGGACAGGAACGGCAAATCTTACATCTAAAAAGCCCTCTTCTGGAGTCTGGGTAAGAAATTCTATACAAAATCAACAGCAGAAGTGAGGGACTAATATATTACTGCCCATTTTCTTAGAAGCACTATGTCTGTGAATGTATGGGTGCATGCATGTATGTATGCTTACGTGTGTGTGTGTGTGTGTCAACCACCTCTTCAAAAAAGTGGTGACGATGACCTTGTACATTCAGTCACAGCAACAAGAGGCAGGTGAAAAGATGAAGTATTCATCAGAACTAGGCTCATCAAGCATGGTTCATTCATGGGGCAGTTTCTCCGACATTTTTTTTTTATGTTTAATATTTAGCATGAAAGTTTTTCTCAAATAGTTTGAAAACAGACCTGTTCTACGATATCACATCCTTTTCCGGCTATTTCAGAGATATTTCATCTAACGTAATATCCACGTTTTGTATTGTTAATTCTCTTACAGGGCAATTGCTTTCTAGAGTTCCACTTTCTTGTTAAAGTTTGCCATGGAAAGTGTCTAAAAATGAGAAACAGAGCACAGGTTCAGAAGAAAAGTGCTGTTTTTTAAGAAGACTCAGATGCAGTATCCCCTATGAACATCTAAAGTTAACCCTATTTACACAGACTAAACCCCATTTGACTAAGAGTGATTTTCATGACTTGAGTCTCATCCATTAAATCAGATCTTTGTGTCTCTCGCCACTCACCCACCCTCCACCCCTGCACAGCTACGGCGTATCTAAATGGTAATAAAGCAGGATCTCAATACGATATGTCCTCCTTCATTGCATATTGTTGGTTGCATATTGTTTTTCTCTTTTTTTTGTCCCACTGTGCTTACTGCTCTGGGCGCCGCAAAGCCCTGGCCAGCGGCTTTGTCAGGATGCTAAATGGAGGGCCGTGAGTTTAAAAACTTAAAGAGGCAGTGAAATATTAGCCAATGTGGGTGAGGAATGAGTGGCTGAGAACCGCGGCGTGTCAGTGTTTAATGGTCGGACTCGGATGCATATAAGTTAGTCCAAGCATGAAGGGCAGTGGGACGCTCGCGTGGAAACGATGTCCCCTCCCCTCCTTCGCATCCCTCCTCCCATCCACAGACACACGTTCACACACACACACACGTATTGTCACACCCCACCCAGACAGCTTTTAAGCAAGGAGCCCATCAGAAACTTGTCATTTCTCTCATTCACTCCGACAGCCTTGAGACACAATGCAGACTTACCTCTGTGTTGTACACCCCATATATCAGGAAGATGAACAGGCCCTGCGAACACAGACAAAGAAAGAGCGAGAGAAAGGAGAGAGAGAGAGAGAGAGAGAGAGAGGGAGAGAAAGCGAGAGAGAAATAGGAGGAGGACAAAGTTGTTACAGTTGTTTTCTCTCTTACCGGCAAGTAAAAAACAAAAGATGAAAAGTAATAAGTGGAGCGACATGAACGTGTTTTCTCTTGTGTGGATAGATGTGAAGTAGACTGTAGTGAAAGAGTAACTAGAATAGAAGCAGAGCTTAAAGAGTCCAAAGTGGGCCACCTCAGCACGCATTTGTTTCGCCTACAATACTCGCGCTTCTCATTCCCGCTCCCACTAAGCCATCAAAGGCTCAAACCCAAGGTTCCATACGGTTTTACCGAAACAGAAAATCTTTAGCGCCTGTGTTCAGTCTGGGTTGTTAGACCAAACACACACACACACACACACACATACATATATATATATATATATATATATATATATATATAAATGACTAAGTACCAAAAGAACAAAGAAAACAGTGAGTTCCAGCTCATGTATACATAAAAACAAACACCCCTTTTGAAAGCATGCACACTGGCACATACACGTACTAGAGGCACACACAGAAGCACATAAAGAGAGCAACTCAGGCCAGACGAGACTATCAAGGAAAACCATTGGAGGAAAGCAGAGAAAGAGAGACAGAGGGAGCATAATGAAAAAATGACACATAAAAGAAGATATTTCATGTTCACAAAACTCCACGGCTAGTACCCATGGCCCAAGAATGCCATGCCCTTGGACGCATAAAGGCTGCACTTTTGGTCACAGAAAAACAGCTATTTTTCATTCCAATCCATTGTGGCATCCATTGAATGTACAAGCTGTGCATTCGCCTTCGAGTTATAATGTAATACCGTCGCCTCAATGGAAACAGTGAGAACAACATTCTCAGAGCACCGATTGAACCGTGCCACAAAGGATGTACCGAAAAAAAAAATGAAAAGGCAGGTAAAATCCTATAAATTTCAAGGCTGATAGATACAGTGGATTCTTTCACAAGCCAAAAGCAAGTCATAGTGGGTCTGGCTAACACAGACAGACACACACACACACTGAAAAAAAAAAAAAACTTTTAAAAGTACATCTCTCCTTTTTTTCACGGCTCAGAGTTTGTGTTGCTTCATCTTTAAAAGAAGGTAAGGACACATCCTGAGGACAGGCAGCCACAACCTGGTCCATGCATCAATCAAGCTGAGTTTGGAGCATCCAATTTTTGCCAGGGGGGGATCTCGATGCATCACCATTGACAACATGATTTGGAGGCCCATTCGGAGTGACAGGCAGACGATGGCGGCGGTGACGACCTCTAGCCCAAGCTACTGCCCATTCGCCTCCTACTGGCTGCGGTCCTGTCCTCCAGGGACTGAATTGCCCTGTCTGTCGGGCTGTCAGGTGACATCTCAGAACATCCATCCTCTTTAAACTGACGGTTCCACTGGTCTCTGACATGCTGAAGACAATAGAAATAACAACGAATCTCGAGCTGAGACCTAGGATTGTCCTTCTTGGTTCCAATTGCATTTAATGCATAGTGCTGAGTGCAAGAAATTTGAGACAAAAAAAAATAGTTCTGCTTGATATGCACAATATGACCTTATGGGATGACAAGGTTGTTTACCAATACCACGAATTGCTCAAATAGTACTAAACTGTGATTTCTGGCTTTTGAACCTCTGATTTATTCTCACATAACAGTTTTCTTCACGCAAATGCTCAGTGGCAGAGGATGGCATTACAAAAGAAATATCATGAAAAGAAATGACAAAATATTTTGGCTTTTTCTTCAAACTAAAGGTCTGGTATTATTCAAGTGTGTTGGCAGGGGGACACATTATCTTTTCACGGACACCTAAAAAATGGCTAGGATACATGATTCCCCTACTCAGCTTTGCTCTGCAACAGTTAATGGGCTTTTTAATTCCAGCTCATGGTTGTTGATATATATATAAAAAAAAAAATAGGACAAAATCTACAGAAACCTTTGTTGTGTCTTATAAATATGGACCACAGTAATTATATTTATAATAATAATATTATTACTCCATTGAGGAAGTCACAAAAATCCACTAATGTAGGGTCATTATTATAAAATGAAAGATTTTACTGGGGTTATTACACAATGAATCGAGGCTACTGTAAGGAAAAAATATGACTTTTATTTTTAAATACAATTGCAATAAGCAATTTTCATAGATCCCCCCCCCTCAAAACAGGAGCAAAGTATTTTACATGGTTTATTAGAAAATACTGTTTTCACACACATATACATGCGTGAACACAAGCACACACATGCAATAACAGACAGTGGGTGGTTAATTTGCAACACATACCATACTATTGTATTGCATTAGAATTGCAATTTCCAACTTATTGTTGCAATTTGATTATCATGTTTTTGATCATTCCTCTTATTTGTAATTAATCTTTTGTTGTGTAGTGAACAAAGTGGGGAGAACATACTGTGCGCATTAGGAAAAATGATCTATTAAAATATAATTGAGTTAAAAATAAGTGGCAGCACAACAATAATGATGGATTGTTTAAAATGTTAATTCATTAATATTCCCACTATAAACAAACAGAGACGGAAAATGGGGCGCATTATTCAAATGCATGTGTGCTTTTCTCAACCCAGTCCTGTTTCTTTTGAACTCAGCGGCAAATGCTACAAATTTATGCAAAAAATGAATGTGGCTGCTTTCAAAGTATTGCTATACTGTACATCAAACAGGGGAGCATAAAATAATTAGCAGCCAGCTAATTAGGGAACAATTGTATGTTTAAAAAGTTAAAGCCAACAAACACTGTGTTTGACCAAAAACATTATTACCCCGGAGAGATGCTGCAACACCAGACAGAAAATAGAATTTGTTTAAATGAGAAAGCAGAACAAATTAAAGTCAGAGATCGATTGACTTACAACAACTAAGTCCATTTAGTTTAACCAGGATGATGGGTTTAACCCCTGTGCAATCCATCAACTGCTGGTAATATTAGTGCGAAAATCTTTATTTCAGTATTTGTGTCAATTGTCTATCTAATGGCTTCAACGTATTTAAAAATGTCATTCCAATTAAAATCTTATTTCCCCAAGATGTCAAAAGCTCAAAGTCTCAGGCAGACAAAGAGGTCGTTACACCACGTCTATTTAGGTTGACAGCTCTTGCATTATTGGGTAAAATGTGGTTTGCATTTCCATTCTCACTTAACTTAATCAGCTGCCAGAGAGCAGAACTGATTGGAGGCCTTTCACACATCGTTTAATGTTACGAGGAGATAAAGTGAGTGAGCTTGTTGGAGTTCAGTGTTTAGCTGAAGGATACACTCCACGGAATGCAAGACTGTTAATGGATGTACGAGTAGCTGCCAGGGTTAAGCCTTTCATACGCAATTATGAACAACAAACATGACGTGGACAGCATGTGATATGTTGTTCCTGTCATTTATCTAAAGTTAAATGTTATTTTTAAGCAAAAAAAAAAAAAAAAAAAACACCAGATAAACCAACAATCTGCCACAACAAAGATAACAAAATCAAGAAATTATGGATAAGGATTTAAGCCCTACTTTCTGTCATAAATGTCTTCTTTTTTTTTTTTTTTTTTGTACAAGCATGATTCCATTGTGAAAAAAGAACTGTATCGGTTGAAGTATTCATATTTTAACCTTGATGCTGTTTTGCTTTAATTAATTAATTGTATGAGATATATATGACATATATACCTTTTGGGGAGTAATTATTTTTTTTCAGGAATAATTCCATGTCATTTCAGCCTGACTTGTTTGCCCACACAAAACAATGTTACCTGGGTCAAGGTGCACCACTTACTACAGTTAGTCAGTACAGTTGGGCATGATGTCCTTGGTCCAGTGGGAGACAAGCACAAAGGTAGCACGACTCATACAGCCACATATAGCCACATTCATGGGAAATGCGTCATGGAGAAACAAACCAGACTCATCCTTCAAGTCCTTACTGGCAGTCACTCCAATGACTAAACACAATGAATAATTTCATCAACTGCAACAATCAATGGAAATGCCAGTCTATAGTCTCAGGCTCATAGTGAATTATGGTCACAACCAATAAGATCAACATCAAACCAATAGCAGGATAGTTTCCATCTCCCCATTAAAATGTGACTTAAATCTGCCAATAATAAGTAAGACTTGGATAGAAGTACAACACGCGTTGCAGAAGCACACCTTTAGGATTTTGGTTAATGACTGAATAATTTCAATCTATACAAACATACAGTGTCATAAATAGGATGCTAGGGAGATGTTGTGGTTGTGCATACAGGCAGCTAAATACAACATATGGTGCTGTGGTAGCAGGTTAAAATGTTGTGTGGATGGGTGGTGGATTGGGCCTAGGTCAATAGTTTTGTAGCATAAATTCATAAAAACTGTGGCATTTATTTACAACCGTATTCAATGCATGTATGTAGAATTACATTTGGGCGCCTGAAAAAACACATGCAGCGATATGTGTGTGTTTTGTAATGGGCGGCACTAACTAACCACATGTTCTGTCGTACAGGTTGGACATCTTGTTGGCCTCTAGTGCCGATCACGTCAACACCTTATGTAAATTAGGTTGCCCTAGGGAATTTATTAAAAACTAAAATCCTTGTTTAAAAAGAATCATTCCTCTCTTGTACGGCAAAAAGTAAAAAGTTTCACTCATTCTCAGCATTCCACGTCTAAATGAAACCTTTCATAAACGAGAACGTTGTATTTTGTTACTTTTATGAAAGTTTTTGTAAACCACATGTTCCATGCAGGCACTGCCATTACTCAATGTCAAAAATGATTTAAACTTGTCAAACCCAACATCGAATATTAAAATAGATATACTTTTCACAAAAGACATCTTTCAATTGGGCCCAAAGCTTTCTCTTAAGCAGCTGAAGACCGCAGCCTCCACATCCTTTTAGAGAATTCCAGGCTCCGGTGTCACCCAATGCCAAAAATGAGAGCTATTTGAACAAGTTGAACCCAACGTCAAATATCCCGGCCTAAATTCAAACACACAGAGACACTTTTCACAAATAGAGCTATCTGCATCCCCACTTGGCAAAAAAAAGGGGAGGAAAAATTCTACCCTCACACCTGGTAATCATTACGGAAATGAGAGACAGAAGAGGTTAAAACGCTGTGATGGGGGGAAAAGAAAAGAAATTCACACTTCTGCACTGGGGCTTGCTAATGTCTCTGACCCCTCTGCGCATAAACAGTTTAATTAACATGTATACATAACTTTCACTTTAACTGCTCATGGCATGTCAAATCAAAGTGTCTGTCAAAGCTGTGAAACAGGGAGTTGATACTTCGCAGGTCCTCAGTTCAAACCCAGCTCTGTGTAACTGCTCCAGCTGGCCAGAGGAGCTGGCAATAAGACGTGAAGACAGACAGGCAGGTAGACGGGCAGCCTGCCACTCTGTCAGTTTGATGAGGTAAACACCTCCCAATAAAAGCTTTGTAACACCCAGTTAAGCCTCGCTCTACTCAAGCGGGAGTCAAGGGTGTGTGATATTTTTCATTGGAAAAATTAAACACAAACCAAACATTGAAGTAATAGAAGCAACTTTCTATTCAGTCACTAGGCTTCACAAACCCAGGTGATATGTACATTCAGCCGTGATTAACCGTACTTACAATCTACAAAAGTAATGAAAATTAAAACAAACTGACTATATTTGAAGAACTGCAATGCTATCCATGCAAAGAATGATAGGCTGTGTTCATTATTTGTGCAACTAGGAATGTTATACATCTCAAAAGGGAGGAATTTCTGCAGGCATGCAACTTTATATTTGATTTATGTTTAATTTTTTTCCAAAATCTTAAAAAGTTTACATTGCTGGTGAGCGTGCAAGCAATGCATGAAATCCTTACAAACTGAAACTGTCTGCAAAACAGTGCACAGCCATAATGTCCACCCAGAATCATTAGACTCTTTATTTCTCTTCACAGTGACACATTACAGTGTATTGTCTGTATATGAGAGTGGGGATGAGGTCAAAGTTTTCTTCCTGTTTCCATCCTGTTGTACATTATTAGGGAAAGCGGATCAGTCATTTTTTGAGAAGAGCTATTAGGACTCTCCCAGTTTCATTCCCACACACACATCCAGGCGCTTGGGCTGTCACATTGAGTAGGGGACCCCCAAGCCGGTCTGCCTCTACAGGGTGTATTGCTACAGAGCAGAAACAGAGTGTGTATCTCTCTCTCTCTCACACACACACAAGTAGAAACAGGTACACACTGAGGCCGGCAGCAACACCGGCACTGCTGTGTGATGGCTCAGGAGAGGAGGGAGAGTTATTAGCTTAGCCCTGAACCACCTACTTAATATAGGGGCCGGCGGTGATTGCTAACAGAGCCTGGCAGAGGTGACAGCTTTTGGCCCTGCTTGAGGAAATCCAATTGAAAAGCAGCCAAGAGGAACAACAACCCCGAAACAGATGTTGCTCGCTACCACCGGCGCAACTTGGGTACACACAACCCAGCGGCAACAAACCGCGATGGCAAATCTGACACACAAACATACACACAGTGGACAGAGTGGAGCACACACACACACACAGGCACTGTAGGGCCACATGAAACTAAAATAACCACATGGAGAAGGAGAAAAGGAATCACCAGAATGTCTATAAATGAATATGTTTCACAAAAAAACTTGTTAAGCTGTTTATAATACAAATGTTCCATTATAATTGGCATTTTAATAATCTGACTTTCACACATGGTGTCTAGAATCACATTTTCACCTGTTATTTAACATGAGAAATATTATCCAATGCATTTTTTAAATAAATGATAAAAAATTGAATAGAGAAGAGAGAAGAGAATTTCTATCAGTGATGTCAGTTTGACCAAGGCTGCAAGAAACCGGCAGCCAGTGCAGTATTTAGCAGTTAAGTAAAGCACAATGTTATAAAAAAATAAAACACTGAGAAATATTTAATTAAAATAAACATCACCCCCTGCAAATAAACAAACAAACAAAAAAACACTCAACAGCCAACACACAAGCAAACATACTGGGACTTTCCCTCCAGTTTGAACATGATTTAGGGATCCATAAACCCTATCAATCCAAGGTCAGATTTTTCGCTCCATGGTGGAGCACAAAACACTCTGGCAGCAAACCCAGAAATGGAATTAAGAGAAAAAAGAAAAGAAAAGAAGAGAGAAAGAAAAAAAAATCAGGGAAGAGTTTGTACGTCTGTTAAAACATCTATATTGAGCGGAGGCCGAAACAAAACCTTTCCCCCCAGAGAATCCACCCACCCAAACATTCATCCATAGATCCCTCTTCTTTTTTTTAAGATCTCCGGCAGGGCATTTCAATGAAAACATAACACATGGGCCCTCAAATCATTATAGCCTCTTGCTCCAATATTAATTTAGTTTGGCAAGGCTGACCATGCCTCAGTCATAATAACATTCATTTATTTTTTTCTATTACTGCTACTGCAAAAGAGCAAGGGAGAGAGAGAGGGAAGAGGGAGATAGAGAGGGAGGGCGGGGGGGGAAAACGGGCTAAAATCAATTCTGACATATCTTTATTGCCAGTCGATGACAAATGACGGCACATTTGCCATTGCTCTGGCATTGTGTCAGTGTATGTCATATCGATTTTACATCAGACGGACAAATGTTATTGATGAAGTGCCCGAGTAACAGATGAGCACTCCATTTTACTTGTTTTAACGTTTAAATAAACCAGAATGACAAGGGAGCGAAAGGTTGACTCGTGTAGCGGATCTTTCCATTTCCTAATACACATGATTTTAGATTTTTTTTTTCTTTAAAATTAATTCAATTCTGAGGCGTTTACACAAACGGGGCCTGTTGGGAGCGGGTAACTACACCCTGAACCTGATCACACTGCGCACATGTGGTAATGTAATGGCGGGGGTGGTAAAGAGAGCATGAGAAATAGAGTGAACTGTAAACAACATAGCTTTTAAACAAGACAATTTAGGATTGCGTGTCTTAGGCGCCAAGCAAAACACAGTCGTGGAAAACTGATACAAACTTTTAACACATGGGTCAAAGCAGGAGTCTTTGAACTGGTGAGGGAACGCACGCTGCCAGTGCAGAGAGCTGTTTAATTAAAAATACTTAGGTATCCAACGGGCCTTTCTGTGGCGCCCCCTTGTCAAATTGTATGTGATCCCACTGTCAATCTCCGAGGGTGTTTTCTAATTGCATAGTTTTCCACTGACAGGGAGGGAAAAAAATGTTGGAAGGGAACGAGTCCTGAGAAACAGCAGCTGGGGACTGGGCTTGGTTTAGAGGAAGAGTACACATGGACACACTTGTATGGACACACACTTGCATATTCACATGCTCTGTTGCACTTTACATAGTGTTTGAGTTACTGACACCAATATATATACTGTATACATTCATATATGCCAATGTAAATGCATGCATGAATACAACATTCAGATGCATCAACTTAAATGATGTACTAACACTTATGAAGCTGATACACACTTATGGCCCGGAGACCTGCTGCATTTTCTGCGCCCTCAAATCCATTGTTATTGGTGTAAACATGCAGAAGATGCATATAAAAGTGAGTGTGATGCTTAAGCAGAACGCAAGCAATCTCAATCTCTTTCTCGCAGGCAATATTACAATAAAAACTGAATAAATTGGACCATGATGGAGCTCATCTTCAAGCTTTGGATTTGTGGTAAGTAGGCTATGCTACTTTATGTTGCCTTTGCAGGTGTTAGCAGCAAGACGCTACCTTGCCTTGAAAGCTGACACAAGAGTAGGCACCAGGAGCCTAACTGACACACCCTGCGATTCCCAGGAGGTAAAAGATACTCCATGTGTCTTTGGCCTAACACTACACCTTGATGACATGTTGTTTATTTACAGTAGCCTTAACTTGAAAAAAAAAAGTTCTATATTAAAGATGTTAACTGGGAGCAATGACATCCAAAAGCCGTCATTCGCCCCCACAGCAACTAGAATTCACAAATGAGGCACAAATATGTGATGCACAGTGCATTCTACCGAAACTTGCATACATTCACATACACCTACTTGCATATGCGTGACTGTAAATGATAAACAAACATAAAGCATCATACTTTCTCCGAGAAGAAACAGTGGATTCTTTCTGACCAGAAAACATATACTTGTAAACCTAGAAGTGAGCATATAAATTGCTTCAGTCCAACAGACCAGATATTTCAGAATTCACACCCTAATTAATCAGTGTGCACATATTAAGTAATTATTGACAAACTTTTTTTGTTGATTTTGCACTGAGGCACATTACAGATGGCCAATAATCAATACAAGCAGTGCTGGAGCAACATCCAATGTAGAATGAGAACTGTATGAGAAAAAGAGGTTAGGATAAAAGACAAAATGAAATAAAAATAATACAATTTTCATGTTGGGTTAAGGAGGGTTTCTCTATTTAAAGAGCTGAATAATCAGGATGTGCTACTTTTGTGACATTTAGTACTGACAGCTGCTTTTTTTCACCTGCCAGTTAGGAGTTCTATGAGGTAAAATACACACACTCACCCACACACACACACACACACACATTTTTTTTCTATGCCAGTGTAGAAACAAATATGTGGCACACTGTTTTCTGCAGAAAGCTAGTCGACGCTTTTCTCAGGGAACAATGTGATGTTTACCCTTGACTTATTCCTTTTGAGTTAGTGCGCAATGTGTCCAGTCATTCATATGCATGCATTCGTCGGCACGCAAAGCACATTTAAAATCACCTGAGTGATACACGTGCACACGCACACAACGTATGCATTCACAGTAATGTTTGAACGGAACACCTAAAATTGCACCGCTGACAAGACTGTGTTGCGGTGCCCTTGACTAACAATGACAAATGGATGCAATATGCAAAGTCTGAACAAGTTGCTTTTGGGTACAAAACAGGAAAAAAGATTGCTTCTGGCACCATTATGGGATGCGTTTGCTCTCCTGTTTCCCAACTGAGGTGAGCTGAGCTGAGCTGAGGTTAATGGCATGTGTCAAGATCAAGAAGTGTGTATGTGTGTGTATATATGTGTGTCCATGAAGGTATGAGTGAAAGAGCGGAGCAAAGAAAGAGTGTGTTTCGCTTATTTATTGTTGTGAATCGTCAATGGCTGAGTCTTGTTATACATCATTCTGCTGTATCTGTGACCTTGTGTTTGTTAGGAATGTAAATGGCTGCAGATACATTATGTTGATATAAAGAAATGATGCATTTTAAACTGATCTTTTTTTTCTAAATGTGAGTAGCAATATTTTTTTCTTTTATTCAATGCACATATTGTACTTTCAAAATATTCTTGAATCAAAAATTCATGTTTTGAAAAAAATCTTAAAATTAAAAGAAAAGTTTAAATCTATAAAATCAGGTCAGTAGCTTTAGAAACTACAAGGAAAAATATGTTAAATTTACAAAAACACACACAACGTAAAACAGGATCTGGAAGCATCCTGTCTGTTGTAAGTGTAAAATTTGGGTCGCATGTGTGGCTCTGTGTCTGTGGTCATGTACACACTCACTCCTGTGTCTCTGCATCCACGTACTTGTGTGTGTGTGCGTACCTGAGTGTGTGCATGTGCGTGCATGAGTCCTGCAGCTCCACCACGGTGGCAGGGTGTATCCATCATGATAAACCGGCAGACTCGGCGACTGTCACATGCAATCACACTTCACTACGGTTCGCAGGACTTCAAAGTGAAAATGAATGGTAGTTCATCGACATGAAGACTTCATATATCTTCGTTTTTTTGTGCTTCTTCCCTTTTTATTTTTTGGAGGGGACTTGTCTCTTTTCTCCCAGCTGCCCTTTTGTTGCAAGGATCGCTTGTGTTTTTGTCACTGTCTGAAATGCATGGTGGGACACATGAAAAATGGATTCAATACATCATTTTCTATCAAGGAATTTTTAAATTGGTAACTCTTAGGTTTGCATCAAAAGGTTTACAGGAATTGAGGTTTGCCTTTTCATATTTAGATTTATGATCACAGTTATGAATGAATAAGGGAAGTTGTGGTAGACTCAAAGCTGCATTTGACTTCCTGTGACCACTAGAGGGCACAAAACACGTCACGATTAGATTTCACCTGATCAAGTTCTTTGGACTCGTTCTGGTCAAATAATTTCCTTCTTACAACAGTCCTTTTTATTCTTTCCTGCTTAATTGAATAATGTTATTTAATAACTAATTCCTCTCATTTTGGCATGTTTTTTTCTGCAATTTTCAAAAGAAAATGTTTGTCTCGTTGGCTTTTATATTTGACTTCTCCACCATGTCCAAAATATTCATTTTTCTTTTTCTCTTTGCAGCTATTTCAACTTTTGTTTTGCCAACCACACCGAGTGTCCTTTGATTAGAAATAGGATTTAAATGTTTTAAAAAAAGAAAAAGTCAATGTCAATTAAGTGTCATACCGCTGGCATGTTCATATCTCAATTCAAATAAATAATTTGACAGTCATGGAAAAAAAAAAAAAAAAAAAAATGACAGAAAACCTATTTTAAGATTGAAAAGTCTTCATGACATTAAGCCATAATTGAACATGGCAAGTGTTAAATGTGATAATCATCAAATTTGTAACCACTAGAAAGTCAAATGAGCCATAATAATGCCGGCGCTGCAGCTGCCACAGCTCTCTCGCACCACAGCGAGGCTTGCCTTTAATCTAGTAATGACTCTGAAATGACACTGCGCTTTAAAAAAAAAAAAAAACTGTGGAGATGAGGCTATAGGTCTCTCTCCCTCTCTCCCTCCCTCCTCCTCTCTCTCCGTCCTGGCCCGGGCCCTGCTCTCACTCTCCAAGCTGTTTGATTGGCACATGCTTTCACTTAATGAGGGATAATTACTAAGGAAAACAAGTGGGAGACCACATCTGCTCAGTGTAAAAAGAAGTCCAGGCCTGGTGCAATCTGTCAGACGGGGCTTTTAGGTTGTGTGCGCGAATGTTTTACCCACCTTCAGCTGCCTCCCAGTCCAACACAAACCCACCAGGACCCTCCCTCCGCCCTGTCCCGACAAGAAGCAGATTAATAGGAATCAGCATGTGGCTGTAAACACTCACAGGGAAGAGTGTATAGCTGCGTGCGTTAACGCGCATGGGAAATGACCGAGGGTATCTGTCGGGGACAAGCCAGGGGCCACAGCAGGAAGGGCAAGAGGCCAGTGGGGACGATCAACATCCCAATCAGTGTCCTGCTGCCTGGGCTGTTGTTCTCCACCTCCAAATGCTACTGTTTTGTTTACTTTCACACAATGCCGTGATGGTAGTAAAATGCTCAGGTAGCCGCCCTGCTTCCCAGACACCTCCACACACCGCCAATAAATCATCCGCGCATGGGATTTACATTGTGCTCATAACGATCTGCCCATGCTTACGGGTAGTTTTCTTAATTGTAGTGTAACACCAGCACCATAAATCAAAGTTTTAAAGGGGCCCATGTCGAGTCTAAAATAGTCGAGTGGAAAAAATTATTTTGTTGGGCAATTCAGTGCATTTTCAAATAGATAGAAAACGTGTGTGCATGTCAGAAATTAACTCGACGTGTAATTGAGTTTGGTCGTGACATTTAATCATCTGGCAAATGATCCGTAATTCAGGATTTAATATTTGCTGTATAGGTGAGGCCCTTAACTGTATTCATGCTTGAAGGTCTTGACAGCTGCCTCTTATATTTCACATCTTACTCCACTTTAACGCTACCTTTGCACCTTTTTTAATTACGGATATGCAGGAAAATAAAGAGCATTTAATTAAAGATAAAATTAATAATATATATATTTATATACTTTTTTCTTTTTACCTCTGATTTAAGTGTTATCATAGTAACAAAATATCAAATCAAACTGTGCAGTAGTCAGACAATACACAGACACATTTCAATAACCAGCTGACCACCCTGAAAAAAAGCCATTATTCAGTCTAAATGAAGGTTCCAAATCCATTAAAAAAATTATCAAAAGGGAATCAAAATAAACCATCCAATGATAATTTAATTTAGCACGAACAGAGGTAGATTTTGAAATGAAAGTAAAAAAAATAAACTGAAAAAGGATTTAAGAACAATAACCTCCATTATATGGAGATCTTTGAGCAGTTTCCATTTGTCTTAGTTTGACCCATGTGTTTAATGCATTTAGCTTGTATGACCACGATTTAATAATTCATCCAACTTGATAAAAACCTGCAGAACAAAATCAAATCCTCCACTTATTGAAATGATTTAGAAGGAGGAGAGACAGCAGCGTTTATTTGCTTTCACCTTAATGCAGCAGGAAAAAAATGGCACACATGTAAACTTAAACTGATATTTGACAGCCTTTCAACCTCCCAACGTCCCCCCGCCCGCTCCGACCACCTCCCTGCCACCCACCCACGAGAAGAACAACAGGGTTTTTGCTTTCTTGCCCTGCGCTGACCCAGTTCTCACTAATTACCCGCAAAGTATACATCAAAGCCGGGCAAATCCACAGATCTGCTGCTACGTGGCAGGGTAAGGGAAACCAGGACTATCCCTAACCTGGTCACCACCAGCCGTCACTGTCAGCTCTGTGTGTGTGTG
>JAOWBC010001052.1:11234770-11245930 GCA_028566105.1 Hypoplectrus providencianus | reverse complement strand
CACACACACACACACACACACACACACACACACAGTGCAGACATACAGGTATGGAAGGGCCGGGGCAAAGGGGATGGTTTGCTTTCTTATGACACAGGCTATTACTAAATTGGGTTGGCAGGTAATTCTAAGGCAAATAAATGCCGGCAGGTTTAACACAGGGAGAGGTCTTAGGGGTGCCGGCGTGAGCAATGACAGGAATTCTCTTGCCTCTTTTGACAGGAAGCCTATTATTCTCACCACTTTATTTTCCCAGGCCAGTTTTTTAAAAACTGATCTTCCCGATAGTATTTCATCCACCCACCCCCCAAAAAAACCTCGCTCGGTTTTACTCGTCCGTCTCCTCACTTCCAGACTTAATATTTACAGTAGAATAAATCTAAGTAGATTTTTTTTTTAACAGCTTCTTTCACTGACTCCTTTTCAGTTAATTTCAAGGGTACTTAGGTGACCATTTCTACAAGGGCTTTTCCGTGCAAAAACCTTGATGCTTATATCTTGAATTAAGCCTGTTGGTTAGAAATCCTTCCTTCAAGTAGGTGAACTTACAGCACTGTGGAATGTGCAACAGAGCTCTTTTATTAATGGTGTTCAAACTTAAAAAAAAAAGAAGAGGAAAATACAGCAAAAGATGAAAAGAGACAAAAGGGAAAAAATAAGTACAAGTTGAGACAAAACACACTATAAATATACTACTTAAAAAAGCTGTGCTACATCCTCATTATAAGTGCCATCTCAGAGAAGCGTGGTGGGAGTCAGCGCTGACCTTGGTATCCTGTTTGAATATTGTTTTAATGCCGCGGCTGGTAATTGAGGATGCAACGCAAACAGTGGACTCTTTTTCAAAGGGAAAGTTATTTTCCCAGGCAATGGGAATGCAAACAATCATGTCGTGCATTTATTTGTTTGTTTTTCAACCCCACCTCATAATTATCCAAAGACACTAATTAAAATGTGGATTTATAAATAAATTTCCATGATTTTACCTATGACTACATTAACTTAAAAGTTTCATCACCCTTCAGATTTTTTTTTTCTTATTCCTTTAGTTCTTTTTAATTCTTTTTGTACTGTAAGCACTATTTGCAACGATTTTACTAAATTGTGTTTTTTAAAATGTAGAAAATATATTGTTTTTCATGAGTGATTCAAGGCTGCTATTTACATGAATTTTGTAGCTTGACAGATTAACTATAAAGTAATGTAGGGCTCGATTCTTTTATTTTGAGAAAAACTTATTTTTGAAAAACACAGTGTTGATTTTTTTTCTTGTATAGCACAATATATAACGCATATCATATATAATATATAATTGAATTCTATAAAGTGTTTGTTACCAACCAGGAATAGATCTATACTATTAATCTATTTGTCAATAGAGAACAGCTTTTTTTTCTATTGATGAGGATTTCTTACAAGAGCATATTATCCAGAAAGGCTTACTGTCCCGGTACATCCAGTAATCTCAGCTCCAATGGGAAAGATGGCCTTCTTATATCGCGTGACGTGAGATAAAGCTGACTCTGAGAGAGAACCTCAGGGGAATTTGGTTCCTGCTCTCTCAAACAATCCGAAATGAAAAACATTTCCCTCCATAATCTGACCGATGAGAGGTTTGCCATGTGTGTGTGTGTGTTTACGCTCCTGCACGTGTCCCTGTGTGTGTATGTATACATGTGCAGTGTGTGAGTGGGCGGCAAGAACTGGGTTACATCCAAGGTTGATCAGATATAAGGTTTTCTGAAACTGGGCATTTAAATGTAAAATAACCCTTTCTCTCCTTGTGTGGTATTTTCATTCACCTACATCAGTGTAAACAAGTGAATACCGCCAATTATTAGCATTACAAATCCAAGTGGAGTTTTACATTAAGATTATATCCCCTTTACATCACTGGACTTTTTGATCCAAGATTAATAAAACAAATACCGAAAATCACACAAAGATTTTATAATTAGCCATCAAAATCAACATTTAAACCTGAAAATAATCTTTCACTTTTTTATGATTTATATTATCTGTTTCATCAATAAAAAGGGTTTCAGTCAGGAGTCCGTGTTAATCTAGGTTTTGTTTCAGTGGCTTTTCCACTTTGTCAGCAATTAGATTGCAGGGGAACATATATCATTTCAGAGCACTAAATAAATCACATCTAAAAAAAAAAAAAACAACTTAATATTTGCAAAATATCAGCTACTGCAATGAAAAAAAAAAGAAAAAGAAAAGAGAATCAGGGAGGGGGATGCGGCAAAGGAAAAAATCTGGCTTTGAATGGGCCGGTTGTGCAGGTCCAGATGAGCGGCCTGGAGATGACTGACTGTGAAACGAAATCCAAGTTCTGTTGTTTTTGTTTCTTCTGCCAAAATATGGAATTAAAATAGCTTCTACGGTCCTGGTCTGTTGGGGGTTGTGGGTAGTGGTGACAAGTGGTTACACACACCGCGCACACACACACACCAACATACTTACAATGCTTATAAGGGTATTGCAAAAAAAAAAAAAAAAAAAAAAAGCTGGTCTGCATAAGACTGGGAATCAAACAGAGGCACAGACACACAAATTCCTCTTTTTTATCCACTGTTTTATTCTCTGCTTTTGCTCTCTGCATTTTGTTTCCCAGTTTATTACTTACCTGGCCAATTTAACAGGGAATTCTCTCTAATTCCATATCGGACCGTATGGGGTTAGAGTTAAAGTAAAGGTTGAAATTATAATTTAGGGGGAATATTTTTTGAAGCACAAGCTTTTTAAGACACATGAACCACACTACAACCACAGCAAATCAGCTGGTTAATAGGTGACAGTGTTAGGCAAAACAGAGACCCCAATATGGATCCACTTACATGTGATTTATTTAGTTTTCCAGATCAACAACAAGGATGGAGATGGCTTTACTCCGGCTTTTACAAGAGCCTCAAAACTGCAGGTTGACTCAAGGTAATATTAAGGGCACACTTTCTGCCACTTATAGTAAGTTTTCACTCTTGCCTACCACCTGTTAGAGCCTAAACACCTAAATAAGAGCTCCCCGTAAAAATCATCAGGCCTCATACACAGATGTTTTTTCTTTCTTGTTTTTTTTTTAGTATTATTATTTTTACTCTCTTTGCAAAAGAAAGAATCCCACAGCCGTAGAGATCCCTGACTTGCTCTCATCCATGTGAAAATATTTTTGGTTTAAGACTGATCTTAAAAATTGAGGCATTTCATTAGCAATTGTAAATCTAACATTACCACAAATAAGCGTCCAAAAAATGTCATTCACAGGCAGAAATGAGACGAATTTTATCTCAAAAGACACTTGTCCTTTGGCTTAAACTCAGTGTGTTGTTTATAGGGGACATCTTTTCTCTGGGAAGAGTTTTTTTTAATAATAATAATGGATAATTTGGTTATTTGTGGATACTCAGACTACTTTTCACTTTTGTTAACATTGAGAGATAAAGCATTTGGCCTTGGCAGAGGTCTTTGTTCTCCAGATGTCCTTTAAAATGTGCCATGTGATTACTTAACTGGAACACGAGTTGTAATTATTGTGTGTAAAGACGCTTTTCATATACGCCATAGTTTGCCTGGAAAGTATATAACAAGGTTGCAGCTTCTATCACACTGGAAAAAGCAGACGGATCAGCTACAGCATAGAGCAAAATGTTAAAAAGTTATAATGGATTTTTTTTTATGTGTTAATTTAAAAATGTTTAATTTGATCTTTTATGGCAAAAAAAAAATCTAGCTATTTGTTTTTTGATATTTTAATCCTAAATTTAAATTTGAAAAATAAATAAATAAAAAATGAAGCCAAATATTATAAAAGTAAAATCTGTGCGTGTGATGTTTTAATGAATGAGCCCACTGTGAGGTCTGGAATGGAACACACTGCTGCTGGGATTTTCACCTTGAGGTAACACATCATCAAAGTGGGAATAGTTACGGGTTGTGGAAGACCGACGCTGATATCAGTGGTTGTGTGTTTCAGCCGCTATGTGTTCAACATCCAGCCTGGCGTTCATTAGTAGCATGCCAAAACTGGAAGTCATTTCCCCCCAATTTCTCTTCAGTGGGAAAGCCACCAAAAGAGGAAGAAGAGCAACAACTCATGAAGTGAGAGCAGCTTTTGGAAGCAGGGTGACCCACCGCATAAGAAAAAAAAACAAAACATAAAAACTAAAACTAAAACTTCAATAACACATTGCTAGTTTGCATGCTCCAAATTATCTCTCTCTCTTTTTTTTTTTTAGCAAAATAACATATTGGGTTTATAATGATCATTGTCAATATAACAAAATGGTCATAATAAGCCCACTCACTATTACAAACCTATAAATGAACAATATTAAAACTTTATTCCCAATTTTCCAGCCATGGTCATTGCTAGAGGTGGCTTTCATTACTGCATGGCATTATGAAATATTTTTAAAAGGCTAATTAACTCCTGGCTTCTCCAGTTTTCTGGCAGTGGTAACACCATGTTTTGTGCTCAAGCTTAACTGGGAAACAACTGACTCAGTCGTACTCGTAGTAATTTGTATTAACCGAGCTACAGGACTGACAACAAAAGAAAGATCCCAGTGACAAACACAAACAATCCCTTCTGATGCTGCAGAAGCATTGCTCACTCACACAACAAATCTCCCATATGGCAAAAATCAATAAGCAGAGCAACGCTGTATTGATCATATCTATATCTTGGATACACTCTGATGTCATGCTCCACCGGTCAAGTGTGTGAGTGTGTGTTTATGGAAGAAAGGGGTTCTGCGTTTGTCTCAACGGAAACAATGTTCATATTGAAGCCTGAAGCTGCATTAAAACTGCGCCTCAAGCAAAAGGGCCATTTTTCCAGTCAATTTGAACAGGCATGGCTGTCTATTATGGATATTCATTATCAGATGTGAATAAGTGCAAATAAACAAATACAACTGTCCAATTAAACTGACTGAATTTGCTTGTTTATTCGAGCAGGTCCTGTAACAAATCTGTTCTTTCACGACTTTCTGATTGAAATATTGTTGGAAAGTGATGTCAGGTTAGCACCATGTACCAGTTTCTTAAAATTCTGAATTACTAAACTAATATACAATTACTGCATTCTTCAGAGACAGACACAGTTCTGTTTCCTCTAAAGTTAGATCCAACCCTGAGTAAAAAGAGACCTCTAAAGCTTTCCTGAATGCCTGTAAAATCTCATTACCGCTCGCCAGTGTATTCATTTCTTAAGAAATACGAAAACATTGTTGTCATCAGTTCCTGTGATATAAAAGAGCATAATGCGACATGAATGAAACGGCTCGGATAAATTCTCACATTGATTTCTCTATATTTCCACACTGTAATGACAAGGCACAGGGTTGCCCTCCACAGGCAGCAGACGGACATAACAGAAATAAAAGGATGCATTCTTCACAAATACCTTTGCTGAAAAGTTACCAGAACAAACCACAGGGACCCACTTGCACTCTCAACAACTCGCAGAGGACGATCATTACCCTAACATTTGCTTTCCGACTACCTAACTTCCTTCACCTCTCTACTTTGTTTTCTCCCTCTCCTCCTCTCTCTTCCCCCCCCGCCGCCTCCCGCCGCAGCTCAAAGTTATTGATAGTTTAAAGTTATGGGCTAATAATAAGATGGACACTGCATGGCCAGGAGCCTATTATACTCAGGTAATGGATAGTGCAGGGGTTTTGAATGACATTGCCCAGAGATTGGATGACGAAGGGTGGAGCGATTTATGAGGTACCCAAGGAGCCCCTCGTCCGTTTTTTCCCCTCTCACACGCACACACACGGCAGCTCATGCTATTTATCTCGAGCTTGATAAGGAAGCAGATGAGGCATGGCTGTATTTATGGTGAAGATGTTCATAAAAACTACTGGCTCAGAGTGGGAAGTTAGAATCGACTCGTAGGGACGGCGTATCAACTCAAAAGAACCTCGTTTATGCTGTCTGATGCAAACTTTATGAACAATTTGTGTGTTTTTTATGTTCTTGGTTGGAATGAAGCGTTACTTTACATCATTGTGATGTGATTTTTTTTTTAACATTGTCCAAAAAAACCCACTTTTTTTTTTAAAGATCCACTGATGCGAACAAAGACAAATGACTTTTTCTTTAAAAAAAACAAAAAAAAACAAAAACAGTGTTGTTTATGTGTTAAGGTGATTGAATGACTAAAAAATAGAGTTTGTAAAAAAAAAATCTCAAGCTCAAAAATATGAACATATATCTCTATGGTGGCTTGATGTTCCTGCAAAAAAAAACTTTAAACCTTTAATATTATCAGAGCCTTAACACTTAACATCTGTGCATGAAGGGTTAAAATGCTGAGGAGGTGTGATACAACATGGATGCAGGATGCTGGATGCTGCTCTGGCTCAAACTGAGCATCATCTGCTGTCAGTTGATGAGACGCAAGTAAAAATCAAAAGCCCCGCTTGCTGAGGTCAGTGCAGCAGACGTGCATTTATGCCAGGTCGACAGTATATTTGCTCAAAACAGCCTGCTCAGGTCTCTATTGAGAGAAATAACAGCAACAGCAGAGACACTTCAGACAGTGTTGTCAGGATGGAGGGGAGGAGGAGGAGCAGGGAGGGCATGTGGGAGTGCAATGAAAAAGGCTTGTCAACATTATCTGTTTTATTGATTTAACAGTAAAGGCTTGCCGCTTAAGCTTTATGTTGCTTTGGCTGGCCCCATTGAAAATACAACAGCTGCGAATAAAAAACGATTTCCTAAAAAACTTGAGCATTTTTTTTTTATTTTTATTTTTTTTATTTCCTGCCATGCAGCTTCAGTTTTTACATGCATTATTTCACACATTTCATCATCTTTATGAGCAGCCATTATGGGTGGACTATGTTCAACTGTGCCCTCCCTCCCAAACGGATCAAGGGCATTGAAGAAAACATGTCCTTTTCTTATAGGACGATAATGTAATGGCGGGAGTAATTAACATATTGGAATATTATGGGGAAAAAAATGCAACAACATAACACGACTACAGCCAAGGCAACCACTAAACGGTCATATGGTTGGATATAGACCTGCTGAACTATGGTATTGAATTGTTATTTATCATCATTTGTCATTTCACCAACAAATATCAAAAATCTCTGACCTGACCAACTAATCAGCAGATAGACTGACACGGTCATCCCTTGAACGATTCCTCTAAAACCGTGGCTAAAACCGTGTTAATTCTTCTTTCCTGCACAGGTTTTTTTTTTGGTAAAGTTTTTAATTGGTACAAAAGATTAAAAGGAAACTATTAACAGCATGGATATTTGATTGCTTTTTGTAATAGCTGTTAAACAAAATTGCATGCTTCAAAGATAAATAAATACATTTAAATTATATATTTAATTTATTATGTATGTGGTAGATTTTTTTTACTAGAAAAATTTAAAAAAAAAATCAATTTCCATTTGGTTTGAAAGCTTGAAAGGATGTGCATAGCTGTAATTTGAAGCCATCCTGTCATTATCATGGCCGTGTTAGAAAAGGATCAAATCAAATGAGGATGTTACCATCATGCCCACACAATTTGAATAAGCGATTGAAAACACAAACCACAGCTCAGCCCTTGTGAATGTATGGACATTCTCACAGATTCCCTTAGTTTTGATGGCAGCCTGAATTCATGTCACCGTACCCCATGCCGACCAGAGAGCAGTGGGGTCAACAGAGTGTGTCATTGGAGCAGCTTGGTGCCTGGTAGGGTTTCTGTTGTGTCCTGACCCGCTGAGGGCTTATTAAGGGACACATTATGTAGCTCTATTATGCCAGAGCAGCTGGTTATTACCACAAGCCTCCAACAGCTACTCAGAAACCCAGTAAACATATAAAATACATGTGGAATCTCTTTGAGGAACGTATTGGCTTGTATTTACAGCAGCATGATTGACCAAAGGAAAGAATAAGCAGTGTAATAATATATTAAATACAGAGCACAAGGCAAAATGATGGTATGTACTTAAAATTGGGGACCCAGCCTTAAAAAAAGAGGTCACAGTTGCATTTATATTCATTTCTAATATGTGATATAGCAGATTAATGACAAGTGGTGTGGCTACGAGGATAGGAAAAGACAGTGATGATTAAGGCAGATGGTTTGCACTGTAATAATCAAACTGAAGGATTCAAACAGATAGGTTACAGTGCAAAAGAGGTGGGCAGATAGACAAACAGAAAAATGCTGACAGACAGGTGGACAGCTGAGCAAACAGGCAGATGCCTGAAGCCAAACAGACAACCATAAGATGCGAGTTAACATGTGAAGCAGCGTAGTCGTATAATAAGAGCCCAGTAAAACCTTCAGTATTAATTACTGTCGACATGGAAAAAATATAATTAGATATGAGGGTGAAACAGAAACTATTTATGGCAACCGAGGGGCCTTGCTTAATGATCAGACTGCAGCTAAAACCTCTATTGATTTTCTCGTTAAATATACAGCTCAATTAAAGATACAGCTGATTAAAAAGACGACTAGAAATCGCAGCGGCGGATCTGAACATGCTGGGGAAGCGCGTTAATGTGGGGGCCGCCTGCCGCAGTTAGAAAATTACATGATTTCATCCTCAACTTCGCCTTCCTTGCTGCAGTGCAGTGGGAAAATAGGCTAAGGAGGCATTAGTCTCTTTTCACAGGAAAAGCAATATTTATCAAAGTTGTGATCATTTTTGAAATGATGCAGTGATGTCCACAGGTATAGTACTGGTGTTGTAATATGTGCTAATGAAAAATATACCTTTTTTAAAAATCTGTGACAGAACAACCCGCTGGGTTTCAACGCTGAAAGCAGAAAATCAACGCTGATGAGCCACAAACAATGACAATAATGCTGACCTCTGAATGCATAAAGCAGAAATAATCAAACAAACAATACAAATCAACTTGCCGTGTTAAAATGAAGCACCTGCTTAACACAAGCCAGACCAAGGCTCCCTTTCCCCCCTTTCTGCCTCAGCCTTGTCACAGACAAATAAAAACCTTGACAGTCTGTGTACCCTCACCACCAGAAAAGGAAAGAATTACAATGTATAATGGAAAACCTTTCTGTTTCTCATTGAAGGAAAAAAAAAAACAGTTTAAGGTCTATAAACTGTTGAAGTTTATTTGAAGTTGCTCACAAGTTTTAGCTGTGGCATTATTTATTCTTACATTTGTTCTAACAACAGATGGATGGCTGTTTTTAAGAATGTTCCAACAGCAAAACTCAAATTGCATTGCTGTTTCCAATAGTGCTACATCTGAGAGTGATGCATGCTTGGATTGAGGTTTTTCTAAAGCATGGTCGGTTATATTTGCAACATAAACCAGAAGTATATTGACATTTGTAAAGAGAATATGCCTGTTTTCTCCATGGTTTCCTCACTCTTAGTCCTTGTATTTATATAAATCAATTGTGGTGTTCTAATTATACATTTTAGTATAGAGGATACCCTTTTGTTTTAAATATGGATCACAGATGATACCCTTTTTTTTTTTTTTTTTTTTTTTTTTACTATTTTACAATTTCTTCCCTTCTGTTAGACCTTGTATAACCAATTGTTAAGGTTCGTATGTGTGTGTATACCTGCAGGGAGTTGAGGAGGATGAAGATGTAGGCCATGACAATGGAGAAAGGCACCAGGACCCCACACAGCCACGTCAATCCGAGGATAGGCAGCAGCACCAACACCGCTTTCACTGCAGCCCTGTGCACGCACGCACCAACACAAATCACAGCACAAGAAAGTAGGCATGTGCACAAACATATTAACAAACACACAAACATAATAGTTATTACCAAGCACGCACACACACTCCATAAACACTCTGAACTCGCTGACTGAACTGAACTTACACCACAACAGATACAATTTAATTGGTATTCACTAAAAATTGTACTTCCTCCCTAATCGCCCTGTTCTCAATTCGGGGTTTTCACAAATTTTCAGTTCTTTTTGGACAAAACTGAGCTGGCTTTGGCACCCCGGTTGTTCCATATACAACGCTGTGCGGCTGGAAAGGCTCATGGGGTGACAACTTCCCACCTTAAATCTGCCTTAATTCTGTTTAGAGTGGAATTATCTTCCCGCTCAGGTGACCGCCAAACCGCACCAGCTGTGTGTGTGTGAGTTCGTGGGTGTGTGTGTGTGTGACACGGCGGGCGGCAAGCCCTAGTTTATTCAGCGGAGGAATGTGTTTGAGTTTCCGAGACGGCTGCCACCCAGGGGTGCCAAACGGTTCAAGGCCTGCTTTGAGAACTTTCATAAAGCACCTACTGTGAGCCCCGGTGGGCTGAGGTAGTGAAATACATATACACTTTAACATGATTTTCACTGATAGGATCACATATGAGCCTACCGGGGGAAATCTGTGGGATCACACACAGCACGGTTTCACCCGGATGAGTTAACGTCAGGGACAAAAAAGAAAGACATTAGTGCAGATAGCAGTAATAAGGCTCAATGATATGATTCTACATGGGCATCGCAGTGTAATAGTCCCCCCAAAAAATGCAGTTCAGCCAAGGTGAACACGAAACTGAAAGGTATTTTACACAGATAATTTTAAAGATGGTTTATTCCATCTGATAAATAACATGCAGTCAAATTATTCTCAATAATCTAACAGACAGACAGAACAAATAAAAGATTTTATGGATATATGTGGAGCATACATAGTTTCGCAAGGTTCACATTACAATTATCGCATTTATTGTATTTAATCCACGATTGACCTTTTCATTGTGTATTGCATTGGATAAAATACTATATACGGAGTGAAACATGTAAATATTTATATATTTCATTCCACCATGACAAGCCATTAGAAATTTTATCCAAATGTTTTAAAGAGTACATTTAAGAAAATCAATATTTGTATTAGGGTTTGTTCAATATGGTTTCCTTGAAAATTGTTAAAAGTGCTGCTTATTTCACAATGTATCCGCTGGGAGATGATAGTTCATGGATATGACATGAGATTATATTTTTAAAGGTTTCCCCTTAAATTTAGTATAAGTAAGTAAATTAAATGCCAGGTCAAACAGCTTTAAAAAAAAAAAAAAAGAAGAAGAAGAAGCGAGAACAAATTAGGAAACTAATATCTGACTAATTGCTGAATCTTAACAATACTGAAAGATAGCAAAAAGCTAAACCCTGGTCTATTTAA
>JAOWBC010001052.1:11210595-11224585 GCA_028566105.1 Hypoplectrus providencianus | reverse complement strand
CATTTGCCTAAATTTGATGTTATCATAAACATGTAATATACTTCACATGTTACTCGATAATCAACTGTCTCTACTGCTTGGGTCTGACGGTATGGGAAATGAAAACCTGGTCAAGGACACTAGTCATGGCAAAAAGTGATGCTTCATTTGAGGCAAGTTATGGAGGCATGGATGTTTTCTGTTTTAATTACAGAAAGTCTTTCTGCTCAATATTAAGGTTTGACTTTGCAGTTTTTGTTTTTTTGTACCAAAACATGAAAGCAAAACACTGTAAACATACTTTGCAACAAAACCTGATTCTTCAATGAAGCTGGTGTTGGTTAGAGCTATAGCCCAAAAGAATCATCATCATGGCTATTGAACTATCTGTCACGAACAAGTGAAAGATGTTATCCTTAATTAAGGAAATAAATGATGGGGTTATTAACATAAGGTTGACATTTATGGGTGCACAGATAAAAGCTCATGGGTCTTTGTTTAGTGCATTAGTCTGTAGCAACCACTGGAAATACTGCTGATGAAATGACAAGCTGTTGTTAGGATTAAGTCTGTGGCAGACCCGTTTCAACAGTTTTGTGACCTATATACAGTATACATCTCTGACAGGCCTGTTGAGAAAGAGAAAACTGAAGGAATCTGACAAGGTACTGCCAAGTTGGTGAAAGTCCAACACCTAAAACTGCATAAATCAATTCTAGCAAAAGTCAGTCCTTCAACTGTACACACACCCTTACTCTGACTATAAGTAAATCATCAAAACACACAGAGAAGAAAAAATACACTCTCACACTGTAAGTGAGAAACAGAAAGAGGAGTGCAGGCAGCATGTTCAGTTCCCGGAGGCGGAGTGAGTGTTTTGGACTCTCATTGCTCATCTGGGAGCATGATGTCAGAACGGGAGAAGTCTGTTTTAAAGGGTGGGATTCTAAGTGACGTGATTCAAAAAACATTCAGGAGAACATCAGGAGCTCGACCGTTTGCCAGTTACAACTCGGCCACCATCTCCCCAATTCATTAAAGGGGGAGAGTAAAAGAGACAGATTTCCTCTTTCATTCAAACTCATTAAAACTTCATGTGAGGTTGTTTGTCACAGTATGCCACAAATTCAGACAGGATTAGGGACATCCTGATCAATTTCTTGGCTGAGCTTAATCAGTCATTTAACAATAATTATCTGCCAATACATGGCCTTAAAAAACATTTCTATTTCATTCATAACGCAATAACAAATTACTCAAAAACTATGGTAGTTTAGACCAATACTATCATTACATTTTTGTAGTGGCCACTGCTTTCCATTCATTCCAGTGATGTATACACACTTACATAAAAATGCATGTAAAATTGTTTATTTGTGGTTGTTCATCCAGTGCTAGATAATGCATTTAAAAACACAGACCGGTCTGAAAAGCTGCCAGTTCACGTGCTGGAGAGCAGCTTCATGAATTTTAGGGTGAGGCTGGCAAATTCATAACAAAAGATTTGTAAAAGTAAGCAGTTTTTTTTTTTTTTTCAAACACTGAAGATGTAGCTATTATGTAGCTAGGGTTTGTTTTCCTGGGCCTGGAAAAGATTTGAAAAGGAAAAATCTGCAACAGATCAGAAGATAGCAATTGGCCAAAATTCTTGGTCTTTCATAGTAAAATAATCTTGCAGTTATGTTTATGACCAGCATCTATTTAAACTGTGTAAAGATCTGGCCTGATAAAAGGCCGGAGAAAGGGTGTAGAGCAAGACAAAACAGAGATGGAGCAGATTTGGGTTCAGCTCTATCTGCAATAATTAATTCACAACATTTATTTTACCCTGCTTGGAAGGCCAGATGGGTGGGGTTTACTACATCAGGCCAGCTCAGATCTTGGCATGTTACTGAAAAGTGTGCAGTCCAAAATGACTTTCAAATGCTTTCTCTGTGATTGTTTTTTTCAGCATAGCAACCCCACCCAGCCTGAGTGCCAAACTATCTTAACTGTAAACAGCAGCATTTGAAAGTAACTCCACCACTGGACCTTGCAGATTAGATTGATCCTCATCTGTCTTTTATGTTTTAAACTATTCTTATACTTCCCTGTACTCTTTGATTACATTTTCTCTACAGTTTCTGGTAACCCTTCAGTTTCTTCCCCTCCTCATGCTGCTAGCTAATGTACCTTGACATGGGCTGTCTCTCCACAGCTTCGTAAGGGAGGGCTCTATTTCCAGTGCTGGTCCACTCCACTTGAACAACAGCCCAGAGGAAATGGGTGAACACAGCTTTTCCATGGTGTAGATTTCGCTGCTGTTCAGTACCCGGTCCCATATGTGCAGCTCTGTGATGCTCCCTGAGAATGACTCATTCTTTATAAATGAACCGTCAAAGGTGTCCTGCTCCTGTCCAATAATGAAAAGGCCATCAGGCCCGATGCTGTCGGAGCTTAGGCCATCACCCCTAGACACCACAAGGCCATCAGTATATAGAGCCCAGCGTCCACCACTCTGGTTCCAAGACACGCACACAGAGTGCCAGGAGTCGTCGAGGTTGAAGGCCTCTTGGTAAGGTCCATGAATGCCATGAACCAGCAGAGCCAGCTGCACAGGCTTTCCCTGAGTCAAGTTTACGCGAAGCTGGAACTCATTAATATATGACTTGATGGAATAAGAAAAAATGGTGGAAAATCCAAAGCAATTTGGATTCAAGCGGATACGGGTGCACACAGTCACTGAGTCCATGATGGGGAAGTTGTGCAGGAGACGGGCATGTTTCCTTTCAGAGCAGCCAGTGAACTCCAGAATCAGGATCTCTGAGGAACCTTGGGTGTTACCCCATGCAAAGAGAGAGAAAAGGCATTAATATGAAGCAGAAATCCTGCCACTGCTCTTGGGAAAGACAGAACTTAATCCAGTTCAACTTTGCGGTCCTATTCCTACTGTTAACACAACATTAATGAGCTGCAACTTAAATGTTGAAGACAGTCCCATTTCATATTCTATTACCTTTTTGTTTAGCCTTTGAGTAGGCGGATAGGTGACTTGGACAGGAAAAAAATGGTCAACAGTTTATAAAGAAATGTTGCTCATACGTTAATTTAAAGAGTCACAATTGGCACACTGAACCTACTTGTCATACGTGTCAGGGTTTTCCTGGCAATCCACACAGGCTGAGAGATGTTCAAGGAATTTAAAAAGCTGGCTAGCTCTTGCTTGTGCACTGGATCGGACACAGTGGCTAAGGCTCCAGAGCGCTGGTTGCAAAGTTCCCCTGCATTGTTCCACTGCAGGCGATCGGGCACATACTCATAGTAGGACTCAGCGTATGTCAGGTTTCTAGTTTCTAATGTAAAAGCTGTTAAAAAAAAAGAGGAAATATTAGAAGAGTCAGAGGAGAGAACCCAGACACCACTGGTGAGCATACAACTGGCTGATACTGTTCAGTTAAATTCTGATAATTCCACAACATGGATTGTAAGGTTAGAATCCCATTAAATTCTTGATTTAAACATTTTTTTGTATGCCACTGTTAGGTATGTCCCAAGCTGATTTCAAAAAGTTGTATCAGGCTCAATCACAGCATGTTTTAACTAACTGATATTGGACCATCTAACACCATCTAATCCTCTGCCAGCTGTTACACAGGTGTTTTTACCTGACCAGCTTTAAGAGACGTGCATCAAGTGCAGATGCCATTACTCAACTCTAGCACTGATGGTGTCTCTTTGCCTACACTGAGGTCTGCATGTGAGAAAGAGCAGGAGCTGAAGCAGCAGCACAACACATGCAATGAAGAACAGCAAAACGCAGAGTGAGACCGTTTATGTTATTTACCAAATTTATGTGAAGTGTTTTGCATTACAGCTCAGCGACTGTTGTGTTTGCTGTCATCATTTCCATAGTTGGAAATTTTCCATGTGAATTAATGTGAAATTATGGCAATTGACTGAACATTATAGGATTTAACTGGGAAAATTGAAGGTTGGTCCAAGTGAAATCTTCACTATAAAAACCAGATTAAATTGGTGATTAAAGTTTGGGTTGCTATGGTAATGTAAATATAATGCTATGGAAAAAAGAAACAGAAAGTGACTTACCTAATATATAGCTGTGGAGACAAACCTGAAACCAAAGAAAGTTATGAACGAACAGAACATTTCCTACAAGTTTTACCTTCAGCACATGAAAGTTAATTGCCTCTAATTTTTACTTCACGTTAATATTTACAATTACATTTGAAAGGAGGCGGGCAGAAGAATATTTAATTGACTTTCTAGCCAATCAAAAGCGAGGATTATCCTTAATTAATACAGAGCACACAGCAATGCAAGACCAGCAAATCCACATTTAGTCTAGGAATTAAATAATGCAATGAAGCGGGGAAAAAAACGGTCTTCATATATTCTAACTTTATGATACAAGGGCAGAAAAAGAGATTCTACGTGAATTTGAACACATGAACTTAAAGTTACTGTGTTTTGTCTTTACATCTTCCCAACCTGTTGTGAAGGCAACCATCCCACGTGTGTAAACATGCGGAACATTTTGTGCCCGTTTGTCAAAGAAATGAGTCGGAAATATTAAAATCTGAAACTAAAAATAGGCATTTATTTGTCAGAAATATCCCACATGGGAAAACATAACTACAAAGATCAAGTACTTACCAGCAGGCCTATATTGGGGAACAATAACCAGCCCATCCTGGGAAGAAAAAAAAAAACTTCAAAAGCTGACACTGCATTGCGATTTAACCTTGCTGTTCTTTCAAATATAACTCAAGCATAAACGCAAAACTATTCGCCTTTTTACCTGAATTTGTCGTCTTGATGCAAACTTTTTTGCGCGTCTTCTCATTCCAACCGAGTCGTGTCTGTGAACGCAGCATTCAACCACTAACGCAACGTTTGGGTGTTAAAAACCAGTTCGTCTAATGTAAACCAAAGTATTTCTCTTTTCAGCGTTGATCTATCAGGCCGTTACTAAAGTAAAGGAAGATCCCCGTCGGTAGCTGACTCCAGAGAGCACAGAGGGAGGATGCAGGAGAAGCTGCAGCGAGAAGGAGTGGGTGTAACCTGCAGCAGAGCAGAGCAGAGCGGCCAAAAGCAGGGTTCAAGGACCTGCTGCGGCCCTTGGGCGGACTCCAAGCGGTCTAGTTATCCTAGAGGCTTGCAGAGTGATGTAATACACAAATAAATGCCAAGCAACTCATCAGACTAATGGTGGAAATTCAAAGTTTGGAATACTTTGGTAGGATGCACTTCCAAAAAGTAGGTCCAAAAACACCAAGCAGGCCGCCTCAATTAACAATTACAACACAGTTTAACACAGTGGCATGAAAATAGAAATTAATTTTCAGGTTTCATTTAGAATTTTCTTGGCGGGTGTGAATTTCAAGGACATGTACAAGAGGTCAATGTGTATCTGGACATCAACTTTTCATATTTAACTCTATACAAGGAAGCTATAAAAGGAACGTGTACAAACTTATTTTGATAAACATGCTTCATATATCCCACTTATTCTGTTGCACACTATTCTGAATCCAGTTTCAGGTTGCAACTGGAAAAAAAATCTCATTATTGTGTGTGTAGTCATTACCGTGAGTCCACAGTTGACTGAATAGTGACATGATACATTTTAGAAATCCTTATGAAATCAAGCAATGTGAATTTATTGCAAAAAAGTTGCTGCTATTCTGACAAATTTTTACCAAGTCATACAAAAAGGACATTAAACGCTTCTTTGTTAAAGTACATGTTTTAGGAAGAAACGGTGAGCGAACAAGTCTCTCCTGAGTGCAAATAGCTGCAGTGCATGTGAATTAAGATACAGAGCAAAATCTTTTTACAAATGTGAGAACATTTTGTCATACAAGAGGGAGGGATGATACATAGCCCGGAGTGAGTAGAAAGTTGTCTTTTTTTGTAACAAAGCATTACCTGAGCTCCTGGTTGTTGAAGTCATGCATGTTGGAATTCATAAAAGAAAATATAGCAAAGAATAATTTAGTAGTCTCTGAAAAAAATACAGAACAGAGGTCTCATACAGCATAACTGACCATTCTCTATTCAACCAATCACTGTGATCCTCGACTCTGTTAAACTCTGCATATTATAGTGACTCAAGTCTTTAAAGAAAGCACCTACAACACATCTTGACAGAAGTGTTTTTAGCCATATCAGAAGTGAAATGAAAGGACAGATTCTGTTATTCTGAAGTATCCACTTATGAATTAATTTGTCTCTTATTGAAAAAAATCCCATAAATAAAAATACAGAAATTGCTCACATTCAGAAAAGAGAGTTAGATATATGTGAATAAAAATATAGATTTTTTTTAGCAATTTGGATAAGGAGACTAAATACATCTCTGCAGCATTTGTTGCCTGTGATGCCAGGTTGGTGGAGATTAGTCAAATATACCCACAGCCCATTTTTTGTTACAGCATGTCATTTTAACAGTAAATCGTACTTGATGCAGGTCCATCATAAAGAAAAGCACATAGTATAAATCATACCCAGTGTAAGCTGCCTTGGGATGACACACCTGAAGGGAAAGAGTACACTATCTTACTGACAACTCGATTTCTAACTGCACTGTGAGTCTCTTTATTACTCAAGATTTCATCTTCCGTGCTCTTATCTGAAGCGGCGGAGTTTCTGCCTTCGCCTAACTCCTGTTGGTTCCAGGAGGAGGAGGACAGGGACTGCAGGGCAGACTGGAGGTCGTCTCGTGCGGCCATGATGCTCTGCAGGAAGGGGAGCTGAAGGGACGGTGTCAGCGCTTCCTCCTTGGACAGACCGGTGATCAGCTCATCAACAGCCTTGGCAGAGGAGGAGATCAGCTCTCTGCTGCTGCTGAGGCTGGAGTCTCTTTCTTTTCCTGTAGGGAGAATGACAGTCAGACAGGTGAAGTGACACCTACAATGACAACCTTTTTTTTTTGTGGCTAAGGGTGCTTTTGGTCATCCTGTTATTGCTCAATTTGTCTATTCTGCCAGCCACTTTGTAAGCTACTGAAACCATTGAAACAATATTCAAAACCTCGTACCAAAAAGAAAAAAAATATTTATCATTATCATTATTCCAATGATCTGAAAGAAAAAGGGAAAAACTTTAGATTATGACACAATAAAACGGATTAATGTACCATGAATATAGAACAGAATATATTTTGATTGGCTGAATTAAACTCAAGGCTGTTACTAAACAGCCAATAAAACCAGAATTCATTAAGCATACTGATACATGGAATAACATTAGATAAAAAGATGCCGTTAAACGGAAATAATTCAGTGATATATTAGAGTTATTATTGATTTTTTTTTTCCAATCACATGTTTTGCATATGCTGTAACTGGGCATTTAGAATATTACCTTGATCATTTCAAAAAGGGTAGAACCAAAAAACAGAATAATCAGCTTTTACTGTTGATGAAATATTTCTCCTTGTCCTTTTGACAGATATGTACAGTTGCCCTACAGTACAAGTTTCACTGTATCCACATTTTAGGGTTTCACTTTCAGGCTGCGTATGTCAGGAGCTTTACCTCGCAGGGCCGTAGACAGACAGGAATGCAGATGTCTGATGGCCTGGTTCAGCTGGAACAGTTTTGACGCTGTAGTTTTTAGTCTCTGGAAATGGGAAGCTGAGATCTCCTCGTCCCCCTCCTCCAGCTCCTCTGGGCCCGTCTCCCTCTCCTGTTTTTCCAGACATGAACACACCCAAATAATGAAAACACAACAGAGGGAATAAACAGTCCTAAAAGCACCGCCACCAACAAATACATCACGAAAACACACACTGAGATATATCAATGAGCATAAAATGATCAATATACAAGATAATAAAATAAACTTAGAGTATCAAAATAAAAGTACTGATTACGTAGAATGTCCTCACTCAGATTGCAAAATATATTCTAAAAGTTATTTGATTATGTGTATTGATGCATTTATGTAAGCAGTGTTTTACTTTTACAAGCAAACTGTAATAAACTGTTGGGAGGTCTTATTTAAAAAAAAAAAAAAAAAAAAGGGAAAAAATCTAGTTACTGATCATGTTTTTTTTTTTTACCTGAAAAGGACAAAGGTTGACACTTAATGTAATGGAGAAAAAAGTAAAACATTTGCCTCAAAATGTAGTGAAATAGAAGTATAAAGACACATAAAATATAAATACTCAAGAAAGGTATCTCAAAACACTACTGAAGTAAAGTGCTTGAGTAAATGTACGTAGATAGAATTCACCACTGATCAAATGATAATAACAAAGCTCAGCTCAACAAATGAACCAATACTATGATGTGATATTTTCCGGCTACGTGCTCCCAACTGTTGTTGATATTTTAAACAGGGATCTGTTTTTCTCTATGTTTCCTAATCCCACCTCAAGAAATACATAAATGCATGCAAACATACACTTGTAAATTATGTCACTGAATTAATGGGGCTTCAGTGGTGATGTGATATTTTCTATGACATAAACTGAATGGCCTCCTTCCTGGTTCATTCCAGTGCAGCAAAAAATGTAAAAAGAACATGTACTATGCCACACAGTTCCATACACAGCTGACCTTAAGCTGCATGGAATATCCAAAACAACCAAAAAACTTGGGACGTTGTCTAAAGCTTAAGTAAAACATAATTTCTGAATATAGCATATGCTATTTTGCTGATCCCTTGTCGAATAATTGTATATAAAAAGTATATTCTTTGTTCAAACTGATTTGTTGTAAATTTACACCCTGAATTTGATGCATTCTGTTTTTAATCAACATTTTACAAAGCATCCCATCTTTTTGGAATCGGGGCAGTAATTTCCCAATGCGTTTACATCGACGATCATGTGCAGTCCTGTGTTAAATGCCTTGCTCAATAAACACCCGGAAACTAGTTGCTCCAGGCTATAACTCAGGTTTATTTGACTACAAAAACATTGTGGGAGGCAAAATTTCCCTGCGCCTATTTGTGTCAGTGATTATTTTTTAACAAAAAAGCCTGCTAGTTTGTGTGGCTAAGATAACGGCAAACAAGCCTGTTAGCTGTGACTGATGCCACTTTATTCAACACATTCATTACCTGAACGAGTGTCAGGGGGCGACTGCGGAGAGATAAGCCTACAGGGCTTTGAGCTTTACAGGAGCAATAAAGGCTGAGTGGCATCTTTAACAGGACTGCTGTGTGTGGGGGTATTAATCTGTAACATTTAGACCTGTGTCAGGATGGAAGATTGTTTTTAACCTTAACATATCCAGGGAGGCTTTGCTGAATGTTTGTTCTGTCTCTAAACCCCAGTTTACCCAAATACAAACCAGTACTAAAAATCATATCTAGACATATTTTTTGGAAAAAGAAAATTAAATAAAAATAAAATTACAAAAATTTATAATTGATTGATGACATTTTAACAGCATCACAACTGGTATCAATGTAATTCTGATCGTTAGGATTAAGGGTTTTAAAACAACATTAAAAATATGCAGAAATAAAATGCCTTTTAACCTTTTTTCCATTACTACTTTGTAGGTGGTTGTGCTGCTGAAACTCACCGTGATATTGTAATGCAAGTATGTCTGCAGAGCTTGGGCTAGGTCAAGCGTCTTGGATTTTAGGCTCTGCAGGACCTGTTAGCAGAGATGGATTAATAATGATGACACCACATTTTAAGAATATTGACCTGAACCTTACTGAAATTAACTGATCAACAAAACATCCAAGTGTATGACCATGACAACAAATGATAAGGTGAGGTTCTGATCTCTTACTGGGTTTCTGGGGAAGACGAGCTGAGCGTCTCTCAGCATTTCTCTGGTGATGGTGAGGCTCTCCTCTAAGAGAGAGTGGATGCCTTTATTGGTCCCCCTCAGCAGACACATGCCAATGGATTGCTGAAAACATGCAGTGATAAAATGGCATAAGTCATATAATTAACAACGCTGCTCTAGTCAGACACCCAAAGCTAAAAAACAAGAGAATATGGTTCAAGATGTAGTTTTAGAAGAATAAACACACCCTTAGTGGATGATATTCTATGTCTGATAACTACTAATAGTGATGTAGCAGCCAATAGTATTTTCTTTTAACACAACAGAAAAAAGAACATTTTCATTTGAAGAATTTTGATCAAAACGCATGTTAAGCAATCAGTTTTACAGCATTTAAAAACACCTGTTTGTGTAGTTCTCGCCATTTCACACACATGGTAACACACATTTCTAATCTAGATCAAATGTATTTCAGTGTTTCTGGACTACAATGTCATTGTACTTGTCAGCTGATAAATACACAAATGTCAAATACATCGTTACAGAGGGTTAATCAGATAGTCAAAGTCCCTTTACTCCATTTTTATACGTCTCTCTGGGAAGATCGCTGTAGGGTTTTACACTACATTTCCCAGAGATCCCCTGTCAGGCAACCCATCTTCAGCACTGGGAGTCTTTTAGAATTAGATGGTCACTGGACCTGTTGCACTACATGCTGCCCCCCTAAAAAGGACCACGACAGCTCTACACAACTCCTAACCACGAGTTAACACAGTATAAAATGTGATACCACTGCCTTTGCACATCAACAAATCATCCATGCCGAATCCTTATTCGCTCAATAATTCCCCATCCTACTTTGAGATCCACACCGCTAATATTATATTCACAAGTATTGTGAGTGGGGACGTGATTACAGTAAACCCCAGAGCTGACAGGAGTGGTAGCTTCTGCGGTATTAATGGTGCTGTTACCTTGCCTGTGGCCTGGGCACCCCGCTCCATCGCGTTCAGCGGCATGCCCGTCATCGCCGCCAGGTGGCCGAGCGCGAGCAACGCTGCGTCCAGGCACTGACTGCTCTTCCTCCTCGCCTCCGTCACCATCGATGTGATCTCAGATTCACAACCCTGCGTGGGGGAGAAAAATTCAAGTCAACATCAAGTCAGCACAAACAGACAGGTTGAATTAAAATTGATGTAACAGTAAATCGATGAGAGCAAGCCAACAAAATGGTCGACATAGACTGAAGGGCCAGTAAATAAATGAAAAGGCTAGAGAATGTGAAAAATCAGGAGCGAGAGAGGAAAATTGTGTGTTTAGGGGCTGCGGCTGCTCAGGAATTTAGATTTATTTTTCCATATATTCATGTTCTGTTTGGGGCTCAAGGTTGAGAACTCCCTGCGCTTTGCCATTTCCATAGACAGAGCTCAAACAGCTCAGAGCGAAGACACGTCAATTAATGCTCTGCATTTTGATAAGCCTCCCCATCCAAACTACACTAAATTGAAAATCATTTTTCAGCTCAGGTTTTGAACTCTTTTATCCCATTTATATACTGCAAATGCCATGAAAAACACAAAGTATAATGCACAGAAAACACTTTGATCCAGTGTGGATTTTTTTTTGTGTGTACCTGAATGAGCAGCTGGAAGAATCCTGCCATCTTCTTGACCTGGCTCTTGAGTTCCTCAGCGATGGTATAGAGCCGGCCGAAGGAGGGTTTCACGCTCGCCAACCACTGCATGGTGACAAACACTGCACTCTCTGTGGCTGTGGTGGCCTTCACCAGCTGAGTCTGGGCCACCAGGTTACACACAAACACTGCGGGAGGAAAAGACACAAAAGACTGTTTCACCACGAAAGAAAATAACGAAAAAAAAGTGATCCTTGACCTCAGAATAGTCTGAAAATTGTAATATTTAAGTTGATTACAGTTTTCTTTGTGTTTTTGTGCAACATCAGACAATTTCAAATAAAACTAAAAGATAAGAGCTTATTAAATGAAAACCAAAGGCTTGATTATTTTTTTTGGTTAATTTATTTGGATCCCAATAAGTTTGCTCCTCCCAAATGATTAGATTTTAGGCGGATCTCACCGTTCTCTAGGCTGTCATCATCCAGGCTGTCGTATAGGTCGGATATGGTTTGGACCGCCACATACATCAGTTGCAGATCAGAGGCCAGCCGATCCGCCATGCTCTCTTCTGTCCCACCACAACCACGCAGACGGGCCACTGACTGGCCTATCAGCTCCTTGCAAATGCCAGGCATGCTGGAGTCTGAGCTGCTGGAATGGGTGGAGGGCGGTTTGGCCACACCCATCAACCCTGAGACAGACACAGTGAGGAGTTGTGGCGTGCAGACATGACCTCACAAGACACTGTGTCATAGCAATAATGCAATTGTTGCAAAATCAACTTTTTATTGCACAGCTGTTGGACTAAATCATTGCATTTAACTGTCCAACTTTCAATCTGTTAACAGTCGTATTTTACATTTTATAATATTTCTGTCATACTACATTTACATTAGATCCAAACACCTGTATGAAAAATATAGTCTGAAAAGGAAATGGGGATAAAAAAAAAATGTTGTTTTCAGAAACATGAAAATATTCTAGTCATTTTGTTCAGTGCCTTACCTGCAGACTGTGAAGAGCTGTTGGCGAGGCTCTGAATAGGATGGACTCGGATCTCGTAGAGACGCCCTGAGATCCTCCTGCTTTTCAACAAGCTCCTGCTCCTGATGCCAAACACCAATAGTAAATTGAGCCAACATTTGACATTTACATTTATATGGCTAGGCATGTTTATTTCCTCATTTGTTTGAATTAATTTGGTGCGTTCAAAGTCCAAAAACCCTCCACTCATTGTTACTCAAAGACTGTCTGCAGGTTTGCTTTGGCAGTATTTTTATGAGCCACTGAGTTTCAGCACTGCCCCATACATTTTTCATTTGTGTGGATACCATACTGGATTAATAGGTATTTTTGCTGATGTGATTATGAAGGGAATGGGGGTCGACAGACTACATTTACCCCTATAAATGTCAGCAGTGCTTCTCTACCTCTGGACACGGCTAAGGTGATCTGATTTTAAGTGTGGAATAGGCACATTTAGACAGGTTTGGTGTTATTTTTCAAGGATGCATGTTTAACTCATGTGGAGCTAAGGGCAGAAGAATATATTTTCATCATTTAGCTCTCCCTTGAGGAAGGGGGTTAGTAAAAAGCTACGACTATGGCCACAAGGCTTAGGTATGGGATTAAGGAGTCAGTGAGAAAATGGATGAAGGAACCACACAGTCTGTGCCATGTGTCATTTGGCTGGATCTGTTGGTAGCTCAGGCTCCACCATGAGCACCATAAACACGCATGACAAGAATAACAACAATATGAGGGGAAAATGTTGGGGCTTCTGCATGTACCACAGGTGTTGTGTGTGTATGTGTTGCGGGTTTGTTGAGTGAGAAACACAGGGCCCATTAGCGCCCTTTCCTTTTCTTAACCCTCTGGCCAAGCTTTCATGGAAATAAAACTAATAAACAGAGGAAAAATAATAAAGAAGGAAATATTCTGTGGGCAGCAACTTCACATTGACTTTTTTGTGAGAGGAGGAAGGATGTGTTGAGTGTCAAAAAGATGTGCCAGGCTGTAAATCACATTGGTGGAAACTAGGAGGACTTTGTGAAAATAACCAAAATCTTCCAAACAGTTTGACAAAAATGACTTTCAGGGATCCAGCTGCATACCGTTCAACTTTCCATATACAGTACAATCATTTGCCTGACACATTGTTTACATTAAGACAGTGCAAGAGGCTGTGAGTTCAGAGGACGTTGAGATCCAGACACAAAAAAAAGTCTATCCAAACCTTGGCACTCTAAACTGTGAGGTGGAAACATTTAGAGTCCTGAACTTCCAGCAAGTGTTTTGAACACCTGCCTATTTACACATTACATGTAAATGGACAAGAATACAAATTAAGTCGGCAAAATCAAGTGTAAATAAACAGGTAATGTGCAGAAGAGGAGATTGATGGAGAGGAGGAGAGAGGAAGAGCTGGATAATTACCTTCGCCGTGAGAAGGAGGAGGTGGAGGTGGAGGAGGCCGATATATCTTGCTCCCACTCATCATCAGGGTCATAAAACACATCGTCATCTTTCGAGGTGGAATCCCCCTGCGGAGAGTAAACTATTGCTGACATGCCCAGGCTTATTTACTCAACTTAATGAGAAAAGCAGGGCAAAGTGAGGC
>JAOWBC010001052.1:11197965-11210495 GCA_028566105.1 Hypoplectrus providencianus | reverse complement strand
CTGCGGAGAGTAAACTATTGCTGACATGCCCAGGCTTATTTACTCAACTTAATGAGAAAAGCAGGGCAAAGTGAGGCAGCATCCCTCTGTCAGGCATAAAACAGCCCATTCTGGATTGTAAATAAGGTCAAACGCCTGGGAAATTGGCAATTGCACTTGAGCTGATGTCACACCCTAAGTGTGGAGAATGAGGAACAGACCGGCTGGCTGGTTGAATATGGCATCATTCATCAGATTATAAGAGTTCTGATCAAATTAAAGAAGAAAGTTCGCAGCAGCTCTCTGTGGATTTCTAAGCATTTAGCTGGTTCTTATTCATCGACGTGATATCAGGTCCACTTGTTGCACATCCTTCATCATTATGAGATGATTATAAGTATAATTATGCTTGAGTATACTTCATCCATCTCATTTTATACATGAGCTCCAATTAACACTATTAATATTTCTTTTTCTAAATCTATCCAGATTATCCACATCTTCTGCAGCCCTAATTAAAAAAATAAAAATAAAAAAAAAGATCAGAGGTAACAGAAACCTGGGATACTGTCTATAACACCCTGACCAGGCAAAAATCCTGACAGGACTAAGACATTCACACCTAACAGAAAAAAGATTCAATTTCATCTGCCCTGCCAGTCTTCAGACAGTGGGAGGAAACTGGTGAACCACAGAGAGACAGCATGTTCTAATGACCTACCTGTAAGGTGAGGGTTCCCACCACAGAACATCTGTGGAACCTAGTGTAGGTTTATTTATAATTTGTTTATATTATCATAAAGTCCAGGCTATTTCTACATCAAGATTCAGCAGTTTCACCTTAATTTTTATGTAGTTTTGTGGACATTTAAAATAGCTTGGATTCAGATACTTCAAAGACATTAATCATTTGGTCTCATTAACTAAAATAAAATGCAGACGTGAAAGACAGAACGGATTTAAAGCAGACCTGATCAAGCTCCCTCATGGCCGCGATGTTGTTTTGGAACTTGTCCAGGCTCCAGAAGGTGGAGATCCCCAACTTTGTGTTCTGAACCCGCACCTGTAGCAGACCACCCTGCTCCGGGTTCTCATCCACAGAGCTCTCGTGTCTACAACAGAGGAGAATCAAACTATATTTGGCCTTGGCTGTTTGTATAGATGGTACCTGCCTGTGACACGTGGTTTCCAACCAGTCCCATTAATTATATCAGATGTAAAGTTTGGCCTCATCATGTAGTTTCATACCTGCTGAATATTGTTCTTTTCTTCAGTTTAGTGCTGATCTTATTCGCTTCTTCAATCATCAGGGACAGCTTCATGGCATCCCACTGTGGAGGGACTGAAAGACAGAAAAAGAAACACATTTATTCCAGCGCAACCAACGATTTAAAGTGCATCTGGCTCAGACAGTTATATTATATTAAACCTGATTTGGTAGCATTGGATAGAAGGGGTTCGCCCAATAAGTATAATTACTTTATTCATCACAAAAAAATGACTAAATTAGATATGTTTTATGGCCTCTGGGCCTCGTCCTCCACTCCTATAAAACCAATGTTGCATCCAGTGTTTATACTGGGTCCTGGCTGACTCTCTCTACTCTAATGTGTCTGGCGTAAAAGGACCTATCTAGTGCTCCACTCCATCTGGTATGGATTGTCACTGTGGTTCCCAGCTCCATTATGTGCTCTGAAGTGACTTGAAGTCTCTCACCGTTTCGAGGAGTTTGGTTTTCCCTGAAGGCTCTTTTCTTCTGCAGCTCCTCAAGCTCTCTGCTGATCTTTCTCTTCTCTGCCTCCAGGGCGTCAACAATCCTCGCCTGACACACACGGTGTTCCTCCATCGCCTGGAGTGAATCATGGTAATATACACAATATTAAAAACCACCAGGCCGAGACATTATGCCTAAAGCCAAGCTCCACTGCGACTTAAAAACACGTCCCAAATGGCCCGTCAGTTAAACATAAAACCGGTGTCGGAATATTTCCATAAGCTTCTCAAGCTCATTTTAGACCATCAGAAATCATGAGAGTGAGCAAATGAAGGAGATGGAGCTCTGGAATAATCAAGATTTCCAATTGACTGACTATTGAGGGTCAAAAAAGGAATAATGCAGTAAGCCAACTGAAACAAGACCATTTAAAATGTCATACTCTGCAGTTCCACCACCCACTACTCAGCATCACTGAGTTGTCTGAATTAACAGACACCCAGATGAAAAGGTAATTTGCTCTTTAAATGAGGGCTATGCATTAAGTCTGTATTCATATTCAAATATTTTGTTTGTTCTGGGGTCCAGCAAAGCACCTCTACAGCTTTCTAAATCATTCCAGGATCCTTATAAGGTTCATGGGAAGGAAATGCAACATTCCCAGGAGGTGTCCTGCGTGCTGACCTGGGCCTCTATGTGCAGGCGGAGACGTTTCTTCTGGGTGTCCACCTCCTGCTCCAGCTCCTGTTTGGCCATTTTCAGCTCTGCCATCTGGTTCGCCACCCTCTGCTGGTGCAACTCCTGTTGACGCTTTCGCTCAGTTTCGTCATTCTAGAAGTGTTGTATTTGATCATTATGAACGTTATTCATGAAAAGAACTTCAAATTTGAAAAGAATTCTCTAATTCAATCGCTATGTAGTAATGCAATACACTAGAAAAAAAAGCACTTATTAGTCAGCCACCAATACATTACAAATGTTAAGAAGAATGTTTTTATCTGTTAATTAAGAAAAAAAAGGTTTTGTATACCAGCTCTCTCTCCAGGGCTCGGATCCTGTCCTCATAAAGCACCTTCTGGTCAGACAGCTCTTTCTGGGCCATCTCTTTGGCCATCTGGATTCCCTGCATCATCTCCTGTTTGGCCTTCAGATGGGCTTCTTCAATCTCTGCCTCCAGCCTGGGACACATGAAGATGGCTTAAGAGGTGTTCTACTTTTGATTATTAGTCTGAGCAAAGAAACACAAAAAAACAAAAACAAAATCAAAATAGTTGTCTTCCGCACTCACTGAGCTCTTTGAGCCGCGAGCAGCTCATTTTTGGCAAATTCAAAGTCTTTGTGGCCGTCGCCGGCGCCCGTCCAGCATGACACCCGCTTCCCAGTCTGCACCTCTGCTGGGTGATTGAAGCGGAAATAGTGGTCTCCACCAAGAACGACCCTGTCGCCCTGAAAGCCACAGACATTTGTAAATAAAGCAATAAACAGGTTGGTCATCTTTATATTTGGCTGATTAATTGGATTAAAAAAAAAATAATAATAATAATCAGAAATGAGCACAGTGAAAGCTACTTACATGGTGAAGAACAGTTGATTCAGATATGAGGTTTCCATTAACAAATGTCTTGGCATTTTCCATTGGAGTGATGCTGACAGTACCCTGGATGTTAGTTATGATACTAAAAAATTAAAACGAAAAGACAGATGGCTTATTGATAAAGAAAAGCTAAATTTGGATGTTGTTCCTAAATAATCAGGATTTACAACCTAAAAGTGAACATAACTATGAGGAGTAAAAGACATCCCACTGCAGAAGTGCATTTCTGCTGAATAAGCATGCATACAAGACTAAATATTATATACAATTAATATAAAATGCAATCATTTTCAAACCCCTCCAGTGTCTTATTACCAGTGCTGGTCAGCGATGAGGGCTCCGGTCAGCTGGATGTCGTGGCTGGACTCAGACTTGAGCTTGCCCACCGTTGTTCGACCTGCTTTGATCATGTACAGAAGCATCTCCGACAGCTGAGGATCCTCGTTCAGATTCACCAGGTTGGGAAGACGATTGTCCACTTTGAATGTTATACCTGCTTTCTATGAAATCAAAGAAAAAAGTTTCTTCTTCCACATGTGGTCATAGGGGTGCAGACACAAGAATATTTTTACAGCTTATTTCAGGGTTTAAAACTCTAAACCTTTAAGGCCAGTGTGGAGGAATAGAGTTTTAATATAGTTATGCTAAAAATATTTAAGTTTAAAAATAATTACTTGCAACTCTTTGGTCTCTTCAAGTTTGCGGATTTCAGCTTGCTCCAGTTTTTCTTTCCATGCCCTGATAGAAAATAACAAATTATAACAAAAAAAAAATCCTGTTTCCTTTCAGATAATTCCAATATTCAGTCCCTTTTTAACCCTCTCACTGAAAAACATCTTTGGAAAATGTTAATGAGTATTTCCTTAATGGAACAATATATAAATATGATGATTTCCCCACCAATACAGATTATTAATTTGAGCAGAAATACTGACCGGTTGGCCTCAACCATTTCTCTCTCTTGTTGACAGAGTTTGTTCCTCAGGCCGGCGATCTCCTGCTGGAACAGCCTGACCCTCTCTGGTTCGATACCCTGGGAGCTCATCTGAGCTGCTCGCAACTTCTCCACCTCTGCCTTCAACTCTATAAACACACACAAAGTTTGTCTAAAATGCTACACAAAGATAAGATATATAAAGCCATTTCGAGCAAATACAACTTCCTGTAAATTCTTACAGATAGGTATTTAAGTGCCCTGACACTTTCATGAGACAAAATATTCAGTTTTGGCAGTGAAAAGCCAAACAATGTCACTTATTGAAGACAATTTACTGAGCGTCATTGACCTGATTTGTAATCTTCAAGTCATATTAACTTTGAGTATCACCCACTGACAGACGATGAGAGAGAAACCCACAGCAAGAGCTCCCCTTAGTGCTAAAAATGTCAAACAGCAGCACAATCGCCTCATGAAAAATAATACTTGCATGACAGTTAGCCGCCATGTGCGGCTGACAGTGCATAAATATGGCCCAGAGGCAAGGTTAGGGCTAGGCCTTAATTGAACTGGGGAGTGCATAAGCTGGTGATGGATTGATGGGCAGACAGGGGGGTATGTGTGAGAGAAGGAGAGCAAAGGAGATCAAGAGCAAGACACAAATAGATAGACATTCACATGTGAAGAAAGAGACACATACAGACAGATACAGTGAGACAGAAACTAAGAAAAGATCAAGAAGGAGCAAATATACAGACAGAAAATATGTTCCTTCGTTTTAAAACATCCTTTTGTATTGTCAGTTTCTTCAAGTTCACAGATACTGTTTACACACTGCTGGGTATAGATTGACCACCTTGGTTTTCCTCATGAATAAGGACATGCAGGTGCTTTTTTGTGTAGAATTGAAGATATTCAAGTTTCAAAGAAAAAATAATAAATGCACAGGTGTATCTACAGGAGGGAGCACAATGAAAAAATGTCTTTGACATCAAAATAGTTCTCAAGGCAGGAAGGTGTTTTGTCCTGCTAAACTTCACCCAAAGCTAAATAAAAAAGGCAACTTGGGAGATTCAGACAAGTACAGACAGTTTCTCAAACATTCGTACAATACAATACAATAAACAGGCTATGTATATACATGTTTGAAAACCTTACAACGAGAAATTTTCAGTGTCTGACCTCTGATCAGCTTGGCGTTGGTGTCCTCATTGACTTTTGCCACGTTAATAATGGTGCGGGCCTGCTGGGCGTAGCGCAGAGTGCTGAGGCTTTCCTCCACATTAGTGCCGGCCGGGCTCAGTGTGGCGATCATGGCGGTCTTGGAGTTACCACCCAGGCTCTCTTTTAACAGCCTGTGGAGGACAAATGGCATCTGCTTAACAACAGCAGTTGGAGGAAATGTGGAGAATATTTTAACAGGATTATCTCTGTGGTCAAATCATTCTATATGCACCTCATTCATAAAATCAATTAAATTCTGTTTTTTTTTTTAAATTCTATTATGCATTTTAGCTGTAAAATTCTGTTTGAAGGCTTTTTTCTTCATAGCATCATCTTAGATATATAAATATCAAACAAAACCTTCTTATCCTGCATGAAACTATAGCAGCATTTTTTTTATTTTATTATTAAAAACTAATGAAAAGAGCTTCCAGCTTCATGTGTGTATGTGCATTGTGATTCCTCACCATGTCAGGACAGACTCTCTGTACGGTATGAAGACCTTCTTTCGGCTCAGCGCCTGTTCCGACAGGGCAGAGATGACTTTTCCAAGGGTAAGCAGGGATTTGTTGATGCTAGCCCCTTCCTATGATGACAGAGTAAAACAGTCATTTCTTATTTTGAAGGTATATTAATATGATAAAAAATAAACATCCACTTGAAGGTTAATTGAGGACCAAATCATCAAATACTACAAAAGCTCTTTCTCTCAATAGATCAATTCAGGATATAACTAAATATTAACGGACAATTATTCAAGTTATCTTTTAGGTTTCATAGCAAAATAAAAAATAGCTAAATTGAATTGCAACTGCAAAAAAAATAATTGTGATTTTGTTCATTTGATATGTAATAAAATGAATAAAAATAAACTGATGTTCATGTAGTAATAATGTGAAATGTACAAAAGCTCACTCCCATGATTGATTAGAGATAACCAAGAAGAGTCTGGCAGGTGTGTGCGTACCCTGAGTCTGTCCCCGCTTGTCTGGGCTGAGTTACAGCGTTCACTGCCTGCCAGGTCCACCAGGTTGATCCTGCTGGTGATACTGTGCTCATGTTCCTCTCCCTCCACAAACTCAGTCTGCAAACAAACACACGCAGGCAAACTGATGAAACATGTAGCAGTTCAACACCTCTAAATATTTAAGAGTCTATTAGGCATTGTTTATTTTATGAAATAGGTAAAATACAGGGCAGTAAAGAGGCCGCACCTGAGTCTGCGTCATCACCAGAGTGAAGACGGAGTGAGATCTGGAGCTCTTGTCATTCATCCCTGTGGCTGCAGTGGCCCTCTGCTTGTTGCCCAGCTCCAGCCAACCCTACAGAATGATACTTAATACATTTAGGCTGAATCTCTCTGAATTAACATAACCATGAGAGAAATGTCACACAAACACTGAGGTCTCTATTTGTTTGTTGACCTCCCAGTCTGCTTGACATTGAACCACAACTTTCTCACTCATTCAAGAACGTTTTTGAGAGCATCTGCTGAGAGCAGAAGAAGGAAAAGAAGAAAGTATCTTGAGGTTGTTTCCACCTACCTGAATGTCATTGTAGGAGCTCACAATGTTCCTGTGGAGAATAACAGAATGAGCAGTTCTGCAAAATATTCCCTACAAAAATGTTATCTTGGCCTTCCTTGAAGAGTAATATTTGCAGTTCATGCAGCTTTATTATGACAAAAATTCAAACACTTTCAATTGCTCAGTTCGAAATATATATATATATATTTTTAAATGGTTTCCATGAATGACATTATTAGGAAACACAAAACATGAGTGTCAATGTCAGTAATGTGCAAGCATTTTTCATTGAGCATATTTTAATTTAGGCATAATTGTAGGAACCCTGTAGAAGAATAATAATATAATAATTATTTCTTACGCAGAGAGGTCAGCAACATAGGGACCATGGATTGGATGTTCTCTCACCCTCAGCTGGAAACACATATAAACTGGGTTTTATCTTGACTGTACAGATTTACAGGTTATTAAGTCCAACCAATTACTATACAAAAACAGATGCATTGTGAGCAAGAGTGAATTTTAAATTTTGCAACCATTAAATGCTCCATTCTTGATTAAGAATTACAAGATATTAAAAAAAAAAAAATCCATTCACCAACTGGCAAAGCAGCTGGTTTCTCTGAAAGATGCCAGTATACACAAAGTACTCACCGGCATCCTCCTCTGGTTCGGCTCATCTCTGGTCACCAGCAGGTCATGGATCTTCTCATTGTACACTTCAAAATAGCTCATCTCTACATGACATTTGATCTGAACAAGAAAAGATGTTTAACAATAAATAATGAAAAAGATAATAATAATAAAAGAACATTAAAGACTTTAGAATAATTAAACCAGTTACAGATCAGAGATTTTACCTCTTCATTTTCCATGGATGCCAATCTAGAAAACAGCTCCTGGCAGAATCGTGGAATTACCCCTTCCTGTTCTCCAAAACCCATCATCCTAAACAAGAATGTATTCAAACAACTCAAATTGCAGCTTAAGTAATAACAATCCAAAAGAAGTACACATCAAGAGCAAAACATTATGAGGAGAGCAGAAAGAAAAAGTTTCAGTACTCACGTGTATGACTTCCCAGAGCCTGTTTGGCCATAAGCGAACAGGCAGGTGTTAAATCCTTCAAAGGCCCTCAGTAGCAGAGGTTTGGCCAGTGTCTCATACACCGTCTGCTGGCTGGCAAAGGCGGGGTCACACTCATCCACCGAGCAGAAGGAGAAGTCATAGGTGAAGGAGTAGCTCTGCTTGGAGTCAGGATGCTGGACAGCGGTCTCCTGGCCATTCATGAAGATGACCTGCAATGCTTTCTCTGCCTTCTCCCTAAAACAACCCAGATATATTATTTGAAAATACTTTTTTGTTAATTAGTATTGGTATCCTGGTATTTAGTTGAATAAGACCGACAACACTTCAGGAGAATTAGCAGTTAATTATGAGACCTAATTCCTCAAATGTTGACAGAAATGATCTACTCCTGCATATTTACTTATCATTAATGACAAATATTTAGTGACAAACCTGGCATTGAAAGGGCGTACACGGACTGCAACAGTTACTGCACTGTTCTCCATCTTAAAGGAATCCTGCTGCTTCAGAGCCTCGCTGGGACGGGACAGGAGCTGAACAGTATTTGCTGGACCAGGACCTTGAGCAGGAATGGAAGTCCTGGTCTGGACGTCTCCTTTTTGACTGGAGGTGGAAGTCTTCCTCACCTGCGGTGTGGAGTTTGGCTTGAGCACACCTGCGGGCGTCTTGCTGACCCGAGGAGCTGCGACAGGTTTCGTGTCTTCAGATTGCTGTACTCGGGGTTTTGGTCTCTCTAGACTTGCAGATTTGACTGCAACTGGTTTAGGGGCGTCTTTTCCTGCTAGTCTCTCGAATACGTCTCTCCTTGCGGCGATTTTTTCAAAAGGAGTCTTTTTGGTAGGGGTGTTAAAGGTTTGGGCCTGGTCCTCTAGCTGCCTACCGACGAATGATACAGTTTTACTGTGAGACGTCCTCACCTGTGTTTCCACAGCAGTTTCTCTTCCTTTACTCTTAGCAGGAGTTTCTCTTAAACTCGTAGACCTGAATACACTAGCTGCCCTGCCGTTTGGTTCACTGAGGACCTTCGGGGTTGGCTGCAGACCGGAGCCGCTAACCACACGCTGCCCATGTGCACTTTTATCCATGGAGGGAGCCCTGGTCCTGCGCTGCAGGGTCAGTCTCTTCTCCGTAGCTGGTGTAGTGTTCTGGCTACTCTCAACCATCGTTGTTTCGGACCCGGTCTTCCTCCTTGACCTCCTCTGTAAAGTGAGTCGGGCTCGGTACGGAGTCTGCTGGCCGCTGCCGCTTTTTGACAACGCAGAGATGACATACGTCCTGTTTACCTGTCGGCCTTTATCAGATGATCTGCTGTCTTCAAACGCAGACTCTCCGGATGTTCTTTCACTTTTGCCTACCGTTGTGTCCGGTGCTTTTCGCTCTGCCAGGCGCTCTCTGCCCGGTGTCCTGGATGTCGCCATTAGATGGTCGTAATAGGTCGTGTGTTTCCTCGCTTGGACACTAAATAACGACATGTTGGACCGCTGTTTAAAAAAAACCGTTAAAATGATCTTATCGGTTAGCTAGCTCACATAAACTTAAGTCCGGTTGATTTCGCCATCCACAACAATCACGCTGCACGACATAAAAAATGTTGAAATGCAAAAGAGCTCTGTTTGTTGGGTGAAAGTGGATATAAAAGCTGCGTTTCGTTGAGGAAATAGAGCTCTCCCTGTTTGTTATTGTCCCCTAGTCGCTTCCGCATTTGCCCGCTTCAATTTTCAAACCGTCTCTGCCGGTGACAGCTGATTGGCTGAGTTCTCAGATATCGTTACGTCACCTCGTGAACATTATATCTAGTGCCAGAGTATGCCGCTGGGTGGCAGTATACTCCAGCATATAATGGCATCCATCTACATGCTCATAATACTATAGCTACAGCTTTCAGAATGTGTCCCAAACCTCCTCATATTTTCCTTTCTAAAATTAGCATCCTACCGTTTAAATAAAAGTGACGTAATGCATTTAGTTTGAACACAAAAAACTTCAACTCCTTTTGCTGAGAAAGATTGCAAAACGGTTAAAGCTCTACAAAAAATGTCAACAGCTAAGTTTAACTGGCAATGTGGTAATAATTTTCATAATTGTTGTAATGTGTACTGCTAAATTTTGCACCTATATTCAATAACATCTTACATTAATATCATTAAGAGTATTTTACAGCTTATTTTTGTATTTTGTATTCAATGTATACAGTGTATCCTTGTATGGATCCATTTAATTCTAAAATGACTGACTGTACAATTTTAAGTTTATCTGTAATTGCCCAGTAAAGCAAATAAAGTGTTTTAAATTGGACTGTTTTGAAGGATTCGATGGCTTATGCAATGACACTTTTGCAGTGCTAGCACTGACCTTTTTCAGTAAAGACACAAGTAGGCCTACTCGGTTGAAGTCTGTGAATTTGAGAGGCTAATTCCTCTATTTGAATAAATTATTTTACAGTTATTACACAAGTCATTTATTCAGAATACATCAAATCAACCTTATGCTTTTCCATAAACAACATATAAAATAAACCTTCGCAATTTACAAAAATAAATAGACAGCACCATTGCAGGAATGACTTGATCAGACTATTTCTTGCGACGATCGTGTTTCCTAATAATGTCTATGAGGTTGTTCTTAGTGACCAGCATGTCTTCGGGGCCCTGCTTGGCCTTTTGTTTTTCCCTCCGCTGTTGGTCATGGAGGTGGGGTGAATTAAGGAGCTGAGGGGGCAGAATGGATCCTGTGGGTTTGACTCGCTTCACCACCTCCAGAAACAGCCTTTTGTTGTTGTTGTTCAGAAAAGTGATGGCTGTTCCTCTGTGTCCCAGCCTACCTGCCCTGCCCACCTGGATGGAAAGAAATGAAAGAATGTTGCTAATAAATACAAAATGACATGCAAAATAAAACTTCTCTACTCCTCGTATTACTAACCTGATGGACGTATTCATCCATTGTGTTTGGCATGTCAAAGTTTACCACCAATCTCACGTTGACTAAGTCCAGTCCTCTGCCCAGCACACCTGTGCTGATCACCACTTCAAAGTCTCCATCCAGAAGGCCCTGATGATGAAACAGAGTTGTCAAGACACCTTGACATGTCAAGCATTGCCAATCCTTTACACAGACTGCATTTTCACCAGTGTGCAACTTGGTTTTGTAAAACTCACTAGGTAACATTAGCATGGTTGTAATTAAATACTGGATTTACAGTCCGTCTGTATAAAAATTTCAGCTACAAACATTTATTTTATATTTTGATCCCAAAGTCTCTGACTAGACCAAAAACAGTTTAGTCTGTTAAGTCTCAGCTGTAGGTGTCCTCCAGCTTAAATTAATCAGGAGCAGCACTCTTGGACACCAAACACGGATGAGCTGGTGTTTATCCACTTGACAGTGCATGTTTTGGCTGCCACTGGTCTCACCCTGAGGATGCGGTTGCGCTGTAACTGGCTCTTGTCAGAGTGCATTGCCACAGTATTGAGGCCTGTCACCTTGGCGACCGCCTCACACAGTAGATCAGCTCCCAGTTTACAGTCTACAAACACCACCACTGGAGGCTGGTACAGCTTACTGTCCTGCAAAGCCACAAAGAAAAGCATAGGAAGGATGTCATATTTTAACACATTTTATATTTCTGCATTCAGATATTTCACGTTCCTTATTTACATATTGACTTATTATGATTTTTTTTTTTAAACTTAGGAACAGGCTCAAACGTTCAAAATCCTCCAACAGATGGCAATCACGACTCTCCACTCAGCAACACACACTCAAGGGAAAAAAGTACTTCCAACAGGACTGGCTTTCATGCTTAAAAAAAACATTCCCCCGTTCAGCTATATTTAAGGGTTGCTGTTGCTAAAAAAAGTATTTACTAGCAGAGAAAACAAGTTTATGTGTGGCAACCTGGAACAAATAAGTGAAAGCGTTCCCTATTATCCAGTTATTTTTAACCACCCAAATCTGGACTGGGCTGGAACAGCTTGACACAAACTAAATGCATGTTTTTGAAAGAAGGCTGTCTCCATCTGCCCCCTATTCCAAACAGAGAGGAAGGAAGAATTTTACATTGACTAATAATAAAGAGTTTTTGCCTGAGCCTCAGGGTAAGTAAAGAGATGACTGAGCACTCAGCTCTACATCTCCTGTTCTAGCTTTAATTTGCAAGAATATGGTAGAATTTCCTGACTCTAGTTGAGACGAATATCATATCCCAAGCTGTAAGCTCTGTAACATGCATATGTTTTGGTTTTCCTAAGGTGTCCCATCCAATTCCCAGTGTAATAACCCTCCAATTTCATAGTACTTTAAGATCTATGCCCTTCCCTCTGTTCAGAGTCAGTGGTCCCATACTCTGAGCTGCATTGCATTAAATAGCAGCAATCATTAATATCCACTTTCTGCATTGAGAGTAGCAACCGAAATTCACACAATGAACCAAAAACACCACTTCAATTGCTGAACTGAAGCAGACACTTC
>JAOWBC010001052.1:11088469-11100460 GCA_028566105.1 Hypoplectrus providencianus | reverse complement strand
TCTTTTTTGGTGTACATACATTAATTTCAAGTTTTGGAAATAAAAGAAAGTGTAGTGCAGTGGGTGGTTTGTCTGAGTGGTGTTGCTGTCCATCTGTTGGCAGGTAATTAATGTCTAACACTGTTCTGTTTCTCTAATAAAAGACAGGGCAAGCAGAGGTAAAGTGGGGGTCAGTGAAATTAATCCATATGACACAAAAGTGCAAAAGATGCAGTTGTTTGGAATATTGTGTTGCTTTTGAAGTTGTACCATGATCAACAATATGTCTGTAGGCCTTGTAATGACATAAACACGAAAGTGTAACCTAATCAAAATTAGCAGGGATGTTTGCTATAAAGTGTCTGAAAAATTCCCATGGGGGAAATTCCCCTGCGATTTCTCCTCTTGGTCGGTTCGCAGAAGCATACATTGTTAAATGTTCAGTGCTGATAGCTATCTCTCAAGGCTTAAATTCAAGATTCATGTTTCTATATTGGATGACAAAGTTTTACAACCCTATCAAATTCCTCATATATCTGTACTGGATATTCAAGTTTTCAGCGGTGGGATGACTTAAAGGGAAGGATATTAGTCATTTTGTGTTCTAGATATCTCTTGATGTCACTGATACAACACATCATGACAAATCAGTGGGATACCAGTGAAGACGCAGCTTTCTCGTGAGTATTTCACCACTCTATAGATGGAGACCTTGATCACATATAAAAAAGAAAACCAACCTTTATCAGAGGGCGGGTTAGAGAAATCCACACACTTTAAAGACTTTAAAACCTTTTCTTTAGCTCAGGGACCACTATGCTATCAGGAACAGAACAGACAATGAATTGCCAAACGACACAGCAAACACATCCACCCACTCAAGCAATCTGGCCCACACTAGCTAGCCCATGGTGTTCCCTTCCGTCTCCCCTGCCAGGAAACAAAGCAGAGAGAGAGAGGAGGAAATCACGCTTCATAAGGAAGTGTGTGATGCAATAAGGGGGTGTAGTGCAGCGTAGGCAATAACAGGCTTTTCTGTGTTGATTCATGACTATGACTGCTGGATAGATAATTAGGCAAAGTGGGAAACCACGCAAGGACCCACGAGGCACAAAAGCCCCAGCTTCAGTGTCACTTGTTTGATGCCATTTGTTTGGGGTAAAAGAACTGTTCAAAAGATCATGACCTTGAGGCTCTGCCTGTGTGTAAAGGAGAAGTGAAATTGACGTGAAATTCACATTCAACACAGTGTTAGTCATTGCTTAATGAAAACATTGTCCCAAAAAAACCCATGCAAAATGAAACTGAAAAATAAGAAAACAGAATAAATAATCTTTACTCTTAATGTGTTTCGTCACATAAGACCATGCTTTTTGCCAATATTAATAGTCTGAGTCATGAAGAATGAATTGTTCACTCTCGATTCAGTCAATATTTGTTATTAACACGCCATCTTTACAGAGCCAATGAGCTGAGAGTCACTTAAGAAGGGCGTATTAAAAATTATCTTTTGCAAACAGTGGAAATAATTGTGCTGCCTTCATTTACTGGCTCTTTTTACCTTTTATCATGTATATGTCATTATTGATTGTATGTAAGTTACCATGACACGATAAACGAACAAATTTGTGCGTATGAAAACATTTTATCATAAAAGTATTTGAGTCTTTTATTTAATTACAGCTTTGCCTTAACCTTTACAGAATCAGTAGTTCCAGAGTCTATAAGGAAGGATTCAACTTGTGAAAGTATTTAAATTCAGATTCAGATTTATTGTCACTTTCTTCACATGGACCAAACAAACAAAGGAACCAAGAAAACATTTCTCAATATCCTGTTTATCATTAAAAAAAAAATGCCCCTGCAAAGGAAACAGTTAAAAACATCTACTCATACTCATACTTAAACTAAAAAAAAAGGTAGAATATAAGTATTTGAGTGCAAATTAATTTCACAGACAAGTGTGAACTAAATCAACTTTTTGATAGGATCTGTTGATGGCCAATAATGAAGACATTAATTGTCTTTGAATGCCAAGTCATTCTGACTTGGTCACCAGCTGCTGAAGCAAATGAAGGTCCTCACCTGAAAATATTAAGATGTTACAACAAGTTATTTGTTCATGTGCTTCCAGTTAAAAATCTAAGAAACCAGAGTCAGTCTATCCTCTCTAATGTTGCCAGTCATCAGTCATGAACACTTCCTGACAGAAAATGTAGAGAGAGGTTATCTTGTATATCTCTGCAAGGAGAGAAAGCCAGATATCATTTGCCTTGAGGCCTGTCTGTACTATCTATTGAAAAGGAATGTTTTGTCGGTAAGGTTATTATTATCAGCTGCTTGTGTAAACACTCTGACCTTGGGGAGGGACGGGGCTGACTACACCTTGGCCTGAAAAATGAGGGTATGACGCAGAAGGCAGCTGGAGCAGTGCATGCTGCAGCACAGGTGTGTAAAAATGCTTATGAAGCAGTAAAAGAAAGACCATCACAGCCTGTGCCCCTGATGTACTGCATAGTAACACATTTTTTTTTATCAATTAGTCTAATGCTTACACTTTAAGAATATTTTATATTGAGTCATTGTAAGTTATTAATGGAACTAAAAAGGTAAATTAAAATTTTGTGGGCATCTTTTTTTCATTTCAATTGTTGTGCTGGTGGACAGGGATAAGGGATACCTCTGCATTGAGGTGGTTGGATGGATTTCCCTGCTAGTATGCTCATTGGATTTACCTGCTGTATACGGTCAATGTTGTAGAACTGCATTAAAAGATTTGATTAAATTTGATCATTTATTTATTTTCAAACAAAGCCTATTTGTCAGTTTTATGTAATGGCAACATAAGGCGGTAATGCAAACAGCATTCACAGTCAACAATTTGCATTTCCCAAATTGTTTTGTTGCATACCGTCTCATACATCCTGAAAGAATCTTTGTCTGAAAGGATACATTCCCAGCTGGCGTTTTAAAATGTGATTTTTGTGGAATTTCCACATCTGATGGAGGCATAGATAGCTTATTGTGTCCTGCATCTCTTGGTCTGTGCATGAGTAACACATCACATGGATGGAGGGTGTGACAAATAAGATTGTTAAGGCCAGACGACCATCAGGGCAGAACGAAATATGAATATATTATCAACTTTTCATGGTTTGGATGTTTATCTACAGCTCAGAAGAAATAGACTGCTAGCAAAACATAATGTTAATGTCAATTGTACAAACAAACTTTTGGGTGGCTGATGAGAGCAAGTCCTCACACAACCTCCAACACAACCTGATCACTTTCAAAATAATAATTATGTGTATTTATTTAAAATAGCTAGAAAGGGATTTACATAGCATAAATACAGAAAAATAAAAGAAACAAGGGAAAGATAAAAATGCTACTCAAGCTGAATACAGGACAGGGCAAAATACAGTCAGGACATATGTAGATTGTACATAGTATTATTTAAGGGTTCTTCCATGTACAGACATGTTGTTACAGTCAGTTTGGAAAGCAATATTCATACAAATGTCCCACTACAAGAAGCACTAAACACCTGTGGGAATTAAACATGTGTTTAGCGTCTGTAACTGTCATCTGCCGTATCTGTGTGCTGTCTGTGGGGTCAGAAAGGTCAACGCATCACCAAGGATTCACCCCAGCAACAGCCAACTTCATTCAATGAGGCCAGCGAAGGGGGGAGCACCCCACTCCCCGCCCAATGATATCATTTTACCTGTAACACTGGGACATTGTCTGTGGCCATCTCCCAAAGCCCACTTTGAAATTCATTTTGCTGATATGCTGGGTCTTTTCACACTTCATAGGGATGTTCACATATTTAGGGTCATGTACGTCTCGCACCCAGACTGATATGGGGGATTAGAGTCTTATCCGTGTCATGTGCATGAAGAAACCTTTACCTGGTGTGTTTTGTTTTTGTTCTCTATGCGTGAGCTGCCAGAGGCTCAGGTGTAACACATACAGTTCTCAACTCAAAGGGTGTAGGGTTTCTGCCCAGTAGGGTCTGGCTGGCCTCTTCCAGCTACTGTTTCCAGGCTACTCTCATCACTAATTTATTCCCGCTCTTCACCCCAAAGCTCTGGGTGGTTGGGTGGTTGGTCGCCTAAGCGTGGAGGACAGAGTTTCTTTCTTTGCCAGAGCAGTGCATCACCAGGCCTCTCAGAGGAGGACCATACCTGAGCTGGGGCCCGATGCAGAACGGGGAGGCTATGAGCCTGCAGGACTCCAAGGCAGCAGGGGCCGAGGCCATGGAGGAGCAGAAGGCCCAGAACCAGAGCCACAACCACGGGTGTGCGGAGCCCTCAGCGCCACCGCTTCCTCCTCCTTCGCCACCACCACCAGGGCCACCCGAATACCCGAGGCCGAGGCTCATCTTCCACACCCAGCTGGCTCACGGGAGTCCCACAGGCCGAATCCACGGATTCACTAACGTCAAGGAGCTGTACGCCAAGATCGCTGAAGTGTTCAACATCTCCCCATCAGAGGTACAAAACCCAGCTATACATGTTAACATTATTTAGCTACTTTTTTTTTTCTAGTTTTGTAAGAAATGATCAAGGTAAAAAAAAAAAAAACATGACATTGTTCCTTTCTTTCTTTTCTGGTCTGGCAGGCCAGCTACAAATAGGTATTAGGTTTCCATTCTAGGCTGTTTTCCGTGATGCACTATTGAAGATCATTTGGCCTCTCTGCTGTCTGCTGGACTTTGTACTCATCTGTGCCTTGACCAGGATCAACAAAGGAAACAAATAACCAGATAATATTATGTAGTCTGTAAACACTAACACTTAACACACAGTAACAAAACCTGTAGATGAGGAAAATGCTTCTAAAGTTATTGAAAACACAAAGTTGTGTGAAAGAGAATATGTGTTTGGTTACAATGAGTCAAATCTCCTCAAAATATATATGTATTCCTAATAATAACAGTCATTTATTTGACCTATTACATCGGGAATCATTTTTTCTCTATCGTCCAAGATCTCTTCACTCATTACATATTTCTTATGTATAGGATATAGGATGATTGTTAGAAATATGTCCGGAGGAGCTCCATGTCATCTCAAACAGAAACCAAGGATAAAACAGCACTTTTGTGATATAGTGTAGATGCAGGAGAGATAAAGTATGTACAAAGCTCCAAAATTGCTGTTTCCGACATCCACCATGATGAAAGAAGTAAAAACATTTCAAATAGACCTTTTATTTCTGCTTATCGTACTTAATTCGAAACACAGATTATCATCCAAGCCCAACCCAAGATGAACCCTTGTTGACATCATGGGTTGTTTTTCTCAGACTTGTTAAAACTCATTCATAGCTACATGAAACATTAGTAAATTACTTTCTGTTAAATATAAAACGTAAGATCCCATTTTAAACCCAACAATCCCCCACCTATTGAAAAACTGTATCAAGTGAAGCTGAAATAAGTGACTGCCTCGCTGTCAAAGGTTAAAAAGTAAATGTTAAGCAAATCATATTTCCAAAAATGGCAAAACAACATAATGAGATTTATTTCAGAGCACTGTAAGGCACAGAAGGTGTGGTCTGCAGTCAGGTTACAGCAGGCAGCTGCTCACAAGGCCAGAATCCTTGAGAAGAAGAAGCCTAGTCACTGAACCTATTGTAGGTCAGGGTTGGCCAAACCACACTGCAGCCTGATACTGCTCTCAGTGCTCAACACAGCCAAAGGCAACAGACTGTCTCAGACTAAAGCCCCAGAAAAGACTTACCGGTGGCTTTTCTTGATTTATACATTTTATAAAGGCATTCAAATGTCATTTATCCAGGCTTACATGAAGCAGTTGCAGCAGTAGAGTGAATACACTAGTATGGGAGTAAACTGATAGTTGAGGAAAGACTGTAGCTGAACTATAAGTGTACACAGCTGATTTCTCTGTCTTGTGCATGTATAGATTTTATCTGTTGAAACAGGTTAACGGAACCAAACTTTATTTTCACATATTGCACATATAGCTTTTAAAAGATTTCACCTTAAAAAATAATGTTAAAGCTAGCCATATACAGTATTCTGTCATTCTACATGGTTCTCCAGTATGGTATGGAAGCAGAGCAATAACCATTTAACATTGGCATTATCTTATCAGCTATGAAGGTCACCATGAAGGCTTTTCCTATCAACATAGTGGATCATACTTGGCGAACATAAATAGCTGGAGATGAAGGGATAGGAGTTAACCTCGATCTTATCAGGCAGTAATAACCCATGATTGTGTCTGTCTGTTTCCTTGTGTTACATCAGAACAACCAGAAAGTGTCAGTAAGTCTAGTCTCCAAACAGCCTAAATGAGCACATGTCACCCCTCTGCTTGTATTACTCCACTGCTCCAGTTGCTGCCTGCATAAAATTCAAAACCTTAACACTCACTTAGTAGAGGTCAGCACACCCTCCTGCTAAGTCCGTAGCTGAGCTCTTCTCTTCTGTAGGTCTTCTGTGGTGGATGAAATCACCAAACTCCACCCAATCTACTGAGTCCCTCTCAATCTTTAAGATTCGGCTTTTTCATTAACATCTTTGCACGTAATAGTAGAAGAAAAACTTCTTTGTACTTTTTTTTATTGCCTCTATGCTTTGCCTAACAACACTTTCAGTACATCGAATAGGACTCAAACTTAACTTCATGGCTCTTACTCACGTGTCTTCTTTGTGTTGTTAACTGAAACTGTGAATGCACAAATGTTCATTTAGGATATCAAAATACATTATAACATACACCAACACACATCAGTAATTACTTTCATTTATAAATGTATTTTAAATTCCCATTGTCAACAATTATCTTAAATAATTTCATATTGTAGGATCTAGCTGTTTTCTTACAGTTCTGTGCAGTTTGGGTGTAGTAACCTTCCAAATTAACTTAAAAACTCACAATCCCTGATTGTCTTCCTACATATGTAAACACTGTAGTAACATATATACCTGCCTCGAGACCCAAAAGTCTTCGAATATACAGGATCAATCTTTACTGATACTGAAATCCTTAATTATTTTTCGAATTTCTAAGACTAAACTGATTATCAAGCCAACGCCTTTTATGTTCTTGTATACTTTATTGTTATCAAGACATTAATAAGTTCAATAACTGAAAGGTTTTCTCTGACAGTAAATTTAGTAGCTTGAGTATCTACAAGACCTTGAACTGCAGTCAGAATTGAACGTACAGCATTCTCTGAGAGAAATATCAGGCAATTAGTTGTTGATAGTGTGAAGGACTAAACGGCAGCAGTATAAAGTTACAGTGGAGTCAGATGCAAAAAAGGCCTTGGACTACAGTCAGACTGTTCCAGTGAAAAAATTACTACCAGCCATATCTAACTGGAACTGTTCCAAGTGCCATAAAGGGTCACTCAGGTTATCTTGAATTTCCGTTGTGGATTATTGTCAAACTTGAACTTTAACCTCAAGTTTTAAAATACGGGGGGGAGAGAGAATTTTAAAAACAAAAGCTATGTCATGACAAACACAGTTATACGTTTAAATAACTTCTAGCCTAGAGATTTTATTAACAATCATATGTGTTATCTGGCAATATCCAATAATACTTCTTTATAAGGCACATTTGCTGCAATATTGGAGTCTATTGGAGTCTATAATATGACTCACAACAAAATGGCCACAATAGTAAAATCAAACCATTGACTCTGCTGCCCTCTGCTGTTTAATCTATAGACAACACATCTCAAGAAATTCTGAGTGGCAGCAGGGATTAACACAAAACTATAATATGTTGATGTCTCTTTCAAAAAAAATAAATAAATAAATAAAAATCTGTAAATATTTTTTTTCATTGTTTTAGGGATGATCAATATATAGCTGTTCTCACCAAAACCAAAATGAAGTTGAAGTAAATAATGTAACTGGCATTATTTAAAAAGTAGGTTTTATGTGATTTAATTATTTACTATCACAAAAATAGGGACCACTTTGAAATGCTTAATGTAATTCACTAACTCATGTATTTCACTTCAGCATAGATGTCTAAAATAAATCATTAATTAGTTACTTAGAGCAACAACTCACTTTTTGATCCATCCTCCCTCCTTAGATCCTGTTCTGCACCCTCAACTCTCACAAAGTGGACATGCAGAAGCTACTGGGCGGGCAGATTGGGCTGGAAGACTTCATCTTCGCTCATGTTCGAGGAGAGACCAAGGAGGTGGAGGTGACAAAGACGGAGGACGCATTGGGCCTCACTATCACAGATAATGGAGCTGGTTATGCTTTCATCAAGGTGAGCAAGTGGCACATTAAAGCAGGCTTGGCCCTGTTATGTTAATCTATAAAAGGCTCCAAGCTGGAAAACACTCAACATTTAATGTCTCTTTCAGAGGATAAAAGAGGGCAGCACCATAGACCGGCTGAAGACGGTATGTGTTGGTGACCACATCGAGGCCATCAATGACCAGAGCATTGTAGGCTGTCGACACTATGAGGTGGCCAAGATGCTTAAAGAGCAAGCAAGAGGCATTCCCTTCACTCTCCGCTTGGTGGGGCCCAACAAGGCCTTCGGTGAGTGGAAAATGATTCCTGATTCCTTATTGTCATGTGCAGAACAGATGAAGATTGGGAATTCTAAACACGCACTCCTAAATCGGTCAGCTGTGATGGTAGAAAGTGAACATTATATCATTGACAGATGTGGTTCAGCTTGTAGTACTTCCACAGAAATAAGGCACTACTGTGTCTATACCTGTACGGTCCAGGGACGTATGATGTATGATATATGTATGCCTGGATGAATTAGGATAACTTGAAAGTGAGTCCGTGCACTGATGCACACGTTCAAACTAAAAATGTCCATATCCATTCCCCCCTGATTCATCATAATCATTCACATTCTACGATGCAAATGAAAGCCTGGAAATGAAACAGCCGGGAAGAAAACTCTTCTGTTCTGTTCACAGAAGTGTGTACTGATTTTGATTCATACGGGTGACATTGTTATTATCATCGTACCTATTATTTATGATGGAACTGTCCTTGAAAGGTGTAACACAAACAGCTGGATCCTGTTAGTGCCACTCTGTTGGCCCCGGTGTCTGATGGATTTTAGCTTTTCCATTTCTAATCTGCCAAACAGGAAAAGGAGGTAGGATCATTCTAGAGATAAATGTCTATCTGCCAATGCGTTAACTTAGCAGCTAATTAATTGGCCAGTATTATGGCAGAGGTTGTTAAGCCTCAGCCCAGAGGCTCTTGTGTAACAGTAGATGTCCTAAAATGGCTCTGTATGGAAAGGTATGTCTCAGTTAGCCAAACCTGAATCATAGCATAACACAGATACTTAATTAACAAACTTTTTGAAGCAGAAATATAAGTACTTGCGTGAAAAAAATATGATGAATTGGAAATCAACTCCTTCAACTCGGTTTCAAATTCATTTCCATTTTCAATCATGTACATGTACCCAGAAAAAATAAAAAGGCTTGAGGGATTTCCCATCCAATCACAAACACAAGAGAAACCTTGGCTTTCTGCACACCAAATGCCTTCAAAACTTCCAAAAATGTTTTTTGCAGGTTACAATTCAACTCCAGGCAAGAGGCAAGCAGAACAGAAATGAAGCAAATCTTTAAACAGGACTACAGAAATAGCTTTTAGACAACTACACACTTTAGAATTCAAAACTGACTTATAAGGACATGCAGAGAAAAGGTGAAAGTTAAGATTGTGGCATTCTGATAAGATTCTAAACTTGTCTCGGCCATCCTCTCGTGTGTGAACTGATGAAATGTCCTCATAATCTGGATGTCAGACACTATGAAGTCTCTATGAGGGCCTTTTTTGACCCAGTAATTTACCCATCCCCACATCTTATATACCAAATCCTATGATAAAGCAACCCTTTAAAAAGCTACCCAACATGTCCCCATAAACATAAACTAGGAACACAAATTTAAACCACAGCTGTATTTGACTGATATCAAACAGAATCGTGATCTTGTTACACTCTGTTTACATCTTCAGTCAGTCATTCGGTTGGCAAATTCCAGGGCCTTGACCTTGTATTGATATGGCCTTATGGCTGTTCCCTGGAAGCTTGGACGAGCCTTACCAACAACATTAAACCCGCCTTTAACTCCCCAAACAAGCCCCAAAAATAAACAAACTTTTTTGTCTGAGTGTGAATAATATTCAGTCCAAATTAAAGTAAACATGAAAATAGAGAGAGAAGGAGAGAGGACGTGTAGCGTTAGCGCCTCACTTATTTACATGCTGGCAGTCACACAGAAGTCAGTGCCAAGAGCTGTAAATATTTGATCCAGATATACTTGTACTTTCCCTGTAGAGGAACTTTCATACACATTTCAGCTATTTATCCGTCAGGAATAAAAATAGATAAACAAATTCACTGGCTTATAGTAAACTGTTTTTCTTTCTTCTTCTTCCATGTTTTTGCTATATTAATGTGATTACACCATAAGTAACACAGGTACATATCTGTTCTAACACACAGCTAATCTGTGCACTTGTTGTGACCCGATGAACTTTTGTCAGTTTAGTCACTTTCCCCATCGAGGGTGTTCTTTTCCTTTTTCCTGCACATGAAATGTTCTACTTGTCAGAACTACATTAAGTGGCCTGTTATTTCGACTAGTAAAGATCATGGACAGGATGAAGGAAGTCGCCCTATTCAGAGTGGTTAAGGCGGGGTAGGCCTGAGACCCTCTGTCCCAAGCCTTTCCTATCAGACAGGAACTAAATCCTTGGTCAGTACAATCATATAAAACAATTGTTACCATGTCTTCTTATATGATGTGATTACACCACAACTTGATTTGGAAGTAACATTAGGGTCTTTATGTAAATAGCCCTGTCAACAGTTAAACTAGAGAGGCAGTTTGATATCCAAGTGATGAGCAAAGCAGAAACACATCCATTCAAATCACTGTATAAACCTGCCAGTCTAAGATTTTATACATAAATTAAATCTCTTAATAACTGAAACACACATACAATGGCTGGCTGCCAAATCCGAATATGATGGATGAGATTTCATGTCTTATATGAATTAGAAACCCAAATATTACAGAGCAGGGACTTCACTTTGGCCTTAAGCTTAATGGGTAAGCTTTAGGTCTGATGTCACTCTCCAAACTATTGAGATTATATAAATTATAGAATTTGTCAGTTCTAATGGTCCCATAATGCAATTTACAGGAAAGGATATTTGCTTGCTGAGTATCAGTCAAACACAGCGTGACATAGCAGATGCTGGCCTCTGACATCCCTCAGGAAAGTGTTCAATTCCCATTGCTGTCATTGGTGATGCATCTTATCAAAAATACAGATGTGCATTTTTATGCAAACCCTGGGTCATGTGCCCAAAATTACTTTTTGAGAAATAAAACTTGGCAACATGACAAGACTATTAATTTGAGCCACGCTATGCAAAGTAGTGCCTTGACCTAAATACAAACATCTGCTTGCTAACATACTTACTATGCTAGCTTGCTGATGTTTACCAAATTTAAAGTTAACCATGTTTACCGTCTTTAGCGAGTTAGCATGCTAACAGTTGCTTATTATCCTGAGGCATAAAGTACAGAGCTGAGAAAAAACAAACAAACAAACAGCTGCTGTTTGGTGAAATGCACTACATAGACAAAGTGAGTTTTAGGCTAACAACATATCTGTAAGTTAAACTTAGCTTTTTACACTAAATTACTTGTGTTATTGTAGAATGTGGATAATTCAGAAAGCCATGCAGTATTAAGTGACTTAGCTTGCTAACATATAGCTAACATGAGCTTGTTAACAGCAAACCTGTGCTTTCTGGAAGAAGGTGCTAAATTATCATCTTAAATTTAAGTAAGATAAGAGCAAACAATTGCAACCGTTTCAAGCCTTGGTTACATATTGTACCACCAAGTTTTCTTCAGGGAGTGACACTTTGGTTCCATGCAGCAAATTCAAACTGGGATGGCCAGTGTTGTGTAAAAAAACAGGTCACACATTAAAAAAATACA
>JAOWBC010001052.1:11004473-11028969 GCA_028566105.1 Hypoplectrus providencianus | reverse complement strand
AACAAAAGTGGACTGGTGTGATCACACCCTGACATCTCATTCCTGCCTTCTGGGACTCTGTGCTCTTAATGCACCCTTTCCTCTAACTTTCACTATCAACAGATGGCAGTGGGAGGCACTGGTCACAGGTATGAAAAAATCTCTGTGGGACTCTGCTGCTGAAGATTTAATTTTAGCTTCCTGCACTGTGCACTCTGAGCGCTAAAAACTCGCTAAGCTCTCAGCACTGTAGGGAACAAGCAACAGCTTGTCGTTTTCACTGCAAATAAGGAGAGAAACGAGAGCCAAGATATTCCCAGTGGACACGCAGCCTACCTTATCAGATGTCTTTGAGTTAACTCTGTTTTATCACCCTCCCCTGCTGCTTTCACCACCCCATTCAAATTTCTGCACGTCTCTGAAAGCGATTCATATCGGGAGAAATAAGTCTGATTGCAAACAAACAAACAAACAGTTCCGGTGTGAAACTGGGAAATCACTGTAAAGAAGTGCCATTTTTAGCAGCTTGTGATCCAGAGATTTTATTTTGATGTTTATTTAAAAGACAAAATTGTAAAGGGGTTTTTGAGGTTTGAGAGTTTTAAAAAAACAAATCTGCCCAAAACTGTGCCCAGCATCAGTCCACATATTGTCATAGGGGACTTACCCGTGATTTCTCCTCCAGCCGGGTCATCATGACCACGGTGGCGGCTCTCTGTTCCCACACCATCCTCCAGAAGTCCCCGAACGTCTCTGGTAATGGACCCTGGGTGGCGATGTAGGCGTTCTGCTTCCTGTAGCCATCTATGTAGTTGGCGTTGATATAGTCGCTGCCTGTGATACCTAGAAAAACCACAAGAAGAAAATATTTAATGAACATTCAAGGGGAACGTTCCACTTTTGACGGCATTTCCTCTTTTGATCCATTATCGGTCTTAATCTCTTTTTCATTATTTTCCTTTACTCATTATTATCACCCTTTTGTTTGGTGCCATCTGCCTCAATAATTCCCAGTTTTCACACACGCTAACCCTGTTTTCCAATCAATGAAGGTGTAAAGATTCTCGACTGGAGAAAAACAAACAAGTAAATTGCTTACGTAATGAGATCTCACACCTCTTACTGTTGAAACGAGTCAAAATTGGCTGCAATCTGTGAAATGTCGGAATTGTCCAGAGAGCTGTGGCGGCATCTTAAGTCCTGATATATTCAAGATATTACTCCTGCTGTATAAATCTAAATGCTTGTTTTAAAAACAACATTTTCAATCATAATACACGGTTAAATGAGACGGTAAAACAGTCTCACAACCTCTCTCCCCCTCTGCTGCTGTAGAGGAAAGAAAACCTCACTTGTTGTTCCATTTGAATGGATTCAAATGCAGGAACAGTCACAACTTCCAGTGCTGCACTTATATCATTTTCTTTTCTACCTCTGTGCCTAGATTTCTGGAGATATGTCATAACAGCCAACATCTGATTTACCACCAGCGTGGATGGAGTGTGCTCGTAGATGGAGGATAGCATGGAGGAGTAAATCAGCCACTCAGCCACCACAGCCAGGAGGTAGATCCAGCTACCATCCCTCTCAGCCCGCCACCATGCTCCGCTGCGCACCAGTCCACTAAATCTAGCCGTAAGGAACGCCTCCACATTGCCGGGTAGACGGATGTGTACGGCAAACATAATGATGGTGTATATAGCGCTTGTAAGCTCCGTCGCAAAACCCCTGCATGTAACTGTCAAAGCATTCTGCAGCATCCTTTAATGTGTGTGCAGCAGCTACAGTACACTTCAAAGCTAAAATATGTAGTTCACGGCAAGGTTTCGTCAGGATTGCTCATGATGCCAAGTGTCAAGATGTGAAATAAGCCAGTCCATCAGCTGCAGCACAAAAAAAGCTCAGCAGGTTGTCGTAGAATCCAAAAGGCGTAGTTTTACATTGCTCTGGAAGTTAAGCAAACAGGATAGTTGCGATTGGAGTGTCTCTAACACTGAGCATGTGGCAGCGATAAGGCACAACACTGCCCATCTTCATTTGGCCAACTTCTACAGAGACTCCAGTGCGGCGGCATCTGTGTTGGAGAGTCACGTCTCTTTGACTGACGTGTCCTCACTCAAGCGACAAACAATGAAACACTCGACTGGGCTAATTTAAGAATGGAGACGCAGTGAGGACAACAACCAGGGTGGAGAGGAAGAATGATATAGAAAATGAGGCTGAGAGATAGATAGAGAAAGAGAAGGGGGTTAAGGACAAAGTAAAAAGAATGAATAAAAGAATGGAAATACAGGGGGGGAAAGAAAGAAAAGAGAGGCAAATGTCATTAAAACGGATACCACGTCGCACAATCCGACTGTGGTGCCTTGGCTTTAGTCATAGCTAAGTGAACAGAGAATGGCAGCGTGCATGAATTGTTCTACTGCTGCGACTAATGGCAAAATCACTGCAGTGTAAAATAGAAATTTCAGACTTGATTAATTTATGTATTTATGGACGAAGCATTTTTTCCCTGGGATAATTTTGTTATGCATGTTGTCGCACCCCCAAATTGGCCTGACTATAGCGAGATGTGGAAATCTAGTCGGAGCAGTTAGCTCACACAAAAGGGAGAGCACTGCGGAGCAGGAGTTTGGCACTACTCGGAGGAGTCTGGAGCTCTTCTGGTGATGCAACGCCAGAACAATGTCAGCGGTGAAGGGTGACTACCTCTGACAATGTCCCTTGAGATTTAGGAGTCAGGGGAAGAGTTTCCCTGGCTCCGAGATTCTCAGTACTGTGTCTGTGGCCAGTTAGGGGAGTCATGGGAGTGGGGGAGATCTGATGAGACAAATGGGACGGTGAAAACACTGGTCCAGTTCCTGGGTTACTCTGAGTGTGAGATTTGACGGAGTGGTGGGGCCAAACACGTCCTCACCTAACCCTGTAAAAATAAACTGCTGAGCTGCTCAGGACGGAGCTGAGCTGAGTCCTCTGTTTGGCCTCTTTATTCTATAAATTCACTTGGTGCTGCTGAACTGAATCTGAACTGCACATACTATAAATTATTAAAACTGTATTTTAAACATTTTATTCTACTTTGCTCCATATTCCTAACGCAAGTGTGTAATCCAGCCCAGTGCAGTGTATTCATTCTTCCTCTTTAAATGACATCATTGTATTAATGTATTCCATTCTGCACCGCTCCGCACTTCACTGTCGACTCCCATCCCGTCTATCCGGTATAAATTCCTAATTACTTAGACTGACTCTGTAATTATGAGGATTTCCCAAATGATCTGCAATAAGCTGAGCTCATGTCTGAGGTGGTGTAGGTGCACAGTGTGAGCTTACCCTCGATGGGGGCCAGGATGACGCGGGAGTGGTCGTAGGCGATGACGTTGGCGTAACGATTTTTGGGCTTGTTCACCTCCAGGTTGGAATGTTCCCAGGTGAACTGCTGGCCCGGATCGATGGACTGAAGGGGGGCAGAGACAGGAAAAAACATGCACACACACAAAGAAGGAATCAGAAGAGCCTTGGGAGTAGCTGAGCAATAACAATACGACCTGAATGTTATCAAAGGGGGGAGGGAGGGAGGGAGGGGGAGAGATTGAGAGGGTGATTTCCCCAAAGGAAAAAAGAATATGGTATCATGAAAATCCGCTCGCTGCCTCGTTTAAATACTCACAGCAGCTGCACACAGTACTTTATCAAGATCATTAAAGTGGTAGCGGGTGTATAATGACAAATAACAATATTGATGAAGGCGGCGGCTCTTCCACTCGAGGGGAGGGCGCGGAGCGAGGCCCGGCGCTCGGGCGAAAGACAAATTCAGCCGCCTCTTTAAAATACAAGAAATCCAGATAAATATTCTGTTCCCTTGTCAGGATAATTAAGTATTCCATTACAATTCGCTGTTAGCTTATAGGCGTCTGGCGCTCTGTTGGCGTGGGATGTGGGCTTGAAGGTTATTTTGCAGTTAGGGCTTCAGCATGTTGGGTGTAGGGCTGCAGAGAGACCGAAGCTGAATGAGGTCCAACTGGAAACCTGATCTAACAATTTTCATGCAATCATTACAGCAATCAGAGCCTCCCTCTGTTTAAGCCTCTCCCCATCTGTTTCTTTCTTACTGCTCTCTTATCTCTACCCCTTTCTATGTCCCTGTTTTCCTTATCTGCATCCCTCCATCTTCAAAGTCCTCTACTTTTTTGTTCATATTTCTTCCTCTCTTTATCTCTTTTTTCATCTCCCGTCTCCTCTCTGATGTTTACACTCCCTCTCTAGCAGCCACCCTGCAGCTATTTTCCCTTTCTTTCCAGATTACCTTAAGGCTGACTGTGTGTGTGTGTGTGTGTGTGTGCGTGCATATAAAGAATGGGGTCACTTCCCTGAAATATCGCTCAATTCAAAAATTGAAAACCGCAACTGAGCAGTCAATAATTTTTTCAGAAAATTCAAATATGAGAAACGTCCATACTAAAATTCTGCCACAACTACAATTTCTCCCTCCTCCTGCGCCTTATGATCCACGATGACACGTCTGAAGATGAATGACAGCGTCCTGTCACGGAGGCAGGCTTTGCAGGACGCGGCTGCTAACTGCCTGATAGAGGAGAGATGATAAACTCCGTGGCTTCAGTGTCGTCAGGTAAAACTGTGGCTCCTTTTTTTTTTTTTTTTTTCCGTTGCCGTTTGTGTGTCAGATTATCTCCTCTTCATCTTCTCCCCAGCTGAGACGCCCTGCTCTCTCTCTCTCCCCTCCCTGAATCCTCATCATTAACCGAGCCTCCCCACCTCATCTCTCTCCCCTCTCCCCTCCATTTTTCCTCCTCCCTCACATCCCGCCTGGCTAAAAACCAATCAGTCAAAGCCCCGTAGAGCTGCGCTTGGCAAGCCAGGGCGCCCGGACAAGCAGCCATTCATCAAGAAAATAACAAAATTAAAATTACACTTCTCTATTTAATTTGGTCATTTATTTTTCCTGGGGGGTGGTTTTGTGAAGGGGCAGGGGGGGACAGAGAGAGTGAACAAGACGGAGTGGGAGAAGAGACGAACGGGCGGTTTTAATGTTCTCTCAAAGCCAAGTAATTAGAAGTTGTGGTTGTAGCAAAGCGTCAACTTTGGCATCCTGTGTCTCGTCTTTTCCCCTCCCGAATGGAACAAGCTTGTCCATTTGGTGCATAGCCCGGATGTGGATTTATGAATAATAGATACCCAAGAAATACTGGATCGCTATGAGAAGTCATTATCCACCAACATCCCCCGGCAGGCATGATGACAGCAATCTATGCTTGTGTACCTGCTTCCTACCTTTGCCTGGCGTGCGGCGAGGCGACAGGCACAGTGATTTAGGAATGGCGAGGAGGGGATATTGCTTGTATGCAAACGAGAGCTGATTCAGCACTCCTGATTTCTAATCAACTCTGGTGTCATTTATAACCGCCGCGGTCTCAGAGCACAGACAGCTCAGTTACCCCCTCAACACACACTCACACACACACACATAATGTTAAAGACTGACTGCCGGTGTGCTTTCTCCCAAAAACACATTAGCAGAGTTGTGCGTAAACCAGACTATATCTCCATTTTGGAAGAACATTTGTTCAGTGGTGTGTGTGTGTGTGTGTGTGTGTGAAGAATTTAAACTGCTGATTTATCTTTGTTCAGAGCCATTATGTTTATTTCTTAAGTAAGTGTTTAAGACAACCAAAGCCTTGGATCTCTTATTTCTGGTTTTCATGATTTAATGTTTCAAATAAATTAAATTTTCTCAATTTCTCAGTGTTTCTATTTTCCCCAGTTGAGTGCTGTTACCCAATTTTCCGAGAAAGCAGGCACATTTTGGCTGTCACAAAAGGGTTTTGCTACAGAAATACTCACATTTCCTGCTGAAAGAGTGGATGCATTACAGACGAATGATTATTTTAGTTAGAAAAGAATTTTAGGAAATTGCATTTGGGATTTCAGGAGTTGCAACAACCCGCCAAAGGAAATTTAATGTATAACTGGAAATAGCAATTGTCTTGCTTTGCCATGTCGAGGCTCGGTACCGCTGATACTTCTTAATTGGTGAAGCGCCGCCAGCTGCAGCTTCCACAAGCGGGTATAACAAAGGACAACAAACAGGCATTTCCCTGGAGGAAAGCAGGGACTCTTGTGTCTGCCACCAATGAAAACCTAATCAGACAGGAATCAATACTCAAGAAGAAACTTTGACCTTTGGCCCACTCACCTCATATTCCTGGGAGAGCTTGAGGTTGTCGTTGGCCTTGAGGAGCTCTGTGTGTTCAGCCAGCTCTGAGATAGGGATAGGAGGATGATTCATCATACCTGCTCGCCAAAACAACGAGAGAGAAAATCCAGACAGGGGAAGAGGGGAGGGAAAGTTAATTAGTACAGCAACTAAGTGCAAAAATCACACGTCACACCATTTACGGGTGAGCATTTTGTTGCTTAGATAATGGACGTTGGGTTTTAGTGGTGAGGAAGCCGGTGCAGTACATGGTGAATGTCACACACAGCGAACATGTAGACTGGTGATGTTATAGACACTCGATCAGACCAGGCCAGAGCTCAAAAACAGCTAGGTGTGTCGAGCAGGGCTGATTGATTATTTGCTAAAACAGGTTGTGGTGGTGATGCGGACAGACAGGCGCTGCTGAGTGTAGCCACAGAAAAAAAAAAAAAACATTTTGAGGCATCACTAATTCTTGGGAAATTTGTTAAAAATGACACAAGATAAAGAATCTATGTTTTTGATGTCAGGATCACAGACAAGAAACACATCAGCCCTTTATAGTCTTTGGATCAATGGAATGCTTATTTTGGCAGAAATGCCTTGTACTCCTCATTGAAGATAATCAAAAGTAATATCTGCTTTCAGCAAGGAACAAATAGAGGAGATTTCAATCCTGGACCACTGGTTGGTGGAAAAACAAAAACTCTGCAATGCAAACACTCAGTGTGTTTTACTTACAGCAGATTTAACAAATTCAAGTTAATTCCCATTACTGATACGGAAATACTATATATCATTATTTTCAAAAGAAAGATGTAAGAGACGCTATAAAACGGTCTTCCCATCTCCCGCAGGGATACGGTGCTACTGTATCCTTCATCTGTAATGCTCCTGTTGTGCTGTGTTGTTGACATGGTGACAATTTTGACTGTTGCCTCCATAAAAAGGCACTTATTCAAGAACAGAGCCCTGACCTGGGGGCTCGTGGGAGGGGAGGTGGGAGGAGGGTAAGGAGGTTTAGGAGTGTGAGTGATGCTGAGTGACAGAGTGAGCTGCTCCATTCCAGCCAGCCAGTGCAAAGCAAGCGAGCCGCTGTTTCTACCTGTTCCTCCATGTGCTGAACACTGGCTCCAGGATCAACTTTTTCCGTTATCACAAAACAAATCCGTTTTCCTCTGCGGTCTCCCCCCAAACCGTCTGAAGTATTTATTTGCAATGACAGATCTTTTTATCATTTTTATGTGTTCCCCCGAAATCATTTTTTTAACTGTACTTTTATGCAGCCCAGGGAATATTTATCTAACTGCTGTTGGGTTGTTTTGTGAAGATATCTCAAATTATGCATCTTTATTGTGCACTTAAGTTATTGTTGATTTATTCAATGCCAATTAAGTCCTGATTCATTCCCGAGGAATTTCCACAAGCACTAGCTTAACAGTTGGGTGGGAAAAATGTGTGATTTTTTTTTTTTTTTTGGCTCACTCCAATATCCACTCAATATTGTGTCGCTGCTGCTACAATATTATCAGCACTGCTGTGCACTCCAGTCACTAATCCATTTAGGAGCATAATGCTGAGGCCATGTAATGGAATATGGAGCAGCCATAGATTGTGGCTCTGCCCCTGCATGCACACTGGCAATACTTAACGCTTTCATAGTTTTCGTAAGAGGTCTCGCTTCCTGCCGAGTGACGGGGTCAAAAGTCAACATGTTGAAATCTCTTCACAAAAAAAAGTTGCAGAGGCTTAATTGGGCGTGCAAATCGGCATAATCACATTAACCATCCTTGATTTCCCTTTCCTCGCAATGCTTGCTGCCCCCCCCTCCACGCCATGGAGGTCACCGATGTTTTGGCTGCTTTTGTTGCGCTTAGGAGAGGGAGCCCGACTCTCTGCGCTGACAGTCTTCATTTGCAATGGTAATTTATTTTACACTCACAGAAACAATGCAGCAGCGTCAATTACATGAAGATTAACAGAGATTACAATGCATATGTGAGACAAACGGAGGAGACACTAGATGCCGTGACATCCTGAGGAAAATGAATGGGCACACTGCATTAACAGCCCACTTGACAAACACCCATGCCCTTCTTAATGATCATCATCATTTAATGAGGTTTACTGAACTAATCGTTTCTGTCTACTTTCGAAAGCCTGTGCCGGAATTTATTTGTCTTTTCAATATCTTAATATAAACTCTAAAAAATCCCTCAAAGGTAATATAATAATATGAATGAATTTGGACGAAACTGTGTTTATTTATTCAAACTTGAGTTTCTAAATAAGCTGACAAAGCATGAAGATCGCAATGGCACCACTTGAGATTGAGACAGAGTTATTAATCACTTCTGGTGCAGGAATTCATTGAGATGAGCATCAAGAAACAGAGCGAAATATTGCAAATTAAATTTGGCTGTCAGTTTACTTGCCTCAAATTCAAAGGGAAAAGGTTTCAGAAAATATGAGGGAAATAAGTAAATGCGTATGCAAATGAGGGGCCCTCACTTCTCCTTGAGAGAACAAGAGTGGGTTGTTTGAGGGGAGATCAAAGAATGTTTGTGTGTGTGCGGTTGTGTAGTTTACTCGGTGTGTTGCTGTGTGTACTTGTGAGTGTGCGCGAGTTACTGATATACTCAAACTCCATCAGTTCCTTTCAGTTTGTGTTTACTGCCCACATTACTGTCTGCATGTATAAGTGCCTGGTAGGGTTGGAGAGCTATATCAGGGCAAAGTGTTTACATATACATCCAGATAAAGCATGACGCCCTGCCAGTGGTTAGGCTGAAGGTTATACATATTAGTGTTTGTTTATTCCCTCGAACTTTGGTAGAATGTTTTAGGAAACAATTTGAAATCCCTATAGTACCTTGAATCCCCTTTCCAAAAATGCTGCTATATGATGCTATAGGTTGCACAGATAAACAGCTTGTGCATCCATTTCTCTATCTCTCTCACGCGTTCGTTTTCATCTCGAGACAAATTAGTCGATCGCGCCTGATTTGCTCCCTTATTCATTTAGTCATTCACACACTGCAAGGCACACTGCAGTGTTTATACAACTAGAGATTTACTTTCAAAAACTACGCTTTGCTGTGACCCGTGCTCGAGCAAAGTCACTCAAGGACATTTTGTTGTTATTCGCGACCCCGGATCCAAAGCTCGCTTCCTTCCCTTCAACATAACCCCCCACCCCCCTCGCCCACGGGTTTTTACTACCCCCCCACTACCTCCTTTTTTTTTTACCGCAATCAACAGCGTGATCAATGAACACAGAAAACAAACTAGCGTCTAATTACACATTTCCAATCTCCCGATCCACAGTCGATGCGCCTGAGAAATATAATGATTCTTTTTGATAAGCCAAAGCAGTCTGTCTTGAAAAGCCTACTTATGATGTTGTGTATTTCCATATAAAAGGGAAGAAGTCTGGCTGTGGGTAAGCAAAGAAAATAAAGGGGGGAAAAGGGGGAAGAGGAAAACCAAAAAACTGCTTTTTCTCCCGGATGATCCTTTCGCAGCGAGCAGGGAGAGGGGGTGATCAAATGTCGAGCCATTGTTTGCCACTGCTTTAATTAATTCTGCTCGTTATCTCGGAGCACAGAAAAGACCCCGTTACTTCAGAATGGAAATGGAGCAGTGGTGGTGAAGGAGGAGGAAGGAGACGGGAGAACAACAACAAGGAGGTGAGGAAGGGGAGGCAGAGAAAGAGGGATAACAGAGATTGTACTCCTGTAAAAAAATAAAAATAAAAATAAAAAAAACACCTCTCAAACGTCTCTACATCAGCAGAAGTGATCGCACAGGTTATTTATGCATGGTGGATTAATGCACAGCCAACAGCCCATGTGAATATTGTGACTGACATCCAATTACAGAAAATAACAGCCCAGTATACCAATAGAAACCAACATCATATTAATTAGTGCTGAAATTTTGCTGCATAATGTGAAAAAACAAACAAATGCAAATTATGTATTTGTAAATGGAGGCAAGCGTGCTTTAAAAAAAATATATAAAGAAAGCTGGTACACAGATGCTTAAAGCATAGAGACTAACTTTCATAGTCAAAATCTGCTTCACTCTGAGGACTGCTTAGACCAGAATCTGTAAAGAACAGCAAACATAAGAGGAAATGGTTTCAAAAGGCTGAGATGCAACACAAAATGCTATGTAGAAAGAAAACACAAGAGTATGCAAATGATAAAAGGCCAAGACATAAACACAAAGAATAGTTTTTAACCAACAGTTTACCATTAATAAGCTCAGGCCTTTCAAAGGGAGGCCTGAATGAGACACTTGAGACCGGGCTGCCACACTGACACAAAGAAGTAGGGCAAACATGTTGAGATCACATCAGATCAGCTACAGTTCTCCCCAGGAGCAGACTGGTTAGCTATGGGTATCCGCCACTAGCTTCCCTGCTGAGACAAACCTTCTGCCAAGCCTCATATCAACGGTCATAGAGATCAGGGATAAGAAAATTGATTTGCTATTCCTAAGCCCTTCATGAACACCAGTTACCAATGACAGCAATGCGAAAAAAGAGACAGAGAAGGGGAAAAAACAGCTTATGTTTCCTGGAAAAAAAACTAACTCTGAAAGGTTTCTTTGTCAGCAGCTTGGTGCCGAGGCATCGGGAATGAAAGGTGTGGAAAAGTGTCCGCATTCTTGGCTGACAGCTGTGGAGCCACAGCTGACGGGAGTCAGAGCTCTGAGGAGTGCGGTGACGGTTCAAAGTCTTTTTTGCTCCAGAGGAGAAGTCCTCCGAGGCCGCAGGCATCGACGCTATGTCCGGGTACACTCAGGTCTTCTGGGCTGTTCAAGCAGAAAGGAGCCATCTGTGACGGCGCTAACTGGACATGTGGCTAAGGGATGCAGCCTGATGGGATGCTGCCAACCTGCCCATCAAGTGAAGGGGAATACATTTTGCCATGGCTGAAAGCTGAATCAGATCAAAGGGGGCGCTCAGTGATAAGAAACGGTCACGTCACCCAAAGATGGCAAGTCTGATCCAAAGAAAGCAGATAATTTGTTATAGGAAGTGAGAAGTGGACGGCAAAGAAATATGATGTGTGGACGAATGAAAAGAAGTTTGTTTTTCTTAAAGAAACTCTTTCTGTCATGCTCCTGTCACTGTCTTTATATGTTCTTGGACGAGATGCCACTGATAATTTTGTTGCTCTGAATGATGTGCAATGACAATCAAGCCCTATCTGTATGTGTGTCTGTAAAATATGGTCCAAATAACATAAAACACCTCGATATATTCAAAGACAGGACAAGTCATCTAACCCAGTTGGATACTAAAATCAGTGGCGTGAATAAAGGGAAACTCCAACCTGAGTGGGATTCATGTTAATCATCAAACACTTCAAAGCTCAATTCTACCAAATCAAAGTTACTTAAGTGAGTTCTGCTTGGTTTACCTTGCACCGGCGTCTTAGCGAGGGTGCGTCAGGCCAGTGACGCTTAATGAACGTAAGAGATGAAGACATCCCGCATCCCCCTCTCCCTAATTGATTTGTGACAATGACTAATTAAACCTAGCAGGGGGTGCTCTGATCCACTGTCTCCAGACGTCATTCATCACAGCGGGAGGGCGGTACGGGGGTATCTGATTATGTTTATGTGTGTGTGTACTGTTTGTGTGTGTTTCGAATGAACGGAGGAGGAGGGCACGGTTGTTGCGGACGTCAGTGTAATCGGAAGAAACAAGTAGGGTGCTGATGCATGCGAGCGATTGGCTGGAGTCCGCGCGTTTTGCAATGCTGCGATGCTGCCTGCAAGAAAACGTTTCTTCTTTACATGCTTGAATGTGGAAGTCACTTTGTCTGACAGAATTACGGGGGCGTGAAGCGCCGCGTGTGACGCTGTAAGGACGGGTGGGGGATAAACAGATGGAGACGGCATACATGGAATACACGGCAGATAGGTTGAAGAGTAAACACAGGGTGAAAGTCGCCTGCTTGTTTTTTTGTTTGAAGAAAGTTTTGTTTTCCTCCATTTGCGCCTGAAGAGTAATGATGTGAATTCGTATTAACTCAGTTGGGACCGTCAATCTGATGTGAAGGTGCGGCTTTGAGATAAGATATATATCGCAGGTGGTAATTTTCATGATGATCCCCAACTGTTAGAGTTTACCAGCTTTTCAACTGCGACACCAGGAAGAGCAAAGTCAAAGGAGAAACAAGGGAATACAAGAAGACAGACACTGATGAAAAAATGAGAGGGAAAAGAGTGAGTACTTGTAATAAAAAGGGGGGCTTGGTTGGAGATAGACAGTAGATACCCACTGAGTCGTGCTGCTTCATTACTTTAGCCCCATTTGACAATTAAACCCCAGGCACCAATGAGGATAATGACAAAACGAGCCACTCTGCGCCCCAAGGAGTTATGGGATGTCACTGTGAGGCTGTCACATGACCTAGAGGCTCCAAAGCACACGCACACACACACACACACACACACACACACACACACACACATGCAATGTACAACACATTAGCCAAGCTTAGCTTATAGGACGCCTAATCAAAAACATATTTCTTGCTCTCCAGCACTAGAGGTCACTGAGCATACATTGCCGATACAGCATATGCTCTGCTGGACAAGAGTGGCCTTGGATAAGTGCACTGGGAGTATGCTCATTTGAACAATGGTTGTTATTAGCTGATGGGGATGTTCACAAATGCTCACCGGCCCACTTAATTGGGCTAAAATGTCCATTCAAATTAAATTCCCCGGGTGCGGAGATAACGACATTGCCCAATTCTGCAGAACAACGGCGGGCCTGTCAGATGAGAATGCTTGCCATATATAAAGAGAAGTCTCAGCTTGTATTGGTGACTGTTATGTAAAAGAGAGATTGTAACAAGAGTTTCTATTATTTAAGAAACGGAGGAGGACAGCTGAGGGCACAGGCGAAAGTGCTGGAAGTCAGAGAGACAAATAGCAGCAATGGCCATTATAACCTTGTCATTACAGAGCGGCTGATAAGGCTCTGAATACCAGGCGAGATAAAGATGAGGAGAAGTAATTTGAACTTTCACATTTCTGCGTATAAGCGCGTTTGTGCATCTTCCTTTCATCCATGTGTCTCTCTTCTCTGATGTAAAGAAGTCAGTGTTTTTTTTCAAGCTCAGGCAGCATGACTGGGCTCCCAAAGAAGCCGAAGAGAAACACTCCATTTTGAAATCCGAGCCTTTTGATTGAGCAGAGACTGCCCGTGGATGACAGATGGATGGTTGAGAGACAACTAGGTGAGGAGACAGAAAGACGGGAGGCAAGAAAAAAGAAAAGAGTGCAGATGTGTTTATTCTACCTCTGGAGATCTTACTTCTTTTGTGCCATTGGTTTGGGCAGGTGAGACTGCATTTGAAATACAGTGAAAGTTGCCTAAAAGCAGCCCTGGTTTCTCTGCCATTTAAACTACTTGAAGAGAAAATACTATTGCGACCATCTCATGGAAAACTTGCAATAATTGATGCTTAGCAAAAGTTTACTTGTGTCTTCGCAATCAGGTTTGTTGTAACCTTCTTCCACCAAACTGTTTTTAAAAACCATGGCTTGTAATTAAGTATTGAGATCTTAAATGTACCAAATACAACAAACACAAAATAGCAATCTTGTTTCCACTAAAATTCAGACCATTTACACCAAACTGTAGATGCAATTATAGCCTAAATCACAGCAGGCTAAATAACAGAAAGGCAGACTGATAGATAATGGGTCTGAAAGGAGGCACGACGAAGATGTGGAAGCTTTAGAGAATGAGTTTCAGATCGAATGTGCTCTGTTGTTAACACCAGGCTTTAGCTTGGATGAACAGCAGACGGAAACTGAGACAAAAGAGAAAGCAGGTGAAAACCCAGGAGAACTTCAAAACAGGATTTGTTTCAAACACAAAAACATTAAGTCCAACAACTGACATCTTTTTCCAACGATTTGTTTTTCAGAAATGGCTAATTGTTACATGGAGACATGGAAAACACATAAATATGGCTTGCAGGTAGTTATGAAGGCACATAATGTCAAACAGAATGATGTGGGAGCACTTCATGGGGATCATTTATGCTGCAGCATAAATTTAACTTTAAATTGCATCATTTGTGTATAGTTAATCTCTGTGTAGGCTGTGTGCATGTGTGTGCCAATGTTGTAATCTGCTGTCACTACACATGTAAGGTATGTGTTTATTAATACACATAACTGCACACACGCATAAAAAGTTTTTACTGTAAACGCATTATTAAGTGAAGAAGGAAGGTCTTCTGCAGGTGTGTGTCCTCATGTGCCCACAATAGTATAATATAGCAGTTGGCCAATGAGAGGTTTAGACAGCCAATAATAGTATTTTTGGATTAAAGGTGCTGCAAATTAACATTTCTATGCCAAATTCTAAAATATGCTTTCCATTTCAGTAGGATCCAAAAATAAGGATTTTGAAGTTTCTGCAAAACTTGGTTTTTCGCAGGGTGAAAACTTATGAAATAGCATTTATTCTGTTAAAACCACTGAGAAAACTTTTTCTACAACTTTGGCCTCATTCCAAATGAAGCCTATAAATTGGCCTAATGCTGTACACACCACTGTCGCTGCAGAGATAACATGAGCGCTCCAGTGGAAACTGTGTTGGAATGGAAATCCAATTAGGGCCAAGGAAATACAAGCTTTAGATGGCTTTTTAACAGGCGGGCTTTTATCCAACAATCAAAAGCAGTTATCTGGAGGTCTAAATGAAGAACATTAACTGTTACTATCTCAATAACCCATGGAGTATTTTGCAATGAACAACTACTTGTGTTTTTACTTATGCATCCCACTACGTTCTAAAATGTGTCCGGTGCATTCAAAGTTTAAAGTCAGCTGCGGGTCAGAACAGTATTATGCATTAACCAAAGACATTATGTGTGAAATACAACAAAATACATTAGTGAACTTCCTTCTCCACATCTGATACATTGTTAGTGAAAATTTAAATGAACTAAAGGTCAATTTGGAAACATGTGGACAAACAGTAAAATGCATCTATTCATTGTATATATATTCTATTCTTTTTCTTTGTTGTTGAACTTTACATTGAGATTGCTTGTGTATGGGGTTCCTTCTGTACCTGGAGTTTGGAAGTTGATGCGTCTCATCTCCACAGGGTCTGTCGGGTGGTGGGGTGTAATGTCAGCGTTGTTCAGCAGACATTTGGTGCGCGGCTCTGACTCTTTTCTTTTGCGACTGGAGAGCAAAACAAACGAAGAGTAGAAAGAGGGGGAGACGTACGACAAAAACGACAGAAAAACTTTTAGTGAGAACTTGATCACGCAAAATAGCCGCTCTCACTTATGACAATAGCTAAACAACTCCAACACACTGGTAACTCTGCAGGTCAACAATGCTCCGGAGAAAGCGAATCAAAAACAGGGGAGCTGAGAGAGCGTATCAAGTACGAAAAATCCTCCTTTACCCTCACTAATTAAAAGCATATTTTCTTTGCTGAGGCAAGCTATTTTGTCTTCCCCTGTAAAATGCAATAGCGCACGGCTAAACCTTACCTGTCAGGTTTGCTGTTTCCAGAGAAAGCAATAGGAGTCAAATAAATATATAAAGATGGTGAAAACACAACACACAAGGAGAAAGGGAGAAGGGGGGAGGCAAGAAGAGAGATAAATCAATAGAGAGCAGTTTAAAATTCACAGGGGTCGCTGCTGGGCTCGCAAAACGCGAGATAAGGCTCATCAGCATTTGGGGGGAGTGCGTGCATCTGGCGTGCATGTGTGTATGCGTGTGTGTGTATATGTGTGCTTGTGTATCTGTGTGTGAGAACAAGTGAGGAGTCAATGAAATGTGTAAGTGCATACATTCGTGAGTCTGTGTCTGCATGTCAGTGTAGGTGTGTGTGGTTATGTGTGTGCACGAGGGTGCAGATACAGATGGGAGAGGGGAATGTCAGGGCCAAGGGCAGACCCGGGAAACACTATTCACCAGGGAGAGATGGAGAGGGAGATGGGAGAGTGAGGGGGACAGAAAGAGAAGAGAGAAAAAAAGAGAGAGATCCAAGGAGAGATGTTACTCTCCCTAACCACAAAGACTGAGGTAAGGCAAGGTCAGACAGTCAGGGATCATCTGACAGCAGCAAGCTGTACTTGTGTTGCTCACACTAGCCCTGGCCCCCTTTAAAATAATTCAGGGATCTTCCTTGGTATGTGGGGTGACCTCTTACACTACTGTTCAGCTGGGAACTGCAGTCACTGAGACTAGAAGCTACAATTGGCTGTCAAACCTGGGGGACATATTGACTGTATGTGTACAGTTATGTTCCACAGCTCCAGGACACTAAGGAACAGTATTTAGACCTGTACCATGATGTCCACTACTTAAAATTAGGGTAATTTACTCCTATCACATTTTTAAATAGCCTACATTTATCTTTATGGAGTATTCTCTCCTGATTAACAGGTATAATTTAAATGTATAAACATACTGAAATACATATCTGTGACATTGCCTGATAGGCAGATTGTACCATCCTAAGTTCGAGCACCATCTCAAAGAATCTCCTCCTCTCTCCTTTCTCCAACCCCCTCACTTCCCACAACCATCTTTTTCACAAGAAAAGCTCTTTCATATTTACATGCAACAGTTGAATTATTGAATATCATGCTGCTATGAATACAGAATTACCCCCTGCTTTCAACATGCTTTCTAACATGCAATTAATTCCCAATAGCCCGATTCCCCCATGACACTGCAAATAACTGGTTCAACATCAAATGACAAGAAAATGTTCATTGCATGTTGCTGGATAAAAAAAAAAAGTTGAAATTAACAGCATTTTAATGTTTATTCAGTAAAAACATGAATCTTAGTAATATTGATTGGTTCTCTAAATGGTAAGAGACTACAGATGAAAATTAGAAGCAAGCTATATCTGGCACAATGCATGTACTGTGCATTGTCCCTGCTAAATAAAAAAAAATATATATATTTCATATTATATTATCTCTAACCGCTCATCTGAACTTGGTTGTGGGTGGATGGAGCCAATCATGGCTGACATTAGGCAGGAGGTGAGGGACCCAGATTATCCAAGGGCTGACCATGAGATGGAGACAACTATTCAGGCCCTCATTCTCTCCTATGGGCAATTTGGCATCACCAATTAAATCTAAAATCCATGTTTTTGAACTGTGGGAGGAAGCTGGAGGACCCACGTTAAGAAATACAATTAAATGTTATCCAGAACAAAGCTTGTATAGTGGGAAATCAGTATAAAATGTAGATGCCTTGTATAGTCACCCAAACTTTGAATATTCTTTTCTATCATTTGACATTGAACAATGTTATTTTTACACTGAAGTCAATATCAATTTAAAACTCCCAAACAAACTCACTTTTTATATAGGAGAATAGCAATGACGATGCAGATGATGAAGACCACGGCGAGGACTGGGCCCACCACCCATATGAGGCCGTCACCAGTGTCTAATGTCATGGGGTCCACCACCAACTCTGGAGTCATCACTGTGTCAGTATAAGGGCTGGTAGCGAACATTTTCTGCGGAGAAAGATCAGGCGGAAGGTTATAGCATTCAGAAGAATACAAGCATAGTGCTTAAATGAACAGATGGGAATTATTAAAGTCACTCTGACAAAAAACAATTGACTAAAAGTAAGTCAGCTGAGCTGTTTTGAGCTAAGCTGAACTGGTAACTCACCCCGGAGGTGGCGTTGAGTTCAGCCAGCAGGAAAAAGACATACTCCTGGCCAGGTTCAAGAGGTTTGTTCTCACAGCTGCTTTGGCGGTAGTCAGATCCCACCGTGAAGCTAGAGGGCAGCTGCCTGAAGCAGGCTGTGATGTAGGGCTTCCTCTGGTCCAGCTGAGCCAGCTGACGGCGTGAGCGGCGCTTTGGGGTCACCTCCCGCAACAGCTGATTGATGTGAGAGAGCATTAGTTGACTTTTTTATGTGTTTCTTTACATATCCTTTGGTCTTTTTTACACTTTTTAAAAAATGTTTTCAAAATCCAGATTCAATTTTGAGCATTCCTTTCGCTGAACAGAGTGAGACCAAAGAAAACAAACTGTAGGTACAACAGCACCCTTAGATTCAAAAAGCTGCCAACTCTTTGGCAATGTTCCACATAATCAGGCTCCAACTACCCCCTCCAACATCCAACCCCTCTCATTCATTTCAAACTGCAGACAGAGGCAGCCACTAAGCACAGGGAATGTGTGTAATCCCAAATCCAATAGGGATGGTTGCTGTTGATCTGGCGCTCAAGGTGACCTCGAGCTAGGGTAAGAGTGGGAGAAGACTGTGTAATTCTCTCTTCTGCATGCTTGCGGGGATAAATTAGCATAGCTGTGATGTACTTATGTACATAGTGTGTACAATGCAATTTGCCTAGCACGTGCAACTGTTATTACAAGAACAAGTGTCGCTGCAATCCCTCTGTTTGACCGTAGAGAAAAAAAAATGTGTGGTTGATGTGAAGTTGCCTCTTCTTAATTTATATGATGTATAATATATATATTGTTTGAGCCAGTGCTCTTAATTAACCCCAATCATTTATGTTGTGCAAGGAAAACTCACATTTGCTTCTTAAGTACCATACCTCATCCATATCCATCTCATCAGGGTTCTTCAGGTTTTTGACAGTTCCTGAGGTCCTCTTAAGTGGCACCACAACAACATAGAAGATTCTGGAAACACAGCATCAAAGTAAATTACAAAAAATACCGCAAAAACTCAGTGACATTAACTGAAATTGTAAGGCGTTTGAGATGGTAATACTGGCAACAGGGTTGACAGGAAATTGAAGTGATACTTCAATACTTGCAAGTGGTCTAGCAAACTTCAGCTGGTCTCAGACCTTAGCTTTGATTTCAACAAATCAGAAATCTTCAGATATTGATACATCTCACAACAGATCTCAAGCATTTAAGGCTTAGACCAAAACACCACAACCCTTTAAAGAAAAAATCAGACACAGCCCCTCTTTCAGCATGGTATACTCACTTAACATCCTTGGTATCAATTGGTGGAAAGGACATGGTGAGTATGTTGTCAGGCTCAGCGTAGATGTCCAGCTTGGGTTTCTTGACCAGGATGAGTGGTGCAGTCTTGGCAAACACGCGGTGTCTTGGCCCACCATCCATGCTTTCTTGGCAGGTCACCCTGAACTCGTAGGTGGTGTTGTGCTTTAGCCCAGTGACAAGCACCCTCATTTGCCTGGCATCCACATCCATCTTCTGACGGTTGTACTCAATCTAGGTTTCAATAAATGGTCCAGATGTTAAATTGATAATTGGGTAGAAGGGTTGTTAGATGTATGATCAGATTTAATGCCAACAAATTTGTGGTTGATTAGACATGGAGGGGCACTTTAGGACTTTGTAACAAGATTATAGAAATTTAAGAAATATTTATCACATTAAACAAATTGCACAATCAATGTAAGATAGAAATACCAGGCTGTAGCTGGGGATTTTTATAACTACAGTTGTGATACCTTGGATCTAAGTTAGGCCAAATGTTGGCAAGAAAAAACAGCCAGGTCATGTTCTAAGGGACTTTCAGCACAAGCTTTTGTAATGGAAATTGGTTTTATGGGTATCCCTGAGTCTCTCAAACATTGATAATTACAAGCACTTAACTGGGATTAGAGACAAAACCAGAAAATTGAGTGACTAATTTGTTAATTGTGTTAATTGATTGACAGCCCGTATGTAACTCAACCGTTGAACCTCTTTTTTTGACTAGCATTATACTCACCGTGCATTTGTATGGAGACCGGCTTTCAGAAAACTTCCATGCAATGACCACTGTGGTCTTGGTGGCCCATTTCACAGTAAAATTCTTTGGAACGTCTGTTTCGTAGAGAAAAGTGAGAAAAAAACAAAAAAAAAAAGACAAAGTGTACTTTTAGTTAACTAATCATGTAGAGAGACGAGGAAAGAGAAACAAAAGAAGAACCTTTGGTTCAAAGAAAAAGCTGTTGTTCCCCTGCAACGTTCTTCTGGGTTGGAGAGTGAGTGTAACGGTGAACTGTGATTGGCTGTGAGAAGGGCAACGCCATTGGTTAAGACACACAGCACGTAAGACTCATGGATGACAAACCCATGGAGCACAAGGGTGTGCCCACTGGCTAGCTCTCGTGGATAGTGCCAACCCATCTCAACACTGTCTTTGAACCCATGACCACTTGAGGATTAGCAACTGACCCATGTGGTCCCAGTGCCAACTGTTCCTACGGCTCTACTGAGTCTGGGTTGGCACTGCCAACGTGCTGCCAGGCGGGCATAGAGACAGACTCAAAACACAGCATGCCAACAGTCCTCAGCAGTGCATCTGGGGGATGCCATGCCACAAACTGTCCCATTGAGGGACAAAGGGAGGGGGAAGGAGGAATTAGGAAGGGGTTAGGAAGGGGGAAATATCTCAAAACAAACCCAAAACCCAAATTAAAATAAAGAACCAAAATCTGCTTTCTGTCAACTTAGAATAGTCCAAACATACTCTTGGAGTGACTGGGTTTGACTGAGGTCCTACCTTGTTTGAAAACTGGGGATGTGAGATGACATTAGCTGCGTGAGTGTGCTTGGCAAAGGGCTGCAAGGATGACTGACAGGAGTGTCTGACCAAACAGCACTTACCTTGAAATTCTAGGCTGCTCTCCTCTTTCTTAAAATGACTGACTATAACTTACTGACTTGGGTTTTACCTTGTTTGGGTTAGTGAAGTGAGTATCCCACGGCAAACAATTTTAATATCAATCTTTTCACTTTCTTGAGGAGAAGTGGAGGTGGTTGAAGGAGGGGTGGGGCAGTTTTCATTTTTGTGTTGTTGCAGATTTTTTTTTTTTTTTAGCCGATTTCCAACCCCCTGCCAACTGGGTTGGAAAAGAAGCAGGCAAGCCCTACCTGTTGGATCAAAGGCCACCGTCCGATACTGGATAGGCGGGCTGTAGGGCCCTGGACCTACACTGGTGTGTGCACGTATTTTCACATCGTATGCTGAGTTTGGTTTGAGGCTGTTGAGAACATAGCTTGACTGGCTGGGCGGCAAGTGGAGCTCCTGCAGTGCTCCTCCGGAACCGGTTTCCTTATAGGCCAAAGTGTACTCAGTGATCACCCCGTTTCTCTCCGCCAGCACGGGGGGAGACCAGGACAGCTGCACTGAGCAGCATGTCACGTTGGAGGTCTCGTCAATCTGAGGGTATCCACCTGGTGTGTTCTCGGGCACACTGAGTTCTACCACAGCCTCTTCCCCAAAGCCCCCCCTGCTCTTGGCTGAGACTTTAAAGACATAGGTGGCCCCTCGGTGAATGTTGCCCACAGAGTACTGCCGTTCTTGCGGAGCAAATTCCAGTGTGGCCAAAGGAGAGACATCTTTCCTGCCAAACTGGAGCCGGAAACCCTGCAGGTCCATGCCATTGGTGAGATCTGGAGGGTCCCAGTGAACTGAAGCTGATGTCTCTGAGTCCTGAGCCACTGACAGATAGGGCAGACCAGGCACTGTACAGACACAGAAATAAAACAAATGTTACTTTCAATGGTTTCCAGTAAATGAAGATGAACATTTTGAAAATCCTGAGGAAACTTTTGTTGCTTCTTCTATATTCATCAGGAAAATATAGTCCAGAAAATGTAGCTTGAGTGCAAGGACTTTAAGCATACCATTGTGCTCATCAATGCCCTGGTTAAATCATAAGACACTGAAACCCTAACATCGTGCTACTTGTGCTGATTAATAAAGTAGGGGAAAAATTACTTACTTCAGACTTTTCTAATAACAATAATAGAATGGAAACCCATTGAAAAATAAACATATTCCATGACAATCATAAATAAAAACACATTACAGAATCTCAACTTTCATCGATAATCAGATAACACCCAAACAAAGTGAGTCAGGTTGGTGTTGCATGGTAACATGGGAGATCTTCACAGCATCCTAATTCTTCAGTGATCACTGTACCCATTACCATTTCATGACACAAGCCTAAGCCAAAATCCGTACTGCAGAGCATCACTAAAACTTTAAGCAGAGAACAGCGCCTCTGTCAGCTGCACCAGTCATCTCTTGTTGTAAAATGGATGATCTACGCTTGGGGTCTAGACACCATTCTTCAGAGTGGCCCAGTTTTGCTGCTCTTATGGATGACACACGTCTCATCTTAACTCTCCTTTTAAGGCCCCATCAGTGTGATAGAGGCAGCAGCAGTTATGGGAAGCCTTCAGTTCTCAAGTTGCCGTCAAAGCTTTGTGAGAGATGAGTGTGGCTGATTCATACTTGAGCCCCATCTCTCTGTAAATAGATTCCATCTTGACTCTTGACTTGAAATACAAGGCAGCGGCAGGACGGATAACTGTTATTTTTGTATTATAAGAGTGACAAATGGATGAATGAGGGCAGGTAATGATAATAGCAGGTAATGGAGCAGAAAATACAACACTGTTAGTTTATTTACCATTATCAATTTAATTTCATGCCTCTAAGTGAGACTGTGTGGCCACTGGTGAGAATCTCAGCTATCTTTGTGCGTTTCTGATTCAAATTGCTTGCCAACTGGGTCGGCATAAAATAGGTTAGTCCTGGTTAGAGCTTTCTCAGCATAAATTAAAAACGCTGAATAAGTTGAATACAAATTATGAACTCTACTTTAATGTGCAACATACATTTCATCATGATCTTAAGAAGCCACGATTATAGATACACTTGCCTTCTCCATCACTTTACATCTAGAGTGTGTTAATTGTTACACTGCATGAATTATAGTTGCAGCTTCTTTTTGAGCCTTTTTTCTTTTTAATGTGTATCTGCATGCATGTATCTGTGGTCCTAATGAACTGTGTGCTCACTTGTTCATTAATAGTCTAAGGTTTGGACACACCTCCTAATTCAATGGGTTTTCTATATTACAGTTATCAATACTCTGATGAAACACATATAGACTTAGGTACCGATAGTAAAGACAAAGTTTAACAAAGTGAATAATTTTTATCTTTTAGGTTCTTCAAAGCAGCCACCTTTTGCTTTGATGGTCTCAAACACATTATAAAGGCAAGAAATTCCACAAATAGCTTTTGACAAGGTGCACCTGTTAATTAAAAACTATTCCAAGTGAACACCTCCTGAATCTGACTAAATGAATAACGGAAGTGTGCAAAACTGTCACCAAAGAAAAAGGTGGCGGGTTTGAAGAATCTAAACATAAAACATATTCTACTTTTTTAACACCTTCTCTTTACTGCATAATTCTATGTGTACCATCATGTCAGTTTTGATTACTTCAATATTAATCAACAATGTAGAACTTTTAATAAAAACATTGAATGAGAAAGTTTGTCCAAATTTGACTACTACTGTGCATGTGCACACAAGCTGTCCATTATGACCAAAGACACATGCATACAGATGTACATTAGAGAAAGAAAAAAGTGCCATTAAAATTCATGCAGTTAGAGAATTTTGACTGGTACTGTATATGTTCGTGTGTGATAGTATAGGCTCAGATATGTAGCCAGCTCCTATTTCACCATTCCACCTGCATACAGAGCCTTTTGGCTTTTTGCCCAGAATGGACTTAAAGTAATTTAGAGGAGCCAACATTAGTCTGAGGCAAAAGTACTCCCTCTCAGTGGTATAGTATCATTGTATATGTGTGTGTGCCTGTGTACATGTGCCTACATATAGTAAATGTTCCTGCACCAAGATGCAAGCCTTAATGCTTGTGTATCAAAAACACACACACACAAAGCAATCCACTCTACACAGTCCACTCTCTCTGCTCATATTATTCATTTCCGTTTGCTAATGGTCTTCTTTCTGAGGGTTGCTGCTAGAGGAAGACGGAGGTTGGTGGGTGGATGCTGGCTAGTCAGCTGAGCCTTTTGCCGGTAATGGAAAGGCGGGGGCGCCGCGGGTGGGGTGAGACGAATGCTCCTAATACTCCTCTGCTACATACTATAGCTCAGCTTGGTGTCATTTAAAAGCCCACTCTGCCTTCATGCTCACCGCTAATCAAGGAAATAGAATCTGAGATAATGACCCTGTGAGTGTGTGCATGTGTTTTGGTATGTGTTTTCCGTTCTAAATTTCTATGCTTTGCTTCTAACCTCAACAGGCTACAGAATGCATCCATTAAAACCGTTGTGGCGCTGAAACTATTTTATTATTTGTGCATTTAAAACAGTGGCCTATTGCACTCCGGGGAGAAGGATCACAGGTACTGAGCCAGCAGATTGGTGTTGGGGGGTGGGGGTGTGTGTGGCTTTGTTCATGGTGTGTACAGAGTAT
>JAOWBC010001052.1:10980218-11003351 GCA_028566105.1 Hypoplectrus providencianus | reverse complement strand
CATCTTCTTTCCCTCACTACGAACCCAAATCTTCCACTTTTATAGACTTAAAGATTTTTTGCCTTTTACTGTATGCTCAGGGGTGTCTTCATGCTGTAGGGTTTCCATAGAGTTATATGTCTTTCTCAGGTTATTTTATGCTTGTTGGAGATTACTCATTGGTTAGTCCTCGACCAACTTATAATAGAGGACAATGTATATTTTCCATTTGAAACCGAAGAAGAAAATGGGATAAAAAGTGATGGAGCATGGTTATTGATCGCTCCTCCTTTCAGCCCAGTGAAAACTCCTCACTGTGCAGATGGGATGGCTGAATAACATTTTCAGACACAAACATTTTAATCTTTTGTCAATAACAATCCCTTTTGGCCCGCTTTAAAAGTTTGTCTCTCCCTGGCCATGGTAAAGTTTGTTCCTCAAAGCAAGGGCTTGGAAAGTATGAATCACGAAAATGCGCTTTTTCAAACCTGGCTTTCATTCAGCAAACAAAGACAGTTCCAGCCACAGAGTGAATGCCGTTTGTCTGTGACTCACAAATAGGTGCACAGCTCTACTTGTTTTGATATCCTACTAAATCCAGAGATAGATTTTTTTGGATACTTTCTGATACACCAAAACTACCAGAGAGGTTTGTTGGAATGTCTGGGAGATGAAGATACTTGGGCATTTATATAAATCGACATTTAGATGTCACTAAAACACTCTATTTTTTATGATGTTCTGAATTGATGTTGCTTTTCAGGCTTTTATGTATCTTGAAAAGAACCCGACGGTGGTGTCACAGCATTATGGAGGTAACCGTTCACTTTGAGTGCATGTTTGTCTGTAATAAAAAAGGAAATTTTTACAGAGCCATTGCTGCTGGTTGAGTTTTGTCTGTATTTAAAAAGTGCATACATGAAGAAGCATATATGTGGTGTGGTATTTTAATTGCTTGCATCACTTTTTTGAAGTGTGCCAGTTCATGACTTCACATGGGTAAAGCACTTAAAAGGGCATTTAAACATAAATTTAAATGTCTGCTACTTTTATCTTTTTTTTTTTAAATCTATATTACTATGGATGCTGCTATTAATGATACAATGCTATTATTCTTATTTTATCTTTTTTTGTTTTTTTTTTACCATTATTATTTATATTTGTAGTATTATTGCAACCATAATAAATAAAACTATAGCTTTTATTCTTATATATTTACTGCTACAATTAAAGTCATATTTCTATTATTATTGCTGCTATTAGCATCATTCTATATTTTTTTTTATTGCTGTCACTATTAATGATACTACTGCTATTCTTATTCTATCGAATCAACTGCCATTGTTTTCATCTACATTATTATATTTATTTTATTATAAATGCTAGAGTATGTTGCAGGTACTGCTGCTTTGATCATCATCCTATTTTATTATCCATGACAGCTATTAATACTCATATTTCTGCTATTATTACTGCTACTATTACTGATAAAACTGTTGTTGACATTCTGTTATATTCACTGCTAGCATTTATCTTCCTAAAGTCAGAGCTTTTATTGTTGTTGCAGTGAATCTCTGTCTGTGAGGGTCAAAGAAAAGAGGTCGCTCTACGCTGACTGTAAAGCCCTATGAGGCAAATTTGTGATTTGGGGTTATAGATGTAAAATATAACTGAATACAATTAGTTTGAGAGTTGATCTACAGCTGTCCACTAAAACTGAGACAAACACATGAGGGTATCTTTGCCAAAAGTAAGCTATTTTTTAAGTCCCATGAGAACACAAAAAAGAATGCCTTTTGTTTCCTGCCCAAAACACATCTCAGGAAATTCCATGGTTTTTCAGGAATACCACAACCAGTGGGAAACCCTATGTTTCACCAAGCCATCCTTACATCCCTCAGAACAAGAAGGACAACCACTTCAGCTCCGAAAAAAAGGCTGCAGAGGTTCGTTTCCCCCCACCTCTCAACCCTTCTCCTTTTTCCATTTATCTCGGCCCCCTGGCACAAAACCTTTCTTTATACCTCAATAATAAAAAGGAGAGGCTTTCCCTCTGAGGGACAGACAGAGTGGCATATCAGTCAGCCGGCCCTGACAGGAGGATGGGGAGTGACAGCACTCACTCAAGCCCCTTTGGCAGTGTAGCACTCTCTGACACCTGTAACACACACACCTGTCAGGAAATGTTTGTGTGTGTTTCGGGTTGCGAGAACACTTTGTGTGTGTATCTCTTAGTTTGTTTCATGACTGTGCCACAGTATCGGTGTGCACATACTGTTTGTATGAGGTTGACTGCTCATGAGTGTGTCTGAGTAACTCGTATGCAGGCGTATGTGTGTGTACATAAGTATGTATGCAGTTGTGCACATATTGGCTCTCTGAAGCCTCTCAAATCTGACTGGCACAGATGCTCACACAAAAAGACACTTCCATCTTGGCTGAATGCCTTAAATTCTCTCAAGGAAAGCTTTCGCACTCTCAGGCAGCCAGCCTCACAGGTTTAGATCATGTTCATGGTAACTAAGCTGGCGTCCCAACAGGCTCAAGTGGTCCGGTAAAACTGGTATGCCTACTGGTTGTAACAAGGGAAAAAAACTGAAGGAGACAAGGCTTGTAGTGTGCAGGCATTAGCCTCCAGTATTTTATCCTTAAAGCTCAAACTAACAACCCAACAGGGGTTTTCGAGCTGTCATAATCCGTCTGAAAAACCTACCACGCACCCCATACCATCTCCTTGATCTCTAAAAATCTGTGGCTTGTCTTCTGAACATGATTCAAATGATAAATAAGGCCCTGATAGCAAATATCAATTCAACTGTGAACTTTTTTGTGAAGCCAAATAAACATTAGAATGGTTCATTTGAAAAAAAAAATAACAAAAAAACAAAGATGAAGTTCAGTAGTTGAAAATGACTGTTAGCTCAAAAACACAACCTTTTCTGCCTTATATGCCTGATATGCATATTCTGTGCAATTTGTAGATTGTTTTTGTTTGAGTTGCACACTTTGGGACTGGCTGTAGAGAGGTCTGCCTTCTCTCAAATATAAGCTCAAAAACATATAGTGCTGCCACAGGCCTTGTTGTGGGCAATTTATGTATAAAATAGTCCCATTATATTGATGAAAGGCTTGATGTCTCTTAAACTCCACAACTCACACCAAAACAATCAAGAATAACCACAGGTCTGGGAAAAAAAAAATCTTCTTTGATTTGTTGGTGAACTGTCCCTTGAACAAGTGACATACTTTTAATAATCTTTTTATATATGTTGCACTTTTTCATGTCTTTTTATAATTTATTTTTTTAAATCTGAGATGTTTGGATCAGTAAAACAAACCACAGTGTGGCTATAAGCTTGGGTCCCTTTAATGATGTTAAACATATACAGAGATGGTAGCCTCGCGGTAAAAGGCTGAAAAACAATACACAACCTGTGTTGCTGCAGAAACAAAGGCTCTTTAAACAAACCCACTAATACATTATTTATCCTCATACTGACCTGCTCCTTTGGTCACCACCAGTTTAGGTTTGCTCCGAGCTCCATCCCCCTTGGTGGTGTACGCTGCCACCGTGATGGAGTAAGTGGTGTCTGGCTTGAGTCCTCCAATGACCATTTCCTATGGGAAACAGGGAAGAGACAGGAACAGGAAAATGTCAAAGTGTGTCTTGAATTTTTGATGATTTGACCCCCTTCATGCAGCTCAAAATGCCTTACGCAGAATGTTAATCTATGTGAAGCATCTCCCGGTCCTCTTTATTAATTTCCACAAAGGCATGCATTAAATGTAATGTTTTTCCCTTGTGTAATGGGAAACCATCCCATTAAGTAAATCCTTAGGGTTGCCAAGGTGGAGGAGAGATATTAGGCATGTATATGGAAAGTAGCTCCCCTCATTCCTCAGCAATATTCCAATCAACAACTTAACTTTGTGATAAATGCATGATGAATACATCCTGCCCATTCGCTGGCAGTTTTTACCACAGCCATTAAGTTTCCTTGAGTCCTCTTCAAAGAGAGGCTTCCGATCAATTCTAATGAATCTTTCAGGGGAGCAGGTTTGAACGAATGCAGAATGAGGTTTTTAACAGGCTGGTTGGCAGAGGGATGGGAGAGGTCAATAAAGGTAAATGAGCTATAAGTACTGTCTTGCACTTGAGATGGTATTCACGTAATGCAGATGGACTGGGGTTTCAAATCTGGGTTCAAAAGAAGGGTACAATTTGTTGAAATAAAAAAAAAATCTGCAGTTATGAACAATCATCAGAGATGCGATGAGGATTTTGCAGTAGGGTCACACATGAACGCTAAGTAGACGACTGCTTCAATATTTTCCATCAAAGATGTACAAAAACTGTGTGAACACAGTAATTCTAAGCCACCACAGAAAATTAAATTATATGGTTTAAACACACACACAAAAAAGAAAATACACACACCACCAGAGCACAAGACAAAACATACTGTATCGACACACAGCATGACACAAGTAGCATTAGCATTCCAGGCACAGTGGGCAGTGGATATTGCATCAGCCATCACTTTGTAAAAGCTAGCTGGCAATAAAAGTTTGTCCTTTTTTTTTTCCCTCAGCGGCGTCTAGAGATAGTGTGGAGGTTGGCGGGCAGGACAGCTGAGGTAAAACCTCTGAGCCACTTTGTTATCCAAACTTATTAAATAAAGATTGGAGGGGTTGTGCAAACCGAAAATCCAACCAAGTTGATGCAATACCCACTGTTTATACCCTTTCAGCTACACAAAGCACTCAGGCGAAACTTCGTACTCACATATTCAGCTGTATCGTCCGTTTCCCACTAACCCCCCCGCCAAAGAGGAGAGCGCAGGAGAGAAAGTAATATATTTTTTTTTTTTTTAAAGAAAGAGAGAAAAAAAAGAAAGGGAAGAAATAGGATTGTGAGAGACGGGGGCATTAGAGGATTGGGAGCAGAGTGCTGCTATCAGAAATAGGTCACTGGTTTTGTGAGGTCAGAAGAAAGAGAAGCTGTTTGAAGGTTATGTTATGAGGAGCAGCTGAGAGTTGTTTAGGTCTGCCTGTGGGGCCTCGAGATGTTCAACCATGTCACTGTGCAGCTAGCACTGAGCTACCTCCCTGTCACTGTAAATCATTGATAGCTATGGCCAATAGTGACAAAAGATGCAGCCTTATGATGAGATCCTATTTTAAATATACTAACAAATACATGCTACTATAAAAGATCTTCTGCCCAGGAATCCCTGATGACTGCTGGGCACGTGCATTGCTTGTATCTTATAATTTAAGTTATTTAAACTTATTCTGCTCTTGGATTCGCGGTCAGCTAAATGCCAAAAATGTCAACATGATGCTGGTGGCATTTGGCCTGCATGGCCCCTTCATTCATGTGGAAAAAAATAGATTTTGATTCATTCATTCCCAAAATATGTCGAATTGCATGCAACTGTTCTTTTCTGTGTTGTTTACCCTATTGCTTCAAGGCTATAATTTCCATTTGGATGATTGCTACTGCGCACAAAAGTCTTATTTTGGCAGGATTCCGCCAACAAGTTTTGTAAAAAAGAAAAAAAGGCTATTATACGGGGCTCCATTACAATTCTAGCTGTCAGTAGAGGCTGATTTTTGGTGAAATGTTTTCATGCCAATTTTTCTTCGCCCCCCCCAGGCACAGAATACTATAATCAGCATTTTCTTTGAGTCTTTGTGTTTGATACAAGCACACAATCAGACATTTCATGGCAGATGTTGCCATAAAGCAGGGGTCTAGACACCCCTAATAAAAGCCATGGAGGCAGAAGAGGGAGGACAAGATGAGTGAAGCTTTGATTACAGTTCTTGTTGTGGGCTGAGGGGAAAAGAATATTACAGCAATATGAAATGAAATCCAAGAGGGAAGAGCACCCATATCGCTTGCCCTGCTCCAGCAATATTTGCAAAGCCACAACAGTGAGAATAAAGTGCACAATTTGCAGTCTGTGTGAGGAAACAAGTTGGGCAAAGTTTCTTTGAAATGTCCACTGAGGTTTTAATCGCTGTGATGTTTAAATCTGCTTAATTGGGGAAGTCTCTTTGTATCATGACTGAAAAACTGTTTCAAAGGCAGACCTGGGGATATTTGCAATTTAATGTGAGCGAAAACTTGCTGCATTGTATAAGCATGCCCCTGGGTGGAATTTAAAAATTGTCTGACATAAATGAGTTAAGAAAGTGACAGATGGTCATACCTGGGCATCAGCCAGCATGACGTCCTTGATAAGGGGCAGGCCCCGTGACTCGCCATTTTCAACGCGTACATAGTGAACCTGGTAGCCACGGATCTGACCGTGCTGCTTGCCCGGCGTCAGGGAGCGCCACATCACCTTTAGAGCTGTGGAGTTGAGGACCTCCACCTCCACTCGCCTTGGAGGAGCCCCAGGAACTGTGGGAAGCAGAGCAAAAAACAGATATTATCAGGAATGTGGAAAAGCGGAGGTTCCTTATACAACAGGTGCAATACACACACAGTACTGTGTCTCAGTGAAATTGCTCGACATCCTTCAGACTATTTACAAGAACAGTGCAGGATGAGAGAGGCAAATAAAACTGTCATGGCATTAAACAGCCCCTGACACACACATGCACGCACAATATCCATGAGACATACCAGCAACTGGGAAGAATGATAAGAAAAACAACAAACACACAAACACTCTCCAGTGTCAGTCCTTCTGCAGTTTCATACCCCCCCCCCCCCCAACCAACACACACGCACCACTGGGAAGCTCTCAGTCATAATGACAGGCTTATGGAGGGCCTTGCTTCTAGGCCTTTCGGTGTGCCACACACTGGCCCTCTCCGAGATGGATGTGCCATTAATAGAACTCTTCCACTCAAACCGCTTCCATTTGCTCGTCCACAAACACTTCAAGTCCCCTTCTCCTCCCCTAAATCACAACCCCATTTCTCCCCATCTTCCCCAGGATCATGCACCAATCTTGTTTATTACCAAAATCGTTCCTACCTTTTAGCCTTGACTCTTATTTCTTTACCTGGCACTTCTCTGTCACAGATTATTATTGTAATGACACCAGAACATTTGTTATAGCTGTTGTCAGTGCGCTGTGGCTCTCACCCCTTTAATTCCTGATACTGGTGTGTTTCAAAACAGGCACGGTGAGATTTTAAGCTTGTCTATACTGTTGCACTCATTGTACATCAGTGTCAGAAAAATGCTTAAAAGGCTGTGGTAATGGATGTGAAATGGATCGTGGAGAATAGACGCCAATGTCAGCCATCCATCAGTGATTCAGATGTGCTGTGACATGCACACATCTTTACTTGTCAGTTTATGTATGTTATTGTTCAACTACTTTTCTTCTTTGTCATTTATTTTCTGCTACCCAACTTATGGCATCGGGCTTATTTTGCTGTTTTGAGGTTGAGATGTTTTTGCAAGCAAAATCAATATTTTCTGTTATAGTATATCACATGCCGAGCGGTGCAGAGAATCAAAAATCTATTGTCTTCTCTTTGTCTCTATTTTGTTCATCCTCAACTACATTTTTCAAGTATGAGCTTTAAGTTGCAACCCGAGTGGACAGACACCTGCCTGTTTAACCTCCACACGACTGTTGCCACCGTAAATGGACGGACCAACATGGCCTTGCAGTGCAGCACTCATAAATGCTTATGGCTCTCAGCTGAGCAATGGGTTACGGTTAAAAGCCTACAGATAGAAACAGGATATGGGATGTGGCAGCTATTAAGAATTACATTCGGTTGGTTATGTTTTAATAGCAACACACTTGATTTCCCAAGTGTGTTATCTGTTCTAAGTGTTTCCTTTCATATGGTTTGCAAGGCTGTATGTGGTTCTGTTACTTATGGACACAAGATGCTGGTATGTCTCTGAAAACAATTCTAGCTTGATAAGTTTTAGTTTGTTTGGGAAAACTATTCTGGATTTTCTCTCACAGTTTCTAATGGATACGATTTCTTCACACACAAACAAACATCCGCGACCAAGGGCGTACTCACCCTCCAACTAACAATCAATATCTGCATCTCTACGTTAGGTTAAGCCTCGATAGATTGGGGATTCATGTACCGTCTTCATCTGTGCGGCAGGTCAGGGGCTCGCTCTCAGGGCCGGGCCCGATCACAGTGTAGGCGGACACAGTGATGCGGTACTGGGTCCACTTCTCCAATCGCTCCAGCTGCACCTGCTCTGCAGTGGCAGGGACTTTGGGCTCCTCCGGGGGCTCCCCGTCGTCACTGCCGCCTTCTGACGGGCCCACCACCTGGTAGCGCACCCTATACCCCGCCAGGTCACCGTTCTGACTCTTCACCGGCGGGGGGCGCCAACTTACCAGCAGGGTGGTGGAGCTGGTGCTGCTGCACTTAATGTCTTGAGGGGGGGCTGAGGGCTCTGGTGAGGTGGAAAGGACAGGAAGGAAGGGGGGTCGAGGACGAGGAGGAGGGCGGGGAAGGGGGGAAGGTAGGGGGGGAGGTAGGGGTGAAAAACAAAAAAATAAAAAGATGGGAGAGATAAAGAAAATGATAAAAGAATAAAAAAAACGATAAGAGTAATTCAAACAAAAATTGCAAAGCAAAGACGGAGGCAAAATATGTTGAAAATAAAAATAAAATCACCAAGCAAATGTCAACATAAGAGGCATAAATGGACAATGGCGCAAGCTTGTGTAATAATGAATCAAGATGGCTATCCTCGTGAGAAACCTGGGGACAAGCGCTGGACACGCAGACTTACTGGGTTCTGGTACAGTTTTTATTGTTAAGCTTCATGGTGTTAGACTTCTGCTCTAGAACTCACAGATTGCTGCTACTGAGGAAATCGACCTTGCAGAGTCTGGCTTTCCCAGGCTAAGAAAAATTAGCTGGATATACCACAAGAAAGATTCATCCTATTGCAACACTATCACCATCTCCAGACGATTTACTACAGAGTCCATTTGTTTGCCCTGCAATGTATTACACTGCGGGAGGTGCAACACTTTCTTGCTCATGTCATCCTTGTTAAAGCCTGCACTCAATATTCTGAACGTTTCAGTGCCAGATGGGCAGGAATATCCATTGTGTATTTTATTTTCAGGCAGTGAGCTGAGGCTTAAGTCCTTAAAAACTAAAACCTAGCAACAAGGTAAGTCGTGAGCTCAAAAAAAAAAACAAAAAACTAATTTTCCCCCTCAGGGTCTCTGCAATTATTGCAGCTGCTAAGCCACTGGGATATCCATATGAGGATTAATTACATACTGTCATGTCCATAAGGGCAGCATAAAATAAGATGAATAAGTTCTAAATATGTTCAGTGTTAATGTGCACTGTTTGTGCAACAGATAATGATTTCTGGCAGCTATTGTCATGCCCATCTTACCTTGACTGAGCGTGATTAAACAATCCATTGGAAAGCATTTGCAGTTTTGGTACCAGAACTTCCAGCCAAATCAACACAAGGTATAACAAGTTATCTCTACCTTTGAATAAGCTAGCAGGCTAGGTAGTGCAGTCTGTCCTTTTTAATTTGTAACAGTATGAAAGCTTTCCAACACGGTGGCTGTTATTTGTGTCTGAAGTGTTCTTCCAAAACATATTAAAACCTACACATCTGTGAACTTTCTAAATCAAATTCAATGCCTCTCGCTTCTAATCTGTGCCAAGCTCTTACACAGCTTGTGCTCGTCCAGAGAGTGTGCTGTGCAGGGAGCGATAAAACGTTTCACTCCTCATCCAGAGTTTGGTATTATACGGATAAAAGGACATGTATGAAAATATTTCTATCCGAGCCGGGTTTCCACTCTCCCCCTGGTTTTGTGTGAGAATATATTCCATCCATCTTGGTGTGACAAACCCAGTTCATTATTACATTTTGTCTGTTATGTAAGGTAGAAATAGCACAATAATCAAAAACAAAATGAAATACCATCAGAAAAAAGGCATTCCACACACAACAACAACTAAAGAAAAGAACTCAAATGAAACCCATGGAAACACGCAGCATGTTCTCATTCCAAAACAAAGGCTGAAGAAATAAATTATGAACTGAAGGAGGGTACTGGGAAATGAATTTCTCTGTAACCCAAGTGACTCGAAAGAAAGAATCACAACAACAGTTAAGGTTCAAAATGACAACTCATGAGAAAACATGAAAAAAAAACAAGATACTCAGCATGAACCAAAAATAAGTACATTTAACTTCGAAAAAAAACAACAACAACAAACAAACAAAAAGAAATCACAAGCATTGTTTGCATCATACGTACCTGACTCCCACAAATACTACATTTTTAAGACTTTCTTACCACCAGCACCTGACTACAGAGCGTGCTTACTCTGCAGCCAGTGAACGGCAACACTTTCCCTCTCAGGAAACATTAATCCCCATTTTCCAATCAGCAAATAACACCTATAATTTTGACTCATTTAGAGTTAGTTTAGGACCCATTTTGGGGGTTATTGGGAGGGAGAGCGTTGGTTCTGTGCTGTAGCCACGGCTCTTTAATACTTATGTATCTTTGGGCCGGAGGGTCCACAAGACTGTGAGAGGGGAAGCCTAAGGGTGAAACTCCCATCCAAGATATTCTGTTCTTCTGCACTTACACAGACAACCATCCAAGTAAAAAAAAAAAAATGTTGAAATAAATCCCATTTCATAGCCCTGTGCCTATGTATCTTTGTAAAGCTTACTGCCATTTTGAGAATGCCAAGATACAAGAATAGAGTAAGCAAGACGAAAAGCTTGTATTTCTGAATTCATAAAAGTTTAACGACAGTGTTCCGACTGCAGTGTCACTTTGGGAAGAACAGCTTTAAGTAAAAATAAAAAAAAACAGGGGTTGTGACTATCAGAAAGGCCCCCGAACAGTTGAGACTGAATGTTCCAGCACACAACAAATAGGGCAGGACCTCAGCCACAGTTACCAAACCCTTCTCTGTGTCCAATGGGCTTATTTACTTACGGTCTTACTGGATTTTGAGCCTTTCAGCTTCTTTCCTCCGCTCATATTGTATTTGCAAACTCTCCACGTCAAGAATGATTGCTCAGTTCTCAATCTTTGTGGTGCGGAAAAGGCTGTGAATCTGACAGGGGCCAGGCTATCACAGCGCACAGGCATCCATATTGCCTGATAAGGGTTTAAAAGTGGCCGGGGTGAAGCTTTAATAAAGTGCATATCCCATGAAGGCCAGTGGTAGGATTATGGATTGAAGAACTATACAACCACAAAAGAAGAAACTCAGCTAATGCTTCACTTGAGGTTCTTTTGAAGCTTCCTTGAAAGAGTTTCACAAATGCTATTTGACAAATAATTAGTCATGTCCGCATTCATATCCTTCTCTTTGACTTTTTAGTCTGTTGTGATATGACTAAGAGCTCTGGGTATAAAGTCTGTAATGTCAAGTACTGCTGGCATACCTAATCATTATGACTACCTTCAGATTAAAAGTGCTTTCAGTCCAACACTCTCTGTGGATATAAATTACACACAGTGCTAACAGTTTAGCTCCACAGGCCATTACTCAATGTCTGTTGTCAACTCTTAAAATGACACAGACTGACAATGCTTTTGCTATCAGGGTATAAGCACATGTCTGCATTTGAATTGTATTTTCATTAGAAGCCTCGAATGAAAGGATGTTCATATTTGTAGATCATTATGGAATTAATCCCCTCGATGCCAAATGGCCGTGCTGTGGCTCACACAAATATTCCAATATATCTAAAAACCTCCTGCAATTACAGTAAGTGGGGAGGCTAAACTGCTTGTTTGGCTAAATACAGAGGATTTAGAATCTGCCACTTTAATTTGAGAGATAGCACTTGACTGGCTACTGGCAGGTTCTAGGTATAATCTAAATGTGTAACAAAGCCTGACAATCCAGGGGTCTGGCTCATAGCTCATCGCAAAGCATGAAATTAATTCTGACGCTATGAAATGGGATTCTTATCTGCCACTCTGGGGCCCTGTAGTCCCCCAACACCCACTCCCAGGGTCCATCTAAGGCCCTGCCTTGCAACTGGGTAGTAGCTACAAGAATACTGGGAGTCCTCCCGGCTCTCTGGTTGTGGACCCACTCCGGCCACGTCTGAACGGTCTCACAAAAACAGTCTCTCAACCTGGTCTGATCATGGCAGCATACCCCAAGAGGCCTTGCTTCTGAATGAGGGCTACTGCTGCCAGTAACATCTCTTTATTTCTATTATTTCATCCTACTTTAATATTGACCAAGAAAAGCCAATGAGGGGATTTGAGTATTCCTTGATTTTATGGAGTTATTTGGCATTGCTCACAATGGAACAAAAAGATCATGACAATTATTCTTTTTTTTTTGGATGGATTTCTCAAGAGTTTTTGACAGAGTAGTCCCCATGACAATAGCCCCTGGTAATGCTGCTTGGACTGAGCACAAACTTCAACAATCTGCGAACATTTTGTACCACAGATAATGGACAATAAAGCAAACAGGGAAATCATGTTGTCTGTTTCTTTTTTTACTTAGTGGAAAAGGGTTTCAGTCTGCCAGACAATGTATTAGGATCAAATCCAGACTGAAGTGTTTCTGTAGGGCTGTGAACATGGCACCAGCATTGCCAAAAGTCAAAGAAAGAATATTAAAATCGTATGTGTGTCATTGCTCTGTAATGTGTTTCAGGTAAAAGAATCCAACTGCTGGCACAAGTTCTGGAACACCTGTAGAGAGCAAACAGTACTCCAGAGTCTGACTTTTGCCAGTTTATTGCCTTCAAACTTTAGGCCATTGTGTTTCTGTCTACTTGCGTATACATGTGCAGTGTATACCATATATTTTTTTTGTCATCTTTTCCAACAAGATGACAGTTCAAATGGTCTATGGTACACTGTGCTTGCAAGGCATAAAATTCAAGCTATATATGTCACAGTGCTCTTCATTGGCTTAGATGCATGGAGATGCTACTATTCCTAACCTGTATAAGGAGCCAAACTAAAGATATGTCATGTTAATATTTCACAGTGTCATGTATAAAGACTGCCTTCTCTATCCTTCCAATTCTCTGTTAGTCTTCTGGATAATAAGAAGGAAACAATTAATTTAATTAATACGTGAAAGTCTTAGAGAAAGGTTATGGCAGATTGAATCCCTAAACCACACGAACACTTACCTCAAAGGATCCAAAAGTTCAAGTTATTTAATGTGTTGTGGGAAACCATTTGGTTTGCCTGACTTAGTCTGTGACTTTTCTGGCCTCAGGAGTTAGAAACCAATGGATTATCTCACACTTGCTTGAGCAGGGACTCTTAATAAAAGCATTAAAAACACTGGCCGAAGGTAAAACCATAGAAGTTGAATTGATAGAAATGGAAAGAAATGTCTTTTAATCTTTCCACAGAGTATTTTTGATTCATGTCATGGAATTAACACTATATTTCTTAAGTTGGAAACTACTCCAAGCATAAACTGACATTCATTTCCAGAACAGTATAATCTAATTTCTGGTAGATCCAGTTGTAAACCAACAGTTATCATTTCTATCTACTGCAATTGTATGGATAAGGGAGTTGAATGGAAGAGTCCCATGTCTCTAGCTAGACTTGAGAAAAGCCATCAGTTGGGCTTATTCTCCCCATTTGTTTAAGGGTCTGTCAAGGCTGTCTGCTCTGCCTGCTGCGCTGTAGTTGTTTGTTGCTGTAGTGGACTTGGGTTCATGCAAGAACCCAACAGAAAGATGAAAATAGCAGCAAGCTACTTTTCGGAGTGATGTCAAACCAGTATTCTTTTGGATAACCCAGAAAGAAATAGAAATTATGAAAGAAATTTAAAGATCTGACTCAAAAACTTTTTTCTTTTCCAAAAGACTCAACAAAAAAGGAAGAGGACACAAAGTGAGCAAGGAGATGTCAAGCCATTCCAAGGAGAGCTTTTGTTCCATTGCACAAGGGGAACAAGTGGCAAAGAGAGAAACACAGCTGGAATAGGGTGATGTAAGAGGACGAGAGGAGTGTATCCAATCCAATCAGCTAGTGGTTAACCGGTCAAGAACAAATGCAAAAACAGAGGTAAGGAAATCACAAACACACATCAACAGGTGAAGATGCGCACTGACACTCGAGAGACGCCAAGACAGAAATGGAGTTGTATGAACATAAAGCATTTTCATGCCTGGACTGATCAAAGATCAACGGTGCAGTGATAAATTCTCAACAGCACCCTGAGTGGGAAGGAGTGAATGTTACATGCAATTGGCGCTCTCCTCAGTGACTCTGCACTGTCTGTGTAGCTCTGCTGCCCAGCAGTACCAAAAAGAACTGTGAAGTGGTTGTTCCAAAGCCCCCATAGCCCAGATGTGGGGGCACATCCAACAAGTTGCACTGGTAGAAACAGAAAATGTGTTAAAAGAGGTCTACTCTCACCGCCATGGCTCTCCTATGACGCAATAAAGGTCCTCTGCCAGTTTATTGGCAATAAAGGTCTGACAATGAATCTATACACGGAAATTTGTCTGTATTCTCTATCAGCAGAATCCACAATGACTAGCATTGATCAGTCCTTAAGCCACTGAATCTATCTACATTTCAAGATTCTTTACCATTAATGTATTGTGTTATGATGATGTGTATCAATACACATCATCATTGTTAATCTTTGTGTTCTTTGCAAACCCAAAATATATGCATTTCATACCTTCCTAACAGTCCTTTAGCTATTATTGGATATTTGATTGGATAGGCTTTGTGTATTATCTACAGCTTGCACTGCTTTGAGTTATTATATCACTCCTGTTATTTTTAGTTGGCTGGTTTAAATAATTCAGTTGTGTTGCTCCTCGTGACCCAAGTTCCAATAAGCAGTTACAAGATAATAAATGAATTAATAAATAATGTTCCTGCCATCTATGAATTAAAATAATCAGTACAGAACTGCTATACTGGAATACATTCATGTGAGTACATGCTCGCTGTCTGTTGGTGACTGCTGATAGGGTTTTCTGTTTTCTTTGATGATTAAACTTAGCCCCCAAGTTCCCCAAAACCAATGTTAATACAGTTCACATGAGAGCCTTGGCGGTTTTCGAGAAGAGCTGACATTTTTTGTGTCTCTGTCACACAGAAGAAAGTGCACTTGCTGTTGACAAAGAAAAAGCAAATATGAACAAAGGTGAAAGGGAAATAAAGAAACTGCAGTCCACGTAGACTTGATTTGTTTGAAAGTGTTAAGTACACTCATGCATATTTGGCACTGGAGCCATGGTATCAAATGAGCTAATTATAGAATAAAGAAAAGTTGTAATACATGAAAAATGTTGACTTTAGCCATTTGTGGCTTAATTTCTCTTCACAAAACAAACCATTTGTTGTGTAAATTGCCTAGAAAATTCCATAATAATATTATCACATTGAGGTCAACAAAAATAGGACAAAACCACACGATTTAGCAATAATTTAACAACACATTATTTAAGTTAATTTGTTATGTAGTTCATCATATCTGGATCAGCTTTGAACCCTGATTATGTCTGAGGAAAACACAGTCATAGTTCAAAGGTGATGATGCAGCTGACATCAGAGAAAATAGAGTTATTATGCCTGAGTAAAAACAAAACACATAACCTCATCAGAATTCACTTTTGTAAACGCATTTAACCATTTAGCTGCTTTAGTGGGGGAAATTCCTTTGTTAGCCAACCCACAAAGAGAACAGGAGAGAAGATTGAATAAAAAGGTTACATACTGGCTTGCAATGTCTTCTGTGATATGTCATTGGTGAAGGCTCCAATGCCTTTGTTAGAGATGGCAGCCAAGGAGAAGTGGTACTCCGTGTTTGGTCGGAGATTTTCCACAACATATGAAGATGTGGGTCCAAATGTTTTCTTCATCTATTGATGGAGAGTAATGTTACTGACAAGTCTGATTTAAAATGGTTGCACATGAAATTTAATGTTGGATTATGAATGGATGATGCACAGTAAAAACCTTTGATGGTAAAAAGGTAACACAATTTGAAATGAAACACCAAAATTCATACTTGTGTGCCAAAACTGCCTTCCATGTAGCGAAGCTCATAATTTATTATTCCTTCTTTCTCATAGGCTGCTTCCCATGTCAGTTCAATGCTGGTGTCAGACACAGCACCAATCTGGAATTTGGATGGTTGACCTGGAACTGAAGAAGATAGCAGAGGACAAGACTTTCAGGCTTGGATGTCAATGGAATATGCATAGAGGGGGTACCACAAAATCACCACTGAAATAAAAATTTGTCAATTAGATCCTTTATTCCTCTTCAATGGTTCTTTAAAAAAAAGAGCATATTTTCTATCGACACATTATTATGATGAGTATAATGAGATTTGGCATAAATTGGCAGAGGGTTAGATGAAATTAATTGAGAGGAGCAGGTTATAATGAAGTACAAATGTTTGTGCCCCAGTCACAAGCAGGGTACAAAGTGCTCTCTGAAGTTGGACGTGCTGCCTAAAATGACTGGATTGATTTTGTTCAGCCCTAAAGCTGATACTGGTTAGGTCTTATATTTTGGTTCTTCTTCAAATTTGATTTTCTTTTCAGACGTGATCAAACGGACTTTTGTCATCATTTGCAGAGGCCACAGATGTGTGGATGAACCATACACAGCAGGAGAGAAAACTTGTCTATTTGGCAGCAGGCACAGACTGTCTTAAGTTTCAGAAATTGTGCCTCTTATTTAGATGTTCTTTCTTGGTTGTCAAAAGCACCACTTTCTGTGCAACTTATTTTAAACTTACTTTACTGCTTGGTTTAACTATATCATGAGTGCCTATAGCATGCAAAGAGGTCAGACATTACATTCAACAAAAGAAATGGAATGGAAGTTATTCTATTCTTACCTCCTTGCAGTACTTTGACATGGATGGGCTCTGAAAAGGGTCCGTCTCCTACAGAAGTAAATGCAAGGACTTTGATTGTATATGTCTCTTGTGGAACCAGGCTTTGGATAGTGGTGATGATACTGTCCTGGACATTATGGATCTGCCAGAGGCTCATGGGTTGGGAGTCATCCATGGTGTAATAAACACGGTAGCCCTTGATCTGACCATTGGGCTCCTCTGGCTCCTCCCAGCGTACCATCATGGTGTTTTGGGATATAATCTGGGCCTGGATGTTTCGTGGTGGACTGGCAGGAGCCTGTTCACCAGTCCGGGTTTCTACTGGCTCACTGGGAGGACCCTGGCCAATTGTGTTGACTGCTGAGACACGGATTTCATACTCCGTGTTTGGGTAGAGGCCACCAATGCTGTATCGTGTAGTGGTGATGTCATCCACTGTCTCATACTTGCTGTCTGGAGATTTTGCCCTATACTGAATGATATAGTAAGTCACAGGGTCTGGGTTGCCTGAGTCCCAGGTGATGGTCACACTAGTGGCAGTCGTTTCAGTAACCACAGGGGTACCTGGAGGCTTGGGAAGAGCTGTTATGGCGACAAAACAGGATGGAAAGGTAAGAGTCATTTACCAGGACAACTACATTTTGAAGAACTTTCTAGTCAAAACGTATTACTTGTATCAATACCCAAAGTACATACACATAACAGCAGTTTTTTGTACATCACTTCAGACTTAACTGAAGTTATTGTTCTTCACAAGTACACCTCTTATCTCTTACATTTAACAGTGATCTGTGCCACAGCTTCAATGATGCCAAGGCTGCTCATGGCCACGCAGGTGTAGTTGGCTGACTCACGAACGCTGCTCAGTTCGAGAACATTCCTGCCCACTGGCATCTCATCTTCCGGTGTCAAATCCTCTGAGTTCAGCATCCACTTGACGTAAGGCATGGGCGATCCCACCGCCACACACGTTATGTTCACACTTCCACCGGGCATAATTTCCTGACTCGTTGGTGGAATGGAGAAGCGAGGAGGCACCCGCCGGACTGGGGGAAGGCATGAGGAAGGGGAGAGGATGACAAAAGAGGGCAAGGGAGTCAAAAAAAAGAGGGAGGTAACAAGAGAGGCTGATGAAAATGGACCCTTCTCAAGGCAATACTTAACACAAAAGGTTCAACATGGTACATGTGAACTGAAACACAAAATAAAAGAAGTAGACTTTTCAAAACATAAAAAATATACAAATAATGAGAAGGAACTAAACTAACAGAACTGCTTCAACAACAAAGTAGATTAACAATAAAGCAACGATTCATAGCAACAAGGTTCCATTGACCAATATTTGACCCATCACAGCACAATTAAAGACACAAAAATCTATTACGAGTTTCTCATCTTTGGAACTGAGCTGCTGACATATATACAACTACAGCATAACCTGATCACGAAGTATGAAGGTGTGGAGTAGGGCCATGTGATAATGCTATCACATAAAGCCACCATGGCAACCTGGAACTTCCTGTCCTCTCAGGCACACATGCCAAACAGGAAGTAGGCCATTACAGGCTTCTCCCACAGCACAGGAAGTGTAGGGTTACGCTGCTATTGACAATCTCTACGAGATCTCTAAGCACATTCCAGCGTGAGTTTGCACTTGACACCTGTCTCTTCTACCTAGATAGCTTAAAGATGAGAAACTTTAATCAGATTTTTGTGGTTTAGGGTAGATCCACTGGACAAAGCCTTATTAAGATCTGACACGGTTCCATTGATAGATGCAGCTATCAGTTTCACAGACAGCATGCATAAATAGACCGAGGTAAATTAAGGAGTAAATGATAACAAAATCAGATATAAAAATTGAGATAAAATGCATAGAGGAATATAACTGAAGGGTCGCTAGCATGCCCAGACAAAAGACGATTGGAGAGGAAAGAAGAAATACAAGATAGAGGATAAAGCTTCTGAGGAGAGGAGAGAAAGAAAGGGAACAGAGGAGCAAAGAGTGACAGAGGAAGAAAAAGAGAGGGGGAAGGTTTGGAGGAGGGTGAAGGGGGGGTAACCCACTTCAATGCTGTGTAAACTTTGTTTTTTCTCCAGCAAATGTGACAAAATGTGATGGTGGCACATTGTCACATCGCAGTCCCAGTTAACACAAAATAAGTACTGAGGAACAAGGTGTGTGTCTAGAAATACATAGAAAAATAACTAGTTGTAACTAGAGAGTCTACTATCACAGAGTGTTGGAGTCAAGAAACAGAACTGGATCAACAGGGAGTAGAAATCCAGAGAACAAGAAAGAGAGATCGAGGGAAAGGGAAAGAGAAAGGTAGATGAATAAGGGCAGAATGACAGCTAAGAGAGGGAGACAGGGAGGACCTCAAAACTCATGGATAGGAGTTGAGTGGAAGGAGGTTGATAATGAATCTGAGACGCAGAGGAAGGGCGTGAAAGGTACTGTGTACTTGCATGTGTGTGTATGTGTATATACATAAATGTATATATTTTCTGCGTTGGTATAGGCATGATTGTGCGTGTGTACAGTATGTGAGAGTTAGAAAGTGAAAGAGTATGAGTTAGCAAAAACACTGTGTGTTCATGAGAGGCATCCCAGCAAGCACTTGACAAATAGTGTCCTGCAAGAAGTAGTCAAGATTAACAACTAATGAACATTTTCTATGTGTGATACAGTGCAGGATATTCCATGTTAATCTAAATCTATGGTGCACAAAATGAGTTCTTGTCTGCCTAAACCAAGATGATTTGGAGAGCTGCCCATATCTTTTTTCAGTTTAGTGCCAAATTTATAACATGTATTATCTCAGAAAAAAACAAATGTTTAATGTGCCTAAAAGTTATGTACCATCTTGTGTTGAGAGAAAACCCTCGGGTGTTACATTAAAAACTACATTTTAAGACTAACAAACAACCATTAACATACTTAACTTCTACAAACTACACATTACAAAAGGGGGCTATATATATATATTTTTTTTACAATTGCTGCAAAATAGTTAAATCTTTTCAATATCAAGATGTTTGTTGGGATGCAAAGAAGGTCAAAGAGAGAGAAGCAAAGTAGTGCAGATGTAGAAGTAAAAAAAAAAAAGCTGAACTATATGGAAGAGCTGACTTAGAGACAGACAGATAGACAAGACGGGAAAGACAGGGACGGGAGACAAGACAAGAGGCAGAACAAAACAGACTCAAGCAGCAAGACAGCAGACAAGAAGACAGACAGAGGGAGACGGGCAGACAGACAGTGACGGATGGGCACGCAGACATACTGTACAGTACGCAAAGGGGAGGGGGAGGGGTCTGGGTTGTCGGAGAAAGGGAAGGAGGAGGAGGAGGGCATAAGTGGGGGATAGAATAAGGAGACTGTGATTCTAAATCAAATCAAAACGAAACAAAATTAAAAAAGAAGACCATGGCTCAAAGTGGGTTTGGAGGTCTCACACACTGGGGCTTAAAATCAAGAGTCAACTACACCTCCCCTCCTCCCGCCTTAAACATTGCACTTCAGTGCAAATGTCACTTGGGAAGTCTTAGGGTGGGCGGACGTGAGGTGTGTGTGCAGGGTGGGTGGGGACTCAGGGGGAGATTCAGGGGGAGGGAGGGGGACTGAGAGGGGCATCAAGGATAGGTAGCATTCCAAAATACACCGTGTCGATCCAAATGGGATTCATATGATCGTTGCATAGGACACTTTTTCAACAAACTAAGGGCACAAATATCACCTACACACACTTTGAGGAGAACTGACATTCACTGACCTGAGCACTGAAATAGTCACTAAACTGTACATACAACATGTTCACATGTGGTCTGTAGGGGCCAAGCATGTTCCTGAGTTAAAACAAGCTAATGGTATGTGCAATGTCCGAATGGTAAAAATGCAATTAGTAGTCGTGGCTTTTAACAGCCATGTTTTTCTTACAGTTACCATTCCATTTTGCTTCATATGTTACATATTTACATTAATAGTCAATTACATTTATTGTGTAAATCAAATATGGATGGAGACCTTCTGCAGCCGCTACTGGGCTTTTGATCTGTCCTTCTCTGTGCTACTCTACATGCATCCTCTAGGGCTCATAATTCATTGTTAATGTCAATTATGTTGCTACCTTGGGCAAGACACGACCTGACCTTGAGGGCAAAAAATTCATTGCTGACCTTTGAGAAAATGCTCTTTTGTAGTACACAAACTCACACACTGATTTGGCATAAAAGATATCAAGAAAAAAGTATTTCTTTAAGAAAAAGAGCCAAATTTCCAAATTGGAACTTAAGTCGAATGCCTCCATTGGGAGCACAAATGGCTGCAAAAACATCTGTTGAAAAACATTTTAAAAAATCATAACCTGTCCTGCCCTGATCTGACTGTACAAAAATGAAATTAAACAATAGGACGCATGACCTTTCGGTTGAGATATCATGCTTTGTCTCATTGTGACAGTTATAATTGGATAGTTAGAAAGCCCAAATGGGAGTGTTCTAAAAAACAAAAAAAAAACCATGTTGCACTGGAAAAAGGGCAAAAAGAGGCCCACGATTTAGGCACAGAAAATATAACTGTAATTTGTAAAAAACAAAACAAAAAAAAGCCTTACTTAACAACAAAGGTGAAAGGGCAGCCCATTCCTCACACAGACATGCATGGGTGTGGCTATGGCATGAGTGACATATATAGGTGCACCCCCATCCACTTGGGCAGACACCAGGGAACCAATACAATCCAAAAATGTCACCCAAGCCCATCCAAGCATGCCATTCATTTCCAAATATAGCATTGTTCCAGACACACACGCACAAAATTAAATGAAAGGAAATAAATCAAACTGAACAAATCCACAAAAAGAACTAAGTCCGAACAGCATAGACAGTACCAGAGTGCAGCTGTGTTCAACAAAGAGGTATGCATCAATACTATTAGATGTTTTTCAGCTAAGATTTGTCTCTGCTCAAATTTTGCCTCCAATCCAAAAGAACGGTGAAAACTGGGTCTGTTCTTTTTTTTTTTTTTTTTTTTTTTTTTTAGGGGAAATGTCCAATCAAAGTGTGTCTGATGGTGCTCTTCTCTCCCTGGGGCTCAGGTCAGCCAATGGACCGGGAGCTGAATTGGCTGAGTGAATGAGGTTTCCCCACAGGAAGATGTCTCTGTTCACCTTTTAGTACCTACACTGTCAGGGCAATGTGGGAATTAACACCAGCCACCTGCCAAATGCTGGGAACTTTTGGCTGTGGCCTGTCAGTGACATCTGAAATAAAACAAATCACTGAACCAATATACAAAAAGGTCCTTTCTTTAAGTTAGGTTTATTGCAAGGGTGCTGACACAGATGATGGAAATTCAGGGGGTGACTCTACCTGTCAACAGCATGCACAGTGTGTCATAAATAAATTTAGTCTTTGGTTACAACAGAAGATCAAAAGCTCAAGGTCAGTTGTGCTACAGCACATTACACTACAACAATACATCTTATAACCCAGCAGACATGTTGGGGGCCAACATTAACTGTGTTCCTAAATGCCAGAATCACATGCAAATGAGTTATTAATATCTAGGCCTGTATGACATGACTGAACGGTTCAGTGGGGAATGTACCTTTGACATGCCAATGGTCCGGTAAGCTCTCAAAAGCTGTGTATGTGTGTTGCTACCCTACCCTTAGTGCAAGTGAAACAAAAGAAATCAAGAATCCCAATTGCATGGACAGGCTCCTCATTCACAGAGACCAGGAGCCCAGCCGGCCCATTTGGAATTAAGAGATAATAAAACAAACAAATACCTTTCATTTGGACTACTAACAACATGTAATCTTGTTTCAAGCCCCAATGTGGAGAGAAAGACAAGAAGCCTCACAGTGGACGAGGTGAAAAGCAGTCGAGAGAGAACGCCAGAGTACTGCACTAACTGTAATAGTGGGCGGTGTTGTGGAGGGATTTGTGCCAAAAAAACAGAGGTCAGAAGGTGGACATTATCGGCCATTTTGGTGAGGCAGTTTTTGCTGCCCCAAAATGAAGGGGGAAGCCAAAATAATGTGCAGCCTTTAGTGTCACCTTGAAGCTGAGATTACACCCTCTTGCAGCCTGAGGACACAGGCGCAGTATGGAGATCCTTTAGTCACACTTGCTGGGTGAGGCCTACGGCATTTACATATAAGCCGCGGGGGTCGGCCTGAATTAACATACCTCGGCTGCGCCAGTGCTAAACAGTCACTATCGGTGGCTCATCAAAATGGAAATTATTACCTAAAGGAAACTGACAGGAATCATGGCAGGGGTATCTAATAATGGCAAGCAGCGGATTGAGGGGAT
>JAOWBC010001052.1:10967825-10980118 GCA_028566105.1 Hypoplectrus providencianus | reverse complement strand
GAAATTATTACCTAAAGGAAACTGACAGGAATCATGGCAGGGGTATCTAATAATGGCAAGCAGCGGATTGAGGGGATCGCTTCTTTCTATTGTCTTACAGGTAGATGACACGCAGCCAAATGATACCGCAAGCATGTCTCCTCTCTGTGGTGATCCCTTCAGTGAAAATCATCAGTCAGATTGAGAAAGGGAGTGTATTCATACATTTGTATGAGAATAAAAGCGGCAATAAGCTTTCGTTTTGTATGAAAATAAATGCACTAAAATGGCATCATGTGTTTTTTTGTTGTTGTTTTTGAGGGGTGGATATAAACTTCAGGACTCCTTGAGACAAACATCTAATAGAGATGGCAGGATTTTGCTTTGGCCAGTGAGAACATAAGGTGTAATCTAGCTTTCTTTCCCAACGTTACACACAAATGCATAGCAGGACATGCAAGCACATTCAAAATCAGGCAGATACCATTGTAGGAGGGCAAACATGCACATGCGTAGATCACAGCGCAGTCTTTCTGCATCAGTGTTATTCTTGGGATTTATGATTAGAAATAAAATGTAGACTTTGTCAGGCTTTGCTTCTCCATTTCTTACAGTGGGATGGTGCCGTGGTTGTGGACTCTATTATGTGGAGTGACTGATTATTGACTGACGGCTTTAACAGACTCAACTATTACAATTACTGATAGAAAGCCTTTTGATAGCCATTTGGTGCGTGGAGGTGTTGGAATTCAATCCCTCATTTGTGTCTGAGATAGCTGCTAGATCAGAAGGGATGATTATACATATTTGTCTAACGACTTGCCCTTAGGACAAATGATGTGGCTGGTGCAATGGAAAGAAATATATCAGCTATCCTCAGCATCTTTGAAAAGGAAAACACTGGCTAAAATTGAACATCTTTTGGAGGAGTTTCACTAACTTATATTTTGGGTTATGTAAAATCTTGACGAACAAAAAGCACAAAAGTTCAGAAAGGAAAGGAAAGGAAAGATTCCAAAGTTGTCAATAGCAAAATACTTAAATTGAATATATTCCAGGTAATGTTGTGCAGCATGTTGCAGGAAAAATCACATGTGCTCTCTTAGAAGAATAACGGCTGCTAAAGCATGGGAATTAATTTGTTTGCCAATGGAGCAGTAGTCTTTTTCAATATGACTTCGGATACTTTACAGGGATCAGTCTAATCTCCTGGAGATCAGCACACTTTGACAGCCACACATACAAATACTCCCACTCTCAGAGGAGACTGACAGGGGTGGAAGTGCATTATCTTTTCGATCTGAATGAATGACATGCCTGGTTTGCCTTGACATGTTGAGCCACATGTAATACCATCTGAAAACCATGGTTCCCTTTTAAAAAAAAATACGTATCTTATGTATTCAGAAGCCAACTGGAGCCGTAAAATTTGCAGGGGATGCAGCCACAGGGGACACTGGATTCAGTATAGATTTGATTTCGTAGGATTTGTCTAGTGCACATGCTGATGTGCTAAGATTTAGGTGGAAAGGCTTAAAAAATGTCAGAAAGTTGGTGCAAAGCCAATTGCACGCCAATCAGTAAAAACTGCTTTCTTTGATCAACAATTCATTTAACACTTTCTTCTTATTATTGTACAGTATGAATGCCTAGAAAAACAATTTCCTTGTTGTAGTCCAGTAGAATCATCATTACTTTAGTCACATCGGCCTGAAAATCAATTCTATTCCCTACGAGGGAAGGAGGGCTTTTGAATAATAAATTATAATTTGATTGAGTGTCATGACTGCGAGGGAACACAAACAGCAGTCACTCGACAAAACCAATCAGATCTAGCTGCCGCCATTTGAAAATAAAAGTATCTCCGAGCACCCGCTAAGCAACAGCGAATGTGATGTCGAAGTCATTATATTGTTATTGATCCACACGACACTGTAAATGGCATCCCTTAATGGCTGCCTGAAATCACCACGGAACCCAATCAGGCCCAATCAGGTCTAATTTTTTCAGTAATGGATGGCTATAAACAAGATGACAGGAACACTGGCTGCATACACACTTATTATTTCATTCGGCATTTGCATTTGCACTCCGAGACTCAAGAAGCAGAGCAGCATCATGTGGGGAAAAAAACAAAAACAAAAAAACAAAAACACAAATCTCACAAACAAATTAACCACGAAAAGACAAACATTTTGAACGGAAAAGTAAGTTCAGGAACAGAACTGAAACCAAAGGAAAACACACGAACACAACACCATAATCACAACACAAAAAACCAAACAATATAAAGGAAAGCCAACAAATCAGGTTGTATCAGGGAAAACACTTGTTGAGAAACCAAAGGAAGAGAAGAAAATTGAACAAAACGCAGGGAATGCAGAAACAAAAAAAAGACCAACACGGCCAAAGGGATTTTGTACAGGCATGCAAGCGCAGTTACATTCTCCCATCATGCAACAAGTTCTGTTATTTCCACGTGCTGGGTTTCCATGACAACACGTGCAAGAAAGCCTTTAGGTGCAGAAGCAATACGAAAGGATGCAAAACGAGAAAAGGCCCCACAATGCAAACATAAAAGTAAATTAACAAGACCCGAGCTAATCGGGTTTGCTTTCATCATTTCTTCCTTGGAAATAAAGAAACATTTCTTTCATAATCATTTAGCAGTTTGGATTAACTGATTAGTATTTATTCAAATTAGTAATTAATCGAGCTCTGTAAATAGGCAAATACAGCTAAAATTTTTCAACAAACGAATTTTTCTTTTTTCAAATGTGGGTTAAAAAAAGTAAAAAAGAAAAAACACACCAACCTTCTCGAAGCTCTGAGGGATGTAAAGGGGTTGATGCAGAACACAATGACATGAGGAGAAGAGAAAAATAGGGGAAACACAGAGAGAGTAAAAAAAGCCACCTCAAGGTGTTTAGCTGCAGCTACATTTCCCTTTTCTTTAATCTTTTTTTTCCTCCTTCTCCCTTGTCCCTGCTATCAGTGACACCCGTCTTTAAGTACACTTGCCTGCCCCCCCACCCTCTTAAATAAACTTTGTACCAAAACAATCAGATACACCCCAGTGGCCGCACTGTCGCCTGGTAAGAAAAAAAATAGTGAGGCGCCACTGGAGTCAAATCAAGCGTACCATACTCATAATTCAAAATTTCACAAGCTCCTTAAAGCCACAAGGAGAGGCTCCTGTGGTGGCTGTATTTGCTTTTGTTAGAGAAGGAAACCAAATAAAGAGAAAATAAAGAAAAACTAATGAGAGATTGAAAATAAAAAAAGACACAGTTTGGGCTGAAATTAGCAGCTGCAGTTCAAGACAGTTGCAGTAAAATGTTGTGAGAAGCCAATCAGTTGCTCTTGTCATTATGATTTCTGTTTAATAAGTAAGCCCAATTCCCCTTGGTACAGGAAGCCCCAGATAAAATTTAGCACTGATATTTTTTGGGGGGGTATTTTTTGTCTGAAAATTGATCCCCACCACAGCTGCTAATCTCGAGTGCATTTCGCTTTGTGAACAAAACATAGTCAACATCAAGTATCAGAATTGATTGACAAAAGTTAACTGAAAACAGACAAAGGTCGACACCATCAAGGCATAACAAGTGTGTTACATAGTGTGAAAGTACCTGGCTAATTATGACCCTTGTGTAGGCTTTTAAGAGCATGCTGATGGAGCCAGTGTTTATGGAGATTGCATGAATTGTTGGAAATGATATCAGGGTATAGCTGTGTGTTTTTGAACAAAGGAACTACTAAATATCCCTGTGCTGTGTCAACAAAGTGTTCCCATTATTGTTATTTAATGATTCGTGGAGAGCTCTTCACTGTAATTTGCCGTGAACCTTTTAACTTCAACAATGGTGTACGTGAAAAAAGTGGATAGCTGCTTGACATTAAGTGTCACTGCGTCACAGTGGAGACAGGGTGAGCCTCCAGGATGAATGCTGGCAAGAGGAGACACTAATCTTGATGAACCATTTTTTACCTTCTACTTCTCACAGTTGAATTTCTCTTCCCTATGCTGCTACTTCACAGGGTATGATAATAGCAATAATAATGAAAAAGCAGCTCCCTGACCCATTTTATAATGTCAGGGTAGTGAATTATTTATTGGGAACAAAGTTATTTGGTACACAGCAGAGGGAACAAACTGAGTAGATACCGAGGCATCTTTATTTAATATGCACAATATAAATAATACATGTCGAAAATGCATCTGCTTCAATTTATCAGAGCTCCCTCAACAGGGATTCATTGTCGTTTAGCATTAGTGGTAGAGGGTAGGCTTTTGTCTTCATTGCCTGTTTCCTATGAAACTCAACGTTCTCTGTGACTGATTGTTTTTCATATCTTCACTTTGCTGGAACATGCAAGCCAAAATTACTGCTGACTGTAAAAGGCTTTAAAGATAATACCCCAAAGCAGAAACAGGGGAATACTATGGATTTATGCTCCAGAACACCATGAAGAATAAGTAGAGAATGTGCACTATTTATAATCTATGCAGTTTCTTTTTTTTACATAATACAGAGCAGCTGACTGTCTGAAGAGTCCTTTTCAATTAATTCACCACAAGGAAATCCTCTTTTAACCCCCAAATCTGGAGAAGGAGAAGGGGTTGAGATTTTGATTGGTAGGCATTAATACCTCGCCGCCCAATCAAAATCAAGACTTACCGTTGTGCTCCTGTACCTGAAAAAAGCTAATCAAAAAGAGGTCCCTTCCGACTCTTTTTGGGTTCCATAACTTTGACGGAGGGGGAGACATTTTATCGGGCACACAGTTACAGGTAAAAGGCGTCTTACAACTGATAAAGTAAAGACATACGGCTTGTTGTGCTACACATTTCCTTCCGAGCGAGTAGGGGAGGGCATTCAAAGACAAAATGGAGCATAACATCATAACAGAGAAGAACATTAGTTGGTCAATTATAGTTTTACATTTGGAAGTTTCAGTGCATATGAAATTACATTTGTGGGCAGGCAATACTATCAATGCGAAAAGATTTATATTACTCCGGTAATGCTATTTTGCAAAAAACATTTTGTGCAAATACAGCTGGGCTAGAATGGAAGCAATTATCATTTGTTAAGCTCAACAGTAATGCCACTTAAAGCTGAGCTGCACTGTTCAGACATTTTAGTTAGAATGGGTGGATGTTTTTTTATTTTTTTTGGCCTGGCTCTTGGGCCGGGTTGCTCCCTACCTCGCACATAAAGGTTAGCAGGGGACGAGTAGCGCACGCCTTCCACATTAGACGCCACGCACTCGTACTTCCCCTGGTCTGTCTCCTCGCTGTTCTCGATCTGCAAGGCACCTGGGAAATTACAACATGTGACGAAGACAAGAGGGGAGGGGGGAGAGAGAGAACAAGAGAGAAAGAGAGAAAGAAAGAGAAAGCAGGGAGCATGTGATTAGTCGATTTGTCAGTGACAATGCATGAAGGAGTCAGACAATCTTCTTAATGCATTGTATCTTGCATTTCTCAGGACCATTTTGTCAACAACTGTTTCTCTCTGCAATGCTAATGCAGATTACCATGGCGAACTGGGTCCCTCTCCAGCCTCAACCATCCGCGGATAACAAGAGGGTGAATTAAATAAATAAGAATGTGGACTGAATCAGTCACACTAAATTTGTAGCTATGTTGGTGTATGCAACTCATGTAAGAGATGAGATCTCCTTAAAACACTGCAATAAGGACAGAGTACTGATGTAAGTGTGATGAAAGGTAGGACTAATGAAAGGGGGGCTAAGATGGTCCTGTAACGTGAGTGAGACTAACAAACCGCCCTTTGCATGGCACTCACCAAGGGAGAGTGTGTGTGTGTGTTGGGGGAAGGGGGTCATGGGAAAAAATCCAGACATGTAGCTCATGTCCAAATGAACACTGGCATGGTGCATAATGCAGCAGCTCAGCTTCTCCGTAGTTAAACTGCTACAACAATTGTGTGATAACTGCATGTCAAAATAAAGACACATTTGAGTCTATATTGTGAATATTTAGGGAGTGGTATATATTATATTCATAAAGGCTGATATATTGACTGCAATGGGTTGTTTTTAATTATTTGTGTCATCCAAGTGCCAACTTCCAGGTCATTCTTTTCAATAGCCAGCAGGGGGCGACTCCACTGAAAACATAAGTCTGTTTAAGTCTTTTGAAGTACAGAATGATGTTCATTTTCAAAATTATTTACCATTTAAAGTTCAACAGACACGTTAGGGTAATGCTACCCTATCATCCAAGAAATATACACCTTTCACTTCAAAGTTAAACACCTAGCTAGGGTGACTACTAGCTGATAACTTCAGGCTCCAGATCTGTTCTGAGCATGCTCTGATTCCAAATAAAACAAATGGCCAAGAATCCAAATCTGAGGCTTCAATTCCAGTCCACAAACCAAAAATTGACATCAGTGTGGCTACTTACACTTCTTTTAGACAGTATACGGTGTTATCTTATCACCATGTGTATTGTTTTAATTACTCTTAACTCCATTTTTTATTTTATTTTAAACATATTCTCACAGGCTTTGATGAACCCCTAAGGATTCTGTGCTTTCAACTGACTGTTTATCATGTATGATATTTATCCTCTTGTTTGTGCAAAGAAACTCCTCCTAAATGCTCGGCAACAACACTGAAGGGGTGTGTGGGGGGGACAGAGGAGGGAGGTGAAACAACGGGCGTCAGATCATTCCTCGTTAGAGCGCTGTTGACGGCACTTCCTGATGATATCATTAGGGCTTCTGGCTGGCTCAGCAGACAGATTGCAGCCCAGGCCTCCCTGACAAACACAGCACCATCGCTCGTTAGCGTTTAGCCAGGAAGCATCAATACGCCAGCCGCTGCCCAGGATGCTTTGTAATATACCATAACCTACTCCATCACATCAGCAAGCGAAGTGAACACAATGTTGTACAAAGCTGCTATTCTGGAACATTGGTCTAATAACGCTTTTCAGCTGTGCCCCAAATGAGACCATCGATCCTGCTTAATTATAAAGATTAGTCACGCTTCCACCTTGGCCATGGCCTAATACTCTAAGAGTATTTTACACTTTGGAGTCAGTATATAGATATCTACGCCAAGAAAATAAAACCAACCTACAGCTAGAACAATCTATACTCTATTTTCCTTTTCTCCTTCTCCTCTTCGTTTCCCTTCCCAGCTCAGATCATCGCCCAGAGGGAGCTGTTCCTGGCACAGAGCTCACGAACCAAATGGAAATGTCTACCTGCAGAGTGCAGGTGGTGGAGTCTTCTCTGCGTTTATGCAGGGATCTGATTTGGATGTGTTTGATGTGTGCTTGGAACAGCAAATGCCAGCCTGGTGGCAGGTGGCTTGGAATGTGCTCAGAAGCCTACCGCCTCAACACCAGGGAGACCACAAAGTAAGGACTGTGTGAAGTTCAACTCCAGGTGGACAGTTCCAGAAAGCTCTGCCAGCGGCTCGTCAGCCTAAGTCCCTGCGCTGAATTCTAAAATCTTTGGAAGGCTGAAGTTGAAGTTTCAATGCTTCATAAATAGTAATGCTGAAGGGCTTGTGGTAGGCCACAGCCCTCTGTTTTGTTGACTGCTACTAAAAAAGGTAAATCAGAAGAAATGTTCTATATTTCATTTCATTTTGTCATGCGCCAACAGCTGAAGGTCTTCAGATACGAATGCTTCCAACAAATACAAATGTCTCTATCTGAAAATAATATTCAACAAATGTCATCTGAAGGTCAACAAAACACGACCACCAACATGCAGAGGGTGACAGATAATGAGCCAAACAAAATTAATTGAGAGCCAATTAAAACCAACATTGGCGGCTGCAAATTGCACCTCTTGGCGAATGAGAGACGGCAAGCAGGGGAGAGAGAAATGGAGGGAGTGTTTGAGGGGAAGGAGGGAGTTTCATCTGTTTCTCTCCATCTTTGGTGGAGGCTCCTCGCTAGGTGGCTTTATCTTTTGTTTCCAAGCCCCCACTGGCTTCATTACATATTCTAGCTATTATTTAGTTGAGCTGTGAACACATAAAGACTCCTTCCACTGGCAGAACAAAGAGAAAGGGAGAACGAGTGAAGTAGGAAAAAAGCGAGGAAGGAAAAGGCATAGAGAGAAAGCAAGAAGGAGAGATAGGAGGGGGATGTAGAGGAACACTGACATAGAAGGAGGAATGGAGATTTATTCTTGTTCGTTTATCAAATTTCTTATTTTCTGAGTTAAACTTGTCTATATTTATTCCCTAAGCCTGACTCTCATAAGGAGCCCAGACATGATTTTCACCCTTTATTTTGAAATAGATTAACACTGAAAAATGAATAACAACAACAAACAGCAGCAAAATACTGATGCTTTTAATTGCACACACTGGATAAAATTAGATCTGTATGAACAAATGTTTGATGAAGGAAGCCCTGAAGGAGAGGGACAGAAAAGGTAAGATGGAGAACAAGAGAGAAATCACAACTAGGTTCTATTTTAAGAGGCTATATGCATCTCTTTCTGTTACATTCACACAGTGGAGATGTGATATCCCGCTGGTGTTACATGTGTTGTGTCTACATTGTAATTTTCACTTTCTTTTCATCTTAGTTTTAAGATTAAAAGAATTAACCTCCTTTAAATGCATATTTACATTAATGCAACCTGATATTACATTCAATTCCTTTCACTTGTGGTGAACAGGCACTCTGAAGCCTGATGATATGAGTATTTAAAAACCTGGAAGGGCTTTAAACACACCAGCCAAACAAACCATTTTCAATGCCCTTTCTCCAGCAGCAGCATGCAAGTGCATATGTGCACACAAAACAAACTCCACCCTTTGAAAACTCTTGTCACCAGCATGTGTCTCTTCCCTCCTGTTTCCTTTTGTCTTTTTTTTTTTTTAATATGACTGCGCTCTCTGTGTTTTGCATAATTGCACTCGCTCTACCCTGCCAGCCTGTGGCTCACCAGAGCGCAAGTGGCCAATGGCATTTTTTTGTCTTTTATCAAGAATAGAGAAAACACGAGAAATGAAATAAATGAGGAAAATTATCTTTCGCAAGCACAATAAAAACCACGTACCAAGTCTGTTTGCACAATGGGAATTTAGTGATAAAGACTTGGCTGGCGACAAACAGCAATTTATGGTGTTTCTTATGAAGCAGGTCCTATATGGAGCCTAATAGCATGTCTTGCCTTTCTTCAGCTGTGAAGTTTTATCACAAGTATGAAAGAAGTTTGTTTTGCCTGATGTCATGAGGACACATGAAAGAACACTTTGCTTGCCAGGAGATGATCAACAAAAAGCATGGCTCATATTCCTTTACATCATATCAGTACAGTTTGACTTTGCCAACTAATTGTTTTAACCCTTGTGTAACAATCTGTATACCACTCTCTAAAGGTTAAAAAGAATTAACCCCTGAAAGAAAGCAGCAAGACTTAATTTTCACCCTCCAATTGTTTTTGCATGAAGACACTGGAGAAGAACTTCTTCACACACTTGAACTGTAAATGTTTTTTAGAAGGGAAAGAATAAGAGTCCTTAACCTTTTGGCAACAAATTTAAATAATAGTTCATATGGTGCACTGGAGATTCCAAATACAAAATGCTTGTATTATTGAAAATACACTTATAGCTTTCATAAAAACATAAACAAAGCAATGTTTTACTATTTGTAATGTCTGGGTCACTTTCAGAAAAATATTTTTTTTTGTGGTTAATGATACTGGGCTGTCAAATTTATACCCATAGCCCTTTATAGGGAACTCATTAAAACACTTGGAAATTGAATGTTTCAACCTAAAGTGTAACTGGTGGACATTATAAGACTTTTACCATACTTTCAAAATGTTTATTTTTATGGTGCAAATCAAGGTCAATTTAGGAATTACTATACTGTTGTTATTATTCTAATTGGTCAGATGCCACTGTGATGTCACTGTCTGTGATACAGCATGATGTTCGCTGATTGGCTGGAGAAATCCAAGTAGTTCTACAATCTCATGGAGATTTTGGACCTAATATGGTCCTTTCCCGATAAAAGGTTAAGACAAGGGAACACATATGGCAGGTACAGAAGTACTGCAAATTTTATTACATTCTATTGCAACCATTTAACTTCAGCTGTGAGACTCACCTGTATTTACCAATTGAGCACTGCTTTAGTTCATTTTCTCAAGGACACTTAAAAAAGGACACAGAATGGGAGCTGTTTTAGGTACTGAACCTTGGAAGTCCACTTACAGGCCACCCAGCAAACACTGCCCCCCGCTGAGTAATTATTCATGTTTTTCTGGGTCAGAGGAGAAAAGATTGGTGCCACTTTTTCCCTATCTGTCTTATTCCATGATGTGTGCTGCACCATTAGGATCCAAAACAAGAAAAAAAAACAGCAGCTACAGTCGAGTCCCTGATAATAATGACTTCACTTCCATGTGGACCAATTAGTCTCCATCTCAGTCAAAGTGACCCTCCCTGCTCACCAACACGCACAGCCTCCAGTCTCCGCTGCTACCCACTCCTGGCTGTCTTGCAGCATGTTCCCTGCCTTCATCCATTCGATAAAGAGGGCTGTAATGGGCAGGGGTCTGGGACATTTGTCCCAGCCGTGACAGCTGCCCTGGTTAACAGCGCTGCTTGCCGCAGGCTGATCTGATGAGGAGCGTTGAGGTGCCAAGGTGTGATAACAAAGAAAACTGCCTGGGCAGAGTTCAACAAATACATGTTTTTGAAGGCCAATTCAGAATCTGGAACAGACAGTCTTGTTCCAAAGCTGTTAAGAGTGGACACTTTGCACCAGTAGACTTCAAAACATTAAAATGTCATATTTCCATTGCAAAACTGAGATGTTCTGCTACATTTCAACTATAGCAGGATTTCTGTAGCTATAAACAAGCAGGAAACAATTTCAGAGAATGTCTCATTTTTAAGAAAATATCAACGCTGACAAGCCCATATATAGAACGACTTTTAGTTTTTGTCTATGTTGTGCAGACAGGAAAATGACAAAAGTGTAATGACAGGGAAAGTCGGACGAAAAGAGACAGAAAGAGATGGCTTGAGAGTCTCATTTATGAGAGGTGCGGTGTGCAAAAGGGAGGCAGAGAGAGAGAGAGAGAGAGAAAGAGGAAAACAACCAGAGAGGGGTGGGAGAAGAGTTGAATAGACAGACAAGCACAGAAAAACAGAAGGACAGATGAGGGGATAAAAGAAAAGCAAGGAGGGGCAAGCATGGATGATTAATTTCAGAAAGTGCCTGAAGCCGCGGTCTACCCACCCCCGTTGCTGCTTTGTAGCAGCTTTGCCATGTGTACCCCCCACCACCACCCTCCCAGTCCCATTTGTGTAATTCAATTAGTGTGCTCCAGCGGGCCTTGATTGATTTGTTTAGGCGATCAACAAAATAGCTGGCCAACTCTCACTCTTTCTTTCCCTCCCTTTTGCTCCTTCCGCAGCCCACTCAGGCCTGCCGGTGGCACACTGTTCTTTTCATCATTTTATCTCTCATTTTCAGTTCATGTCTCTCATTAGTCTCTCATTTCTCATCTCCTTTCCTGTCGTTCCCCTCCTATCCCAACACTGCTCGCTTAAGCTCTACTACAGTGCAATTAAACCCTAAATTAGCACCTTACTGGATAAGTGGATAGACACTCAAGTAATAACCTTTTCCACTACATGAATTACACTTACTGACTGGCATGGAAAAGTGCAAGATACAACACCTTAAGCACGAGCAGAAAGCCAACTAGAATTCCCACATTTCACACCGTGTTTGTGTTTTAATATCATTTTTTTCACATCATGTGTAAACATTCAAAGCCCAGTAGTAGCCCACTTCGCTGAAAGTTTTGGTTCAGATGGGGGTTTAAAAAAACTCTGCAGATATTGCTGTAGTGCCGAACATCAGATCCAGGCAACAACTTGAAGGAAAGTAAAAAAAAAAAAGTAGCAGCAAACAGCTAATCTGGACACACAAGTGTGGAAGTGCCCTTAGCCCTCCGTCTCCCTTCCCTTCTGTCTGTGCCCTGTCACTCAGGCACGCTCTGCCACCACACCAAGGTCATTATACTGTGATCGCACCAGCATGGTGTCCCACGTGTGACGCCATTGTTGTCAGCGCCCATCTGCTGGCTTGTAACGCTCGCATGAAGTCCGTAATGAAGCAGGTAGGGAGTCCAGCTACCTTTCTACCTACACTTACCTCAAGGCCAGCACCTGGGTGGCCCTGAATGGAAAATTAATGCACATTTTACATTTTGGGAATCTGTTGTATCCCGGGAAGCTGTGACGTGGATTAATGTGACGCACATCAACTTTTACTCTTT
>JAOWBC010001052.1:10948960-10959996 GCA_028566105.1 Hypoplectrus providencianus | reverse complement strand
ACTTTGCCATCCTCTATAGGACAGCATCCATCAGTTACCCCCTGAGGCTTCAGAGTGTGGCTGAAGAGAAAGAGCAAACAGGTAGCCCTCAAAATTGTCAACTGCCATCTGATCAACAGAAGACAACCGTAACAACTTTTATCTGTGTTGTCTTTTTGGAAATGTCTTTATTGCTTAAAAAAATGAAATCCTGAAGACCCGAGATGGCTACTCAAAGTGCTGAACACATGAGAAAATGGCAACCGGGTGGGCTTAGGCATGCAGGCCTTTTTCTCATCAGCATAAATCCTGCCTGGCTGCTGAATGAGCTTTCCAGCAAAAGCGCTACAGAAAAAAAAAGGCAAGAGCTAACATTACCTTTTGAGAGTCTTGCTATTGAAACAAGGGAAAGTAATTTCCTTTTCTACCCTCCTACATACACAAATAGTTTGACCTGTTAGCAAAATATACCCAGCTTAAAATGGCTGGGTATATTTTTGCAAGTAGTTCAAAAAGTCAGGGGGAGTATAAAATGTGGCCAAATGTAACTATCATTTGAGCCCTCACCCTCTACCATGGGCAATAGAGCCTAAGCTGGAGATTTGTAAGCCAGTGGGGATGTGGTCCAAATTGGCAAGAGAAGAAAACGCTCTCTTGAGAAAATATTTGGCCAAGACCAGAGGGTCAACCCAGCCCATGTGTGGAATTGGTTGGTTCAGCCATACAACGGTCCTGCAGTGACCTTCACCTGGAAAGAACTCAAGATTCTTTCAGCCCCTTTCAGTGCGTGCTACACTTTCCAAGGTTATTTCTGGGAGGTGGAGCTGTTATTGTGATAACCGAAGTTTGACTGTTTACACCTCAGTATAATACAACTGTATGGAAGTGAAAGAGTTTAGTATGTCTCACCAAGAAGACAAAAATACTGTAGGCTATGACTGCACAGGAATAATTGTCTTGGATTCAAGCAGAGTCCAATTATTTCCTCAAAGCCTGCTGTCTCGCAACACAGCAGAGAGAAAGAACTAGACATGACAGGAGGCATCAGCAGTGTAAAATCTGGATAATATGGTCAGGAGAAAGTACATAAGGCAACAGCGACTTCCAAGGTAACCTTGCACACAGTACTTATGACGCCAAATAGTCCTTTAAAGTTAATGCAGAAAAGGTGGTTAAACTGAGCAACACAAGTCTCTCTATGTATATTAGCATTAAAGGGAAGCAGGATGTTGCTTCAAAAGACTTGCTCAGCGAGTCTTCCTCATATAAATATAAACTGTGCTGCTTTAAGGTGGACTGTGATACTTTCTGTAACCACCTTTACAACTTCTACTGCTGCTTGTCCTTATTTTGCCTTTTTAAGTTCCAGTGTTGGGGGGAGGGGGGGTGAAAGAGGATAAAGTAGGCAGGAGTGTGGGCGAAACAATTGTACAAGTTTAGCATAAATAGAAAAGGAACATAGTGGCAAAAGAGGACAAGGGTGAGGGGGAAGCAGGAGATGCATGCATTTTGGAAAGTAGTTTAAATATGCCATCTGCTTCAAGGAGAGTGGGTGGGCTTTCTGGGCTTTGCAAAGACACTTACCAAAGGTTTCTGAAAATGACAATGCAAGAGGAAAGTAAATAGAAAAAAGGGAAGAACAACATAGTTCATTTTAGGTTAAGGGTAAATTGATTGCCACGCAAGAATTACAAGGACTACAGTTTAGTTGGGCGTTTTTTTTTAACAGTTTTACCGTCAGATACCATGTAAGAAGATGCTACTTTTTTTTTTTTTTTTTTTTTTTACGTATATGTCAGGTTAAATAAATGCTATTTACAATTCATGAATCTATTTTTTTTTGTCAAAAAAAACAACAATTAGCCAATTTAGGTGTCAATTGGAAAACGGTTAAAGAGTCTGAGTTTGTTTTTAGTTGTACTTTATTGGCTGGTTTATGACTTGTTTTAATCCTGTGTTATGGGTCAAAGCCAAATGAAATGTGTTGAAGACTCTGTGATGTGAGACACATCTGAGTTTCAGACACAGATAGAGACAAACACATAAAGAGAAAGACAACCAAACATCAGCCTGTTTCAGTTAGAACAAACAAAGACATTTGACAAAATCATGAAAACAGATAAAAGACAGATGATACAGAGGTCAAGACAACAGACGGAAGCTGGATTTATTGGTCCATCATAGAGGCTTAAAACTGTGAAAAAAGTGAACAGGAAATTCAGTTTTTAGATCAGAGCTGGCCTTCCATATGATTCTAAACCATCTAAGAACTTTCTTCTGGAGTCGAAAGGGAAACCAGCTGAAAATATAACCTCAGAAAGAAACACTTTAAGCTCTCAGATATGAATCTAATTCTAGACAAATCTGGAATATCTTTTATAGCCTTGAATATGTAGAGTTTTCCATCATGGTAAAATTCCAATGTAGCAATATTTGAGCATGTAAAGTTACCCCATGGAGCTTTTGACAGATTGTAGTGCTGTGGAGCAAGACTGTATGTACAAACAGATCCTTTTATTTCATGTGAAAGGAAATGCTCTGACATGTTTGTTGGACCTCAAGGATTCATTTTGGCAAGAAACACTTAATGCAAACAACCCTGGTTACTTTACAAGATGCCACCATAGTGCACCTTTAAGGTTCAAGACTCAAATTGCTTGAGAGAAGGCTGGAAGTGCAATAAGATGAGCATGAAAGTATGAAGGTGAAAACATTTACGTTAAATCTCTCCTCCTCAAAAGCACTAGCTGACAGCCTTCTCCAGAGCATCAACTTTTCTGTATGTTGTAATGATCCCAGAAGGAGCAATCAGACACAAATTTCAATAGCAGGTCTTGCTTTGAAATCTTTAAAGTCAAATGTCTACCTTTACAACCGTGCCCAAGAAAGCTAAATATGAAACATCTAAAATTAAAAAGCATCTGAGCAAGCTGTGGACTTGGTAACGCATAAATAATGAGATGACAAATTGATTCTTCTGAGTGTACAGCTCACGAGGGCCACAACTGGGGCACGCACTCAGTGGCAACAGTCTCTTTATTTAGTGGTGTCTACACTGATTTACGTTTGCAGCAACAAATCAAATAGGAGTCATTGGATTTTTCGAATGGTGACAAATCATCGACCTAAAATATCTACCCCTTATTGCCCGAGGCAACTCCAGGGCCTGCACTTAATTAGCAATATAATTAGACTTTGCCTTACTGGGCCTCTCAGTGGGGTTTAATCAATGGGAACAAGACAACATATCAGCCACAGAGTTGTGTCAGTAGAACATGGACCTTGCTCTCATTGTCTACTATGACACACTTCTGGGATGTTGTGAATCATTTGACCTCATTCAGTAACATTCCGCTCTTAAATCTAATTTGTTATTTTCTGCACTATTTCTGGAAATTGATCGGTCAGAGCATGATGGTTATAAAACTTGACCTTTAAGCTTATGTTGTAATAGTTTAAATGAATCCCAAATGATTTGATGTTTAAACACTTTAAAGATAGTTACACCCAAGTTCAGTTGGGTCAACACAGGTTTGTTTTTGTTTTCAACACGTTGGATTCTGTCTGTTTGTCCTTGGTTGTAATTCCCTGAAAGAGTTTTATTTGAAGCAATGTTTCAGAGTGTGTCACAGTAACGTCCTTACCAAACATGTATGTTCCAAAGCTGGAGATATAGATAAGTTGTAAAGCAAAAAAAGTTGTCTAAGTTACACTTTTATAATATCTAACAAATTGTGGTAAAGACACTGGCTCCACATTCGCTGCAAAGCACAAAATCAACCGTGTTAATAACAGAATGTCTTGAAATCAAACAAGTTCTCAAGCTCATGACAGGGAAAAAGGCAGTAACATTTTAGGCAGGCTTTCCTTACCTGAGCGTAGCTGTTTGATTCGCCCATTACTTGCACTGGGGTCAATGGGCAGGAAGTCTTTGTACCAGGTGATTTCTGGGTCAGGGTTGCCACTGGCGGCACAGAGCATGGTGGCTGTTCGAGTGCGCTCCACCACTTTGAGCTGCGGGCCCATGTCAATGTTAGGGAAGCCCGGTGGGAGCAGGTCCTCTGTGAGAAGAACAGGAGAAGAAGAGGGTTTTCAGGAGTCCTCTGGCTGGCACACTTTTAGGACTTTAGTAATTTAGCTTGTACCCATCTCTACTCGAACTGAGAACTACACGTGATTTCAGAAAATAATGATTTTAGTGCAGGGATATTTTGTTCTTTGGAAATGAATTTTGTGCCCCACATGGAGGACTTGGTGACAATTTAGAACATTTGCTAACGTTGTAGTGCATTTGCTATAGAAAGAAAATTCAAGTTAATGCAATAACTGACCTATGCATTTATTTTTTTTTTACTGGTCTTTTAAATATTTTATTAAAAAATTTAAATAACTATTTAAACTGCCATTAGCTCTTTGTAATATGATGTTTACATTATGGAAAAAGTAATAGTGGCTTAAAGTTAATATGTGATATAAAAGTTAAAAAATAAAAGCTGCATTAACATGGTATTATGTGTACCTAACTGTACTTACTAAACTATTTTTCAGGAATGAATACCCAATTTAATTTGGATATCGCCCATGTTACCATAAACCTTGAAATCATGGACCTCATTCTCAAATTCCCTCAAAAGTAAAAAAGGAAACAGGCTGACTACAGAGCCTAATTATCTATTTGTATTCAACATTGTGCTTCATCTCAGAGGACTTCCTAATCCCAATTTACCCTTGACCAGTGAGACAAATGCACCTTTGGAATGTGAGATTATAGCCAGCCATCTACAGTAGCCAGATAAATTAATAAACCATTTGAGGCGATAAGACTTGAAGAAACTGCATTTCATTAAGAACCAGGCCCTCCCAGAGGGCGGCGTTGAGGCATCAGAGAGGTTTAGGAATGACGACCAGGGAAAGCAGCCATTGTGCTTTCTTTGACTTCCTCCTTCTCAGAAATTGGCTCCTGATGGTTGGAGAAACCATCGTGTAGCCAAACACTACATATCCGCTGTCAACTAGCCTGTCCATTATGAACCATCTGTCTTAATAAAACGGCCTTAAGGAAGACACTGACTCCCTGCACATATTCTCACTAAAACAAACGGCAAATGAATGGCTTGCGGTGCAAATAGAAGATCAAAGATAAATTCATACCATTAATGGAAAAAAGAAGCTCTGTAATCCTGGTGATTTCACAATGTAGTTCCATCATGTTCAGTGAATAAATGACTCGCAAGTCCATTTGAGATTGCACAGAACTCTGTAAAATCACCACTTGGTTCAGACACATAATAACCATGAACATTCACTGACTGAAAAACAATCGGTTTGATTTCACTCTGGCCTTGAAGGTGCAAGGGTGGTGTAATAGGCTGTCAATTTTGTTACACTTACTCAAAAATCATCAAACTGTCCAGCAAAGGCTGTAACACCCTAGCAGCGAGTACTCCACCCCCTGATTGAGCTATTATTCCTCCGTTAAGAGTTGACAGCGTAGTGTGCTGTATGGTCATTGTTCTCCTTATGCAGACTTCCTGATCTCTCGGGGCAATTAGTCCCATGGGTCAAATCACTTGACATCTGCAGCCACAGACGTGACTCATTGTGAGATGATGAGAGCCGAGGGGGAAAGCACCCTGAGCTGGAATATGCATCAGAAGCCCAGGGACATATCCCGACTGAGAGGAGATTGACTGACTCAGATGGTGGCCAGTGGCACAGCGGGGGTCACTGTTCATCAGGAGGGAATGTGACCTCGTGTCCATTCTGCAGACATTGGGGGTTAAGGGAGGGGCTGACACCCGCAAAGCGCTAAATTAAAGGAAATTGGGACATACTAAATTGATTTTGCAAGTCGTGTAATGTAAAAAATAAGGTTGGTCTGTCTGCCTTTAATGGAAATGCAATCCATTTTACATTTTAGACCAATAAGACTGAACAATGACATCATGCTAGATATAAAAATCTTCATAAAACTTTAATCTTTTAGTCATGCCAGTTAAGTTTTTCAAAATAAAAGATGGCAATTTCTAAAGTATGATTGACATAGCATATATAATGAATTAGCCCTAAAAGTCTGCAATCTTTTATTCCATGTGTTGTTTTATGCACTGGGCTTGTATGGAGAGGCCTGAGTTTATATTGTTTGTGTTCACTTTTTGAAATATTGAATCTTGGAAACTAAATGACATATGGGAGAACAGCAGGAAGAACCGAAAGGCCTCAAAACTAGGTCCAGACAGGTTACTAACTTAGGCTGACATCAACAGAGCACAATGAATATTTTAATGCTTGGTTCAGAGAAGTACAGACGTTTACACTGTTTTAGGCTCTGTGCTGTATCCTCTCCATCGATTATTAATGATCACCCCTGTATAATCTCTTTATACCGAGTTCCCCTGAAGCTTAGAAAAGCAACAGCAAGTCTTCACTTCACTTTAGAAACTTCAGAACAAGTCAAAGCAATATGTTCTCACAAACCCCCTCTTGTGTGTGTCATCAATGATCTATGTATAAGATGCCGTAAAAGGTGCTGCATTCTCGTAGCCCTCTAGCCAGTTCTGTCTGCGAAAGGTAGGTCTGGTCTGCACTCTGGGTGTTCTGTGTCTGCTTTCTGATGTATTTGATGTTGCAGAGCCGTATCTGTGCTTCGCATCACATTAACATTGCATTCATGGTTTGAAAACAGAACACAGAGGCCTGCGCAGACTACAGTAATGAAGCTGAAAACATACGCAGAGTAAGTGGATTTGAGACTAATGAAATTAGGCAATTGACAGGGGGAATCTGCCTGAAGGAGTGCAGGAGGGGAGAATAAAGGTGGGTGAACAAACAGCCCGACCAAAACAGCTGTAAACAAGAAGCAGGGATGGTGGATTCATGGAGAGATGATGCTATCGTTACAGCTGTTCTGACCTGATACAGCACCGGCAGCCGTTCCTGAATAAATGGCATGTATGCTGCTTGCTTACTTCCCCAGGAATAGAATCTGATACCATCTCTTCCCCCTGAAGCTTACAGGCTCTGTCGATAAAGGCGGCCATGCAAAAATAAATAGATCACTCATCGAGGGAGTGTTACTTCAGGGTTAGCCAGGCTCACTCTGAAGAGATGGCAAACCAATGACATGCGCTGATAGTATCCTAGAATTCCCAAAGGGCCAGTCACCCATAATGGCGTAGCAATTGCATTTGTATGATGTGTACTGGGGGGTTCACTGCGATGAAAAATCTTGGCAGGGAAAACAGAAATGACGCTAGTGCACCATTGGTCAATGACAACGTCGCTGTTTATTTTGCCGGGAGCAACCTTTGTCACTTAAGCCAACAATCATCCTACTATAGGGCCACAAGACACATGCTGCAGTTACACACTTCATTGTGCTGAAATTGTCAACATATCACTTTTGAATTAATTCTTCCATCTAGCAGATACAAGCATTCACTCACATTATTTTTTTTTCTTTATCACCTTCCAGTTGCCAAAGCTAAAATATGAATGAAAGTATACAAACAAATTATCTAATTAAGTCTTATCTTATCCGTCATTTTGAAAAATAAGCCTCAACCATTAGGTGACAAAAAACAAACAAACAAACAAACACACTCCACAGGTATATTTCTTTCATCAGTGAATCTTAATATTACCAGCATGCAAACAATCTAATTTGTTGGGCCTCATTGTTTTTTTTAAGTCCCACGTGGCAGCAATGACAAAGGACTTTTAAAAACACCACCAGGACCACTCTGAACTTAATCAGACTAAAAATTATATATCCACAAACATGTTTCCATGGTGAAGAATGCATAAGAAAAGAATGGTTAGCCAGGATTTAATGTAATGACAAACCGTTCATGCAACAGCTGGCATGCTCAGCATGACTCCAATGCCAAGCCTCATACAGGCTCAGGTTGACCTTATATCAATTTAGATTTTTTTCATTCTCTCTGGGGGTTTTTCAGGGTTGGCTTGAGTGCCATCATTATCCATAATTGTCTTTAATTTCGCTTCGCCATTTAATATCATTACACAAGTGACAGGTGCAAAGCCTTTAATCAGCCTCTGGTTAGCTTAGCCACTGCCCGGCTGTTAATCTGCAGACTCATGCCTGCTGTTGCGTTCTGCTTTCTGCTCTCTATCATGCTAAGTGTGGCCCTCTTAAAAGGTCCGTCCTTTAGACTCATTTAACTTTCCTGACTAATCCCAGTCCCAGTGATTCATTGCTACCAAACCCAACATCTCTTTTCTAGAAAAAATCAGAGTCTGTTATGGCCAGAAATGCACGGAGGCCCACTGCGCTATACAAACAGTTTGTGAATATGTCGTTTAATGGGCCCTTTTTTTCCAGGAAACAGTTTAGTTATATATCTTTGTCCACCAATGAATTGAGACAAAGAATAAAACCTGCCACTCCATCATTGACCACAGTGTTAGTCCTGAGCATTGGCCTGGGACCTTATATTACTATACTGCACGACATCTATTTTTACATGATGTCAAAATCTTTGCCACAGTGGCTTTAAAGGTGCTTTTTCTGAGCCATCAATTATCTCACGCAGAGGAGAGAGCTACAGCGAGAGAGAAAGGGAGAGAAGTAAAACCCGACTGGCTGAGTGCAGCAAATGCCGTGGGGTGCTCCACCGTCCCCCGCACCCATTACTCATATTATTATTTTCACTTACTGAAATGATTTAATTTCATCAGCAGCGTAATCAGGTTAACTGATTACCCAGCGCCACAGCATAGAGACACAGGCTTTAAGCAGGTCTGTGCATGAATACCGCAGAGGGGAGAGACTGGGTGAGAGCGAGGCAAAGGAAGAGCGAGAGACAGACAGTGAGAAAGAGAGAAAAGGAAACCGGTGTAGAGATGAGAAGCTGCAGAAAGCGAGGATGGTAAATAAAGTGGAAGAGGAAGAAGAATACCGGTGGCGCGCTCTCTTTCACGCCCGTATAAATAGATGTTTAACTAATGGGCAGCCCCATAGAGAATGCAGTTTCATCTGCACCTACAACACAGATACAACTGTTCACATCAAACAGGAAGGTCAGACGAAAGAGAGGAGTGCTTGTGTTAAGAGGGATGTTCTGTAGTACAACTGGGGTACAAGTGTGTTTTTGAAGGTCTATTTTCTAGAATGGTCTATGTGAGTATACATCTGTAATTACAAGTATATGAACTGAAATGAAGTAAATACATCTCCAAAAATGCACACATTTTAAGCAACTAAGTAGTAGGTTATTTAGGACCCAATCCATGGTAGGCACAGGGCAGAATAGTTTCCCCAATTTCCACCACTAGAGTGAGGACGATGTCTTCTGGCTGATGTTATCTGATGATAATTGTATATTCATAGATTATTAGCTGTTGGTATGCGCATATGTTGTCCAATATGCACCAACAAGAAAACTTTATATGGAACATATGATGCTTGAGGTGATTTAAAACAGTGTAATCCTCACATAGTTTATTAAGCACTAAAATGTTCATTCAATAAAAAGCATCCACAAACAGACAGTAAGGAATGGGACAACTTGTCCAAAGATGGTACAAAATATAATGTTTAAAAAAAAAAAAATTAGGGAAGTTGCTTAGGGAAGTGAGGAGGAAAGTAGATTGCTGATGAGCTCATATCATTGCAAACCTGATGCTAAATCCACACAGATTTTTTTTCCAATCTTAAAAATGCCATACCAGGCAGCTATACTGGTAATCCAAAATACTTCCCCCTTAATTTGGAACTGGTCTAAAATATCCCATAATAGTTAAGCCCACAAGGTTACTTCATAAATCACATATTGGTTACACAGTCCTGATGGTTCTTCCACTGACCATATATACTTGTCTACTAAGAATCAAGTAGTCTGCATTTTCCTAACTGAGAGTACATTCAAGACCAGTTGAACCTATATGCTGTGTGTGAAACCAGGTGTGAGCTTCTGGTCTTTATTCCATACAAACAGCACACTCGTCTGTTTCACTGAGCAGCTTTCTTTGTCTGTGGTTGACAGATGGCAATGCGGAAAAATGTATATTCTCGAATCGAACAGAAGTTAAGAAAAATATCTGTAATTGTCCTATCTTCAATGCATCTCTCCATCACATTCCCTGAAATCTATAACCACTGAGATTTCTGTTGAATTGTTTGAGAAATATACAAAAGACGACAGGGGAACAGTGACACAGAAAGAACCCGGGACAAAGAAGAATAGCAACACTGGGGGAATCTAATCACAGTGTCTCTGGCCCCGGCACCGATAGCCCTCTCTGGATAGCCATCTCAGCTGAATAATGGTTATTATACAGCGAGCACTCAACCTCTACCCCCCTGCTCTGTTCCCGGAAAGACGCCCGATGTCCCATTGGTATTCTTCACACCTAGCACATCTAGCCACCAAGGGCAACATTTACATCCAAATCTCCGAAATTCAACCCGAGAGAAACAGTCTGGAAGACCAGACCAGGGGCTGAGGAAAGAGTGACAAGGGAAGAGAGAGGCAGAGATTGAAAAAAAAAAGTGGGAGGGACATTGAAAGCAAGGCAGAAGTTTGCAGCATTGCTTATTGTGCTGCAAAATGAGTTTGTTGGGTCAGCTTTGTGTGCATATTAAGACCCCTCAGGGTGAAACATCTATTTGCTTTATTTTTTCTTATTGGAGTTTTATATGCATTTCACACTTTACTTTAGAATTCAAGGTATCTGTTAGTTGACTCTATGCCCAGTAGGTCTCTGAGGCTGAGAGAGAGTAATAAAAAAATCCATTCTGGAATATTTCTGCTAGAAATATATGTATGTTTTAGAATGCTTGTGTGCTGTATATGCAGATGAAATGCATGACTCTTTAATATATATTTTAAAATGTTTGCACGTGACTCACAAGAACTTCAGTATTCAAACTGACTGTCTGAAGGTTTGCAAGCACTTTCCACTCCGCGTCCAATTCAGAAAACAGGCCCATATTAGGCCACATTCAGAAGCTGTCATCAGCATGGAGCTGAACGGCGAGTCGACAGCCGGTTTGCCAAAGAAAGACAGTGATTGCAGCCAAGAGGTGAAGGGAA
>JAOWBC010001052.1:10929112-10941234 GCA_028566105.1 Hypoplectrus providencianus | reverse complement strand
GTAGTAGTAGACTTAAACACACCACAAACACTCTGTCACACACAGGCTGTCAACCATGCATACTTGCACACACATCAGAAACTGCCTCATACACGCACACACACACACACACACACACACACACACACACACACACACACCTGCTCATGTTTCACTATGTGTCTTATTAATTTTTCATCCTGCGTGTCTGATGCCCCGGACTCACCTTTTTCTCCCTGAAATGAGCACACAAAAAAATAAGCATTCAACCCTTCAACACCAAAACAGCACGACATTAGCACTACAAAGAGAAACCACAGACAAATCAATGCAAAAGAAAAATGTAAATGTAAAAACAGAAAAACGCGCATCTGCAAAAAGTAAGTTTAAGGAGGGAAAGTTTTCTCTTTAACAATCATATGTTTGTGAGGAAATGTAAAATGTAGTTTAAAGAGGTTACAAAAACCCAGGGGGTCATGAATGGACTCAAGGGGAATATTTCACAAAATTGGATGTGTGTTTGTGCTGTTGCTTGTTGGATTTGTACAGGGAATACTGATGAAATGAATAGCAAGGAGGAGAAATTTTCTCTCTGGTTTTCTCTTCTCGTCATCTCTCTTTTCTCAAACTGTCTCTTCCTCTCTGTCTTGGCCTGGGCTCAGACTTTATATTTGAAACAATTTTGAAATCGGATTGCATCATACACACTGGAAAACTCACTTTTTCTTAACTTTGCTTGCAAACAAACCCACACCAAACCCACAGAGATCAGAATGGTTCATGTCATAACCCTAATGTAATTTTTAGGCTAATCTTTAACCTTTATTACCATTGCCTCTCAATATCTTAATCTAGTTTTGCTCATTATAGCTGGGGAAGTATTTCTAAGCAAAGCAAACACATTTTTGCAGAACAGCAAAGGCATTTCAATACCAAGGTAAATGGTTTTGTCTTTAAAATGACAAACATAGGAATAAAAATCATCTGCCAAATCTGTAGGATGCTCTGCATTTGGAAATAAAACTGATCCATATATGTTCCAGCACATCCTACAGAAACCGATCTGTATTTCAGAACACACCCACCGTTAATTACACACATCACCCTACAGCCTCTGGTCCACTCTAACAGGGTGTACATTCACTCCGTCACACGCAGAGAACCCACTGAAATACAAAGACAGAAGATTGGTAGGGACAGGAAAGTGTGTGCAAGAGAGAGATAGAGAGCAGAGAGCCTGGAACATAATGGCAGAGATATTGTGTAAGAGAGACAGAAAAAGGGAGATGGAGAACAGAAAGCAAAGGTGAAGACAGGAAATAGAATGTCTTAAGGCCTGGCCCGGAGCCACAACTAGTTGAAAGGTTGATTGGTCTCCGTCCCTTTAACTTTTCACTCTGGTTCTCCTTCCCTCTTGCTGCGGCTCACTATTTTTTCCCCATTCACATCATTACACCTCTGTCTGCCTCCCACCCCCATTTCACCCTTCTTTCTCAACCCTTTTCCCATAAAAAGAATTCACTGGGCTTGATCTCTGCACAGACTGTTCATGTATCAGGATCCGGAATCCCATTAAAATTCACCATTACCTGCTCCTTCACAAGAGAGCGGCCAATTAGCAGACAGCCTGATCAAACAGTCGGCACACTACGCCCCAACTCCCCTCTGGGTAATGGTGGGTGCGTTCTTGAACCTGACCGGCACAGTGTGGCAGATGGGCGGAGTTCACAGTCAATTTAAAACCAGCAAATGAAACGGCACATGCAGCTTGTGTTGAACTGATTCCACGTGTAGCAGGAAAACAAAAGCCCACTTGAACAATTAACATAATAAACTAGAATTACCTCCTTGTGGCTGTGTGCCTCTACAAACCAGGCTAGTTGCTGTTTCAATCCCTGCCTGCCATTGCAGTAGAAAATGGCAACAGATTCCAACATGGATGCTTGACATTGATTTGTATCCAATGTAATTGGAAATATGGTACCTCCTCCTGTTCTGTTCTTGAATTACTGAAATAATAAATTAATGCCAGAAAAGTGCTTTTGTAAAGCATTATGATGTCACTGTTCAGTTACCCTTTGATGTGTTTGATATGGATTTAATTCATAATTTTATTTGGTAACACATTTGTGTGAAATTGTGTTATAAGGGTTAGGGTTAGGATGAAATCGTGAGTTTGTGTTGTGTGATGTCTCAGCTACCCCTTTAAGACAAAGTAAATTTGGAGGTAGTGCCAATTTAGAACTGGATCCTAATATTTAATAGCCAAACACCACCTCTTCGCCAGGAAAACTGGTTCCAGAATGGCACCAACTTCCTTTGCCGGTCTCAAACCATGATCATCTTACTTTAGGGTCTGGGGCAGGATTATCATGTCCAATGAGACCAATAAATATGTGTTTTATTCATATTATTTGTTTAGCTAAAAAGTGATTGATAAGAACATGCGTAGCAGTCTAGCATTAGTAGGAAATGTTAGCAAGCAATGGTTAGCTTACAACCAAGGTTTACATCAACATGTTATGATCAGTGGTAATATGAATGACACACGACATGGCTCTGAACTGTGGAAAAGCAAAAAAAAAAAAGTGACCCAGCACCAGCCCACCAAAAGAACAAGGATCTCTTGAAAAGGGCTAGGTAATCTTGAATCGAACAAGTTCATAACTGACTCTAGGAGGACTTTCTGCCAATTTTGAGACTCTCTCAAGGCTTTTGTTAGATAACAGGACAGATGAACTGGCAGACAACATTATGCCTCATGGCTTTCACTGATGCATAACAAGGAAAATTGTTCAGATTTCAAGTCATATAATAATTACTTTGCCAACAATTATAAACTGAGAACTGAGATCAAAGTTTGTTCGGAGAAAAATGTATACTGACTTTGTTTAACCTGGCAGATATTTCTTCTAGATGAATGTGTTGCCTAACTGAGATTTCCCTTTTTCGACTCGACCTGCTCTGTTGAGAGCAAATTGATTTAAACAAGATGCTGTCACTAAATAAAGGAGGATGGTTTAGAAAAATGAAACTAAAGAGAAAAAAAAAGCCTATATAAGGACTAAATAAGTGCAATGGATAAAAAACAGACCTGCAACTTGGCATACAAAGAGAAAATGCAAGATGATTGGAAAGGTTGGTAAGGAGTGAGAGAGTGATGAGAGACAGAGAAGGGTGCGTTTGATTGGTTCCACCTGGTTGGAAGTGGTAAAAGACAAGAAGCAGGATGTGAGCGTGACTGTGTGCACACAGGTGCATGGTTGAAAATGAAGGTCATGGCTGGTTTTGCTATCTAGTACTCTTATAAGGCCAGAGCAGAGAACTGAGCTGTGTGTGTGCATGTGTATCAGAGGTGGGATTCTGGTGCCTGCTGGTTCAAACAGCCCAGAGCACACTTGACTGTTTCTACATGAGAAAAACTGCCGTTCCATGGCTTTGACACAGAGGTTTAACTTGGCCAACATGGTTGTCTCTGCCTTGAGAGTAGCTCTGGCTTACTGTGATCTAAACGGTGGGTTTTCCACAGATAAACACATCCTATTTACAACTTCTTCAGTATAAAAAAAATGAATATCAGACCAAACCTCATCAATCAGTGTTGGCCCATTGGGATACCACATGGGAGAATAAATTTGCAACAGTTATCACAGGGCTAAAGACTGCAGCAGTCTAAAATACAAGCACACAAAGCGGGATAACTCCCCATGATCTCCCCACAACAGCATGAGCTGACAGTATCCCAGTGGCAACTTTGCTTTCCTTTTGACACTGTAAAACACTTGCCTGAAAAAGAGGCAAATTCTCAAAAAAAAAAAAAAAAATGTTCCCATGACAAAAAAAAAAACCCAAAGCAAGCTGCAAGTTTGTCAGGACTCAAGAGTGTGCTTCATACGCTTGTCAGTCCCTCTCCAAGGACTCCCAGAGGACTGTGTGGAAGTCTTAGTGGAGCCAGATGGCCCCCATCTTAGGTATTCAGCTGAGGCAGTGGAGCAACAGCCAGGGAGGTGTCACAGCTGATCCTGAACGCACCCTGCCTTTGCCACCAACACACATGCCCTTGCACGTCCACACAAACACAAAGACAACAGGAAAGAAGGTGGGGTTGTGTCACTGGAGATGAGGCTTAAGTTCAGCCTGTCTGTAATGTCTTTTGTATAAATAAACGCTGTATAAGTATGTGTGTTTAAGGATATCTGTAGAAGTATGCTATGCACACTATGTGTTTGGAGGCATAATATGCATGCACATCTACACATGTGTGTGCATCTTTGACTTAATCTCTTTATGAGTGCAAACAAACATTTAGGAATGTGTGTGATGAGCACTGTTCAGTTGTCAATTTGCTTTCAAACAGACAGAGTCCAGATGCTTTCATATTAGATGAGTTTGCACCACGACTGAAAAATCTGATGGACTACAAGCTTCTCTGCTGAATGGTGACTATGCATATATTCATATATTCATGCCTGTCTAAGTGCACTGCGGAAAAAAGGATTCTTCTTCATTACCTGTTCTGAGACTTTCATGACCTTTTGTTAGTAACTGTTGCAGCTTTACATCAATGTACATGCTGCGTTTGTTTAAATGGATGCTATAAGTGTTTGCCACCATGTGTGCATCCAGCTGTGTTTTCTTTCAAATGTGTGCCATGGCTTTCTGGCCAAGTCACCCATCGTGGCGACCCATTTTCTGCCTCTGCGGATCCCACACCAAAACCATTCTGTTTACTCTGGATGTGTCCCTTGCGCCTTGTCCCATATCCCATAATCCTTTGCCCCTGTTCCAAGAACCCATGTTCGGCTATTGTCCTCCTCACCTGTTCTACATTGCCAATCGTCCGCAAAACCCCCTGTTGTCTCCCTTCATCTTTGGCCAAGTTTTCTCAATTTTTTCCCTATTTGTTCCCCCAGTTTGCTCCACTTCCATCTCCATAATGCTGCATTCTCTCTCCACATTAAACCTAATTTTTTACCTGATTTTCTTCCCATATTCACTAAACCCTACACATTTTCTCCACCTTCACATGCATTTGCTGTGAATTAAACCACGTCTCTTTTCTCTCATATATTCCATTTTTTCTCCCCTGCTAATGGGTTAATGCAGGGGGACTTGACCTCATTAAAAATGGAAAACATAGAGAACCTACTGCTCTCCTCCTCTGCTGCTGCTCATCTTGCACCTTAACCCCCCATCATCACACCCTCTTCTCCCTCCAGTGCTGGGTCTTGCCTGGGCAGGAGAGCAGGCTGTCTTCCTTTGGGCTCTTGAGGAAACCTTGTCGAGCTGATTCCACTAACTTTTCATTTTCCTCCTGCTCCTGAAGACGGCCCAGAAACAAGCCATTGAAAAACAAGGATAAAGCAGACCGTTTGCCTTTTGTAAGAGAACAAGGCAAACGGTCTGCTTTATCCTTGTTTTTCAATCTGCATGTGTGTGTCCACTGTTTTCTGGACTTGATTTTCACTGGACTCTATAAATAACTCAGATTCTTAATATGAATAGCATACGTTAGATCAACATAAATTCTTACTTTTGGATCCTGTGATGCCCTATACAAGTTGTACATGGTCCTACAACGTGTCTGGGATACATTTGTACAAAAAGTGGAAGAAAGTTGTGTCCATGACTAGCAAAAGTCCAAAGCTCCATAAGAACACTGGTTAACTGCTCACTCGCTGTACATCAATCCAGGCAATGGTATGAGTAGCACGGTCACAATTGTGCACTTATACATACGTTCCTTGTAACATATTTCATATGTATATCAAGTTAGTTTTGAAGGGCGCCTGAGGCAACCTTCCCCAGCACTCAACAGCACACTTCAAGGGTAGGGTGTGGGTTGTTGCTAACAATAACTAACCCAGGATGCTGGGCCAGGCTTCCAATCCCTGGTCCAACACCCCACCCCACCACACTGCCTGTGGATCTGACAGCCAGGAAGGCCTAGCTTGTGTGCTGCCAGCCAGCCAGCAATAGCTCAGCTTCATCCAGCCCTGGAAACATGGCAGATGGTGGCAGGAGAGAACAGAAGAGAAGACATTGGGTGTGTGTGTGTCTATGTATATGAGGCAGACAGAGACAGGTAGAGCAAGAGAGAAGAAAGCAGGAGTGTGGGACCACATGCTTGTTTGCCTGGGATACCGTCCTCAATGACCTCTAAAGCTAGAGCTAAATAAATGGTACACCAAACACGATCTCATACCAACTCGTCACATATTGATGCCTTATCCTGGCCCTTGGTGTGTGGTATGGACAAACATGGAACCTCTTTGTGCCGGTTTTGGACATGACAGGAACATTCAAAGACTTACATGCATAGTGGCTTTTCAAAATAAACTTCCATGTTCACCATCCACTACTTGCATGCTATTTATATTACTCATTTACTCAATTAACATGGACAAGTCAAAGCATAAACGGGTGTATTTCAGACACACACACTGATGGCTGCCTTGTGTGATTTCAAGTGTTGGTATTTGACAAGTTGGGAATGAGAGCCGGTTGGATATGTCATATTTTCTGAACAATAAAGGGTCCATTATAAAAGTTCAGCTGTTTTGAAATTTTATTTGTCTCTGTGTCTCTTCAGACACATCTATCCACCTCTGTGCCCTGGCTGTGTGCTGGAGGCCAATCCATCTATTCTAATCAGGGATCCTCTGGGCCTTCATCACAGGAAAATAGAGGGGCAGATCTTACATGAATGGACAGTTGATTAGTTCCATTGAATTGATGGGTACTTGATAACTGTCCATCTGTTGAATATGAGGCTATTTTAGATTGTGACAATCTGCACAATAGGAGATAATCCTCCATATGTTCTCTCATATTCATCTGGTTTCTCTAGTGACGATCAGTGGAACCGATTTGCTTATATAGTAGTAAATGAATGCTTTTCCCGACATGTGGTAGGTCTCTAACAGCATACAGGAAGACAATCTTTACATGTTACTAAATTTAATAAATTCACACATGTGAAATGATCCAGCGGAATAGCTTTTATTGTGAAAGCTTATGAGAATGCCAAAGCACTACCTACAGGAAATTCCAAGCTCGCTCACTGGCAAGTGCACTTCAAGAACTGAAGCAAGATGTTATCATAAAACAACCTGAAGAGCTCACAGACATCCTCTTTTATGATTTATTCTGTAGCTGCCCCTCTGCACAGTGTTTCATGATGCCGGACTCACCTCGGATGATGGACAGCTTGGCATTGACAGTTATCTCGGCCTCGCTGTTCTCAGCAACACATTCGTAGATGTTCTCGTCACGTGGCGCTCGGAGAGGCTGGATTCGGAGAACGGCGCCCGCACCCTCGTCAAACTCAATGGTCTGCAGGGTAGAGGAAGTAACAGGTGAGTAAAAGCGCAACAGAGAAAAACAATTTTCTTGGAGGAAGACTCTCAACTTTTGTTATTTTCCATATGTAATTATAACTCACAATATTTCCAAATTGATGCTATAACTAACCCAACACCAAAGGGTGATTGAAGTGAGTTACATATGTTCAGATATTCTTCGGCGTCATGTTTTTATTCTTTCAAACTAACGATATGGAACCACACTGTTTCACAACACGCTCACACAATGCCCGTCCCATATCAGCGTGTAATGTGCTCGCTTTTCCATGTTTTCATCTCTTGTTTTTATCTGTAATTATGCCCTTTGTTCTCTGTAAAGCCTGCTGTTTTGAACCTTGTTGAAAGCGCTTCTTAAAAACAAAATCAGACTGCAACATGTGCTGAGAATACTGAGTAAAGACAGCTTTAGTTACAATAAAAAAGACTCACTTTCAAAAACCTCTCCACTTAAGAAGAGTTAAATAAACATTAACACCCTTTATGTTTGAATTATAAAGATATGCTTTATGTGTCAGCATCGCAGATGATAAAGGCTACTCACAGGAACATCAGTCATAGTCTATTAACGCTAAAAGTAGAAAGTGTTCCTCTGTCAAAGCTGTTTTTGTACACTTCTAATGTGTAAAGCATTCCAGCATAACAAAACAAAGCAAAGGGCAGCATTAGTTTGAATGAAAAAAAACATCCATCTCCACCTATGCTATTAAATAAGTACCAACTTCACATTGAGTCCTCACTTTTACCCAACTGGACATCAGCATCCTTATGTTTTGAAAGGTAAGAGCAAAACCTTATGTCTGAGATAGTCTGGACTTCAGCGTAAATACTTAAATTTGGACCTTTGAAATGTGTCTTGATTTTAAAATGCGATGCCAATGGGTGAAGTTTACAGTAGGACATAGTTACAAATATTTCTGCCAAACAGATTCTGGAGCCACTGGTTTGATCTTCCTGGAAATCACATTAACATCCTCTGAAAGCCACCTATGTATATGACTGGAATTTAAGTTATGGCATTTCTGAATCAATTCCCCCTTCCTTTTAACATTGCCAGGGATTTTCTCCGCTAATCTCTTTTGCTCTACATTTTGGATGAAGTGTTAGAGAAGATGGTCAGCTGGTCTGTCAGTCTCACAGCAAACCTACTCTTTCAACATCTAACGCCCCTCAGAGGAGCGTACACCATCTTGAGGAAGGGTTCACCGCTGAGATCTCTGAGCAAAGCATGACTTTGAGATATAAGTACGAGTCTTCAGCAGCCCTGCTGCTCCATTGCTGCACATCTCAGGGCTGAGCTGCTAATTAGGCTAAAAACACTGCAGAGCATGGCATCATGATCAATATCAAAGCAGCTGTCTAGAGGGTATAACGGTGGAAAAAAATCATAACTACTTCAAAACCCCTTTGCAAATTTTTTATTTCATGCTAAACGGAGGAAGGGAAGCGTCCGTTCTGGCGGGCTCCTTCACGCCCTTGGCTTTGTTTCCCACTTAGCATGCAGAAGAAGAGAACGTACAAACACAACTTGTCTTTTTATTTTGTCCTCCGTTGAGATGCTGCCTCTCCCCCTGTTGATGTTGTTGTCATTTTTTGCTTTTTAGCCCCCTCCCCTGTGGTTGTCTTGAAGCCACAGCGTGTGCATGTCTATCTCTGCGCACTGCCGTTGTTAACGAAAGCAACTTTTTAATTAAGAGACACTGAGCATCAATCAAGACTTTTAGAGATGCCATCTGGGACGCCTGCCGAGAACTAAACAACAAACATCATGAATAACGCACAGACAGACGCATTCACACAGGCAGGGCGGTTTGCAGAAAAAAAGAACCGGCTCTGGAAACAAGAATGTGACAATGGAGACACAGTCAGTCAAGTGCAAAGAGGACAGAAAGGAAGGAATTGGACGGTTCCGCATTGGGTTTCTGGGCAACTGTAGCCAATGGTGAACCTTCACATTGCTCAGAGAGTAGAGAGGTCAGTCCATGAAAAGATTGGTAGCTGTTGTCCAGAACTGTTTGTGAAAACTGAGGGTAAAGAAGGCAAACAAATCACTCTTTTCTGTATTTGCTAGGACTGTGTGGGAACCCAACTGCAAAAGGGGGCCGTGTTTATGATGTAGAAGTGGCATGAAGCTATGCTAAAAAAGGGCAGTGTGTGCAAACAAAGATTAAACAAAGTGACATATTAGTTTTTCATCTTAAATTTTAATGTCATGTTGTGTGACATTTCAGTGATGTGTTGCAGAACAGAAACAAATCTTTTTACGTTTTCATAACATTTTACTTCTCATCCATGGAGTGCAACAGGGCCTGTGACTCACCTCTATACGCTGGGAGTTGACCTTCTTGCCTTTCTTATTCCAGCTAACCCTTGGCTTAGGGTCGCCCGTCGCCTGGCACACGAAGGAGACCACGCCCCCTGAGACACCAATCTGGTCGACGGGAACTTTAGTGAACCGTGGTGATGCTAGGGAAGGACAGAGAGAAAGAGAGAGACAGGGGAAAAGGGATTAGCACTGGTCGCTAACACAATTCCTTTCAAGGCAGTGTTAAATAAGTGTGATTACATTTCTGAAAGGAGAGACTACCAAATGCCTATTTCCACACACAGACACATCTCTATAATGTCACACAATCCCACACTTTCCTCTCCCCAACCCCTTCTGCATCTTATTCTCACTCACACCCACACACACTGTTCTGCAGCAGAGCGAAGTCTTTGATAAGTAATGGGAGACAGCCAGTTGGAGTTGAGACACAATAAATAGAAAGACAGACAGACAGACAGACAGAGAGACTGTTCGTCTTTTATTCATAGTGATCAGAAAATCAACTGTGGGGCACTTTTGGATTGGTCACTGAACACATTCTTTTTGACAGGGTGGACGTTTGAACCATGAGGTCCCTTTCCGACCAACGTGAGCCTAGTTCTTTAACCATGTTGGTGCTGGATCACAGTTGGTTCAACTTGCGAACCGTCCAAAGAGGCTCAAGAGACACCCCCATTATATCACTGCTAATGTCCCCACTCTCTCAGTAAGTACAATAACGGCAGACTATTCTATTTCTCTATAAATGTTGCCTGCAGCTTTGTGCACCTACACTGGCATCCAAACACATCTGGAACAACACATTTAATCTGCTCATCTTGTCCGCTACACATGGCGATTATGTTCTTATTAACATTGAATGTACGAGGTTAATGTTAGACTTGTCGTAAGGTAACGCTAGCCAGATAATGGTAGCCCATTAATGCTAACCCATGTCATTTACATTGCAGTTAAAAAAAATCCAATGATGAAAAACTGCTCACAATAATCCTGCCCCGATGCTGACTCAAGTGGTTCATGGTTTGAGTGCAGGTCTGGAACCAGTATAACAGTTCATTAGGAACTAACTCTGAACCAGCCCTTGAACTGCCTTGGTCGAAAAAGAGTGTTAAAGAGGTTTGCCTTCACTCATCTAGAACCCAAGTTTCAGTACTGTGGAATTCTGTGCGTAAATTTTAATGATGATGATATTTGGTGGTGCTGAAGATTAGTTAATGTCTTATCTATCTTTCCATCGGGATGGAACGGAGCCTGTGTATTGCAAGTACAGGAGCAAACTCTTAGAAAAGATTTGTAAAGAGACCATTTAAAATTCTGCCTCAAGTGTGGCCGCTTACAGCAAATCCAATCATCTTAACACTCAAGACTGCACTTCCTTTGATCCCAAACAATACGCCTGCCAGGACAAGATTAGCATGTCATTTGTCAACAGCTAGCTATTTGGGACCTGGCTATTTCAAGGAACAACATACTTCAAGCTTGTCCTTGGGTCCTCAAGAATACACCTTCAAAATGTGACATAGTTTAAACAGAATGTTATCAGGAAAATCAAAGGAAAGACAGAGACTCCTTCAATTTTAATTTGAAAGGCAATACAAAGTTTCTTTTTTCTTTGCTTGTCAAATTGACCTCACATAAAAGTGTTGCAAAGTTTGTCTTATTTTCTGGGAGGATAGAGTATAACATCAACAAAGACAAAGTCAGTGGTTCAATTCCCACTTGGGCCACAACTACAAACGTATAAATTCACAGAACTGGGACTTTGTGGTTTAAATGTCCATCAAAAATGGTTCTGGTGCATTTGGTGCTGAGATTTTTCATCTTGGTTGTACAAGGTTCAAGACAACAAGTCTGATAGAGAAAGAGGGGGAGAGAGATAAAGGAATCTCCTGGGGAACTTGTTAAATCTGAATCATACAGATATGTGGGGATGATCAAACGGCCAGAGTGTAACATCAAATTAATAATTAAGGGACCATGGGCCGACACCAGTCTCCAGGCACTGCTAAACACATATGAAGGAGAGTTCCTGCATTCATTATCGGGTAAGGAGAGATAGGGAGCAAATATTTTAGAGAGAACGAGGCAAAGAGAAATACCGCAGGACAAGGGAAAAGAAGAAAAGAAGGGTGAGTGTACTGCTTCAGGAAAGCGGAGGCACCGCATTCAGAGTTCATCTCACCGCCTCCAACTAACAACCCACAAATATTACACCAGCATTCACAGACTGGTTTAACTACTGGTTGGTGGCTAGTTCATCCCAAAAGCCTTTTTCACAACTAGCACAAGTGGCTCTTGAAGATGAGAGTTTATGCACATGATAACAAATACCAAAATGTGTTCCTGCCTTGCTTACTAGTGTGCACCAGTGTGAGACACACTTAACCTTGATTTTACAAGCTTAGATGTCTGCAAATGCAGGATTATTGCTGTAAGCAAGAGTATGTGCTCAT